>CM063497.1:91118324-91123324 GCA_032207245.1 Pardosa pseudoannulata | reverse complement strand
CAAAAAATTCCATATACGAGAAATACTTACTGAAATAAATTACAACAAAAAATGTAGATATCTGTAATATATTATTATCGTGAATAAATTGAGTTTTCAGAATTTGTCCTCTATTTGCATTTAATTAGTTTTGCTAAATTTTACTTCGTTTCTAAAAATAAGAACTTTATATAAAAAGTAAAAATTGAGAGCTATTTTTCAAAATTTTAAAAGTTTTCTGACACATTGTGCGGAGTTTTGCAACAACACGTACTAAGTTTCAATTATAATCTTTGCTTTTTTGTAAAGAATAATTATTAGGTATAATTTCCCACCTATTTAAAATTTATAAAAAGTATCAGAAATAATACACAAAGGGAATGAATTTTGATAAATTCTAAAATAATGGTTAAAAATTTCAATTCAAATACTATAAATACTAAATGAAATAAATTGCATAAAAAAGTAGATAGTTTCACCATAGTTCTGTAATGTATTATTGTCACGAACATATGGGATTTATATAATTTGTCCTCTATTTTTGTTTAATTAGTCTTGATAAATTTACCTCGGTTCTTAAAAATAAGAACTTTTCATAAAAAGCAAAAATTGAGAGGTTTTCATAAAAGTATTAAAAAATTCTGATACACTGTGCGGAAACATGGAACAACACAAAATGAATTTCATTAAAAGTCTTTAATTTTTGGTACAGTTTGTAAAGAATAATTATTACGTACAATTTTCTGACTATTTAAATTTTTAAAAAGTATCAGAAATGCTATACAGAGGGAAGAAATAATGAAAAATACTGAAATAATATATAAAATTCCATTTCAAATACTAGAAATACTTAATGGAATAAATTACAACAAAAAATGTAGATATTTGCACCATAATTCTGTAATGTATTATTGTCATGAATACACTGGATTTCCAGCATTTATTCTCTATTTTTATTTAATTAGTTTTGCTAAATTTACTTTGTTTCTTAAAAATAAGAACTTTTTATAAAAAGTAAAATTTGAGAGCTTTTTTTCAAAATTAAAAAAAAAAATTCTAACACACAAAACTTTTTGACTTGCTACAACACGAAGTGAGTTTTATTAATAATCTTTGCTTTCCATTTAATTAGTTTTGCTAAATTTACTTTGTTTCTTAAAAATAAGAACTTTTTATAAAAAGTAAAATTTGAGAGATTTTTTCAAAATTAAAAAAAAAAAAAAAATTCTAACACACAAAACTTTTTGACTTGCTACAACACAAAGTGAGTTTTATTAATAATCTTTGCTTTTTATTTAATTAGTTTTGCTAAATTTACTTTGTTTCTTAAAAATAAGAAATTTTTATAAAAAGTAAATTTGAGAGCTTTTTTTCAAAATTAAAAAAAAAGAAATTCTAACACACAAAACTTTTTGACATGCTACAGCCCGAAGTGAGTTTTATTAATAATCTTTGCTTTTTATTTAATTAGTTGTGCTAAATTTACTTTGTTTCTTAAAATTAAGAACTTTTTATGAAAAGTAAAATTTGAGAGATTTTTTCAAAATTAAAAAAAAAATTCTAACACACAAAACTTTTTGACTTGCTACAGCACGAAGTGAGTTTTATTAATAATCTTTGCTTTTTATTTAATTAGTTTTGCTAAATTTGCTTTGTTTCTTAAAAATAAGAACTTTTTATAAAAAGTAAAATTTGAGAGCTTTTTCAAAATTAAAAAAAAAAAAATTCTAACACACAAAACTTTTTGACTTGCTACAACACGAAGTGAGTTTTATTAATAATCTTTGCTTTTTATTAATTTAGTTTTGCTAAATTTACTTTGTTTCTTAAAAATAAGAACTTTTTATAAAAAGTAAAATTTGAGAGCTTTTTTCAAAATTAAAAAAAATAATCTAACACACAAAACTTTTTGACTTGCAACAACAGGAAGTGAGTTTCATTAATAATCTTTGCTTTTTTGTAAAGAATAATTCATAAGTATAATTTTCCTCTTATTTAAATTTTTAGAAATATCAGAAATATTACACAAGGGGAATCAGTTTTAAAAAAAAATTGAAATAATGGTTAAAAATTCCATTTCAAATACTAGAAATACTAAATGAAATATATTACAACAAAAAAAGTAGATAGTTTCACCATAGTTTTGTAATGTATTATTGTGGCGAACACATGGGATCTGCAGCATTTATTTTTATTTTTACCGCAATTATTCTTATTTAATTAGCTTTTCTAAATTTACTTTGATTTTTCAAGATAAGAACTTTTTATAAAAAGTAAAAATTCAGAGCTTTTTTAAAAATTTTAAAACTTTTCTGATACACTGCAAGGAATCTTGCGACTACACGAAGTGAATTTCTTTAATAATCTTTGCTTTTTTGAAATGGATAATAATTATGTATAATTTTAATGTGTTTAAATGTTTAAAAGGTATCAGAAATATTACACAAGGGGAATCAGTTTTGAAATAAATTGAAATAATGGTTAAAAACTTCATTTCAAATACTGTAAATGCTAAATGATATAAACAACAACGAAAAAAGTAGATAGATTCCCATCGTAGGTCTATAATATATTTATTGTGATAATTTCAAACGTATATGTGTAATAATTTTTCATTTATAAGTTCATGCAAGTTTTAAAAATACAATTTTTCAGTAAATGCAATTAAAGTTTTTATAACTTCCTTAAAAGTTATAATATAAAATGCAAAAATTTTATTATTTTACAGGTTCTAATTCTATGGGTTTGTTTTAAACGACTTGAAAAAATCCCTCTATTTTAAAAATGTAAAAATCAAAAATCGATTTTTTTTTATAGATTTTAAGGTGATATGTCTTCCTTAAAATGTATTTCGTCAAATGTTAGAATAAATAATAGACAAGCATTAAAACCTAACATATAGCCGAATAGAATTTTGCAACTCGGGGCTTTTCAACATTTTTTAAGCAAGTAATTTGACCTCGTGGAGGCTTCCGCGACCTTTGGCCGGAGCCAGATTTTTAGCAATAACGTTCGAGAGACTCGTAAGTCCTCTCATATAAGGAACGGCAAAGTCTCGGACACCGAATGGGGGTTTCATCACACCCCAAAATCATTTCTCACGCCTTAACACATTCGTAAGACTATGAACTTCCTCTTTGGTGATTCGCGATATACAATGCCAAATGAGTTCATTCCAAAAGGGGCAACTTTTAGTTTGTTTTTTTTTCCTTCACATACATATAACGTACCATGAATCAAATTTTTTTAAACAAACACGGTAAGCATATTGCGTTTACGAGCGTGTACAATAAATATCCTCACACAATACGTATGTGATATTAGCATCCGTATGTGATTGTATTTCCGTACACAATAAATATCTTCTCATATAAGGAACGGCAAAGTCTCGGACACCGAACGGGGATTTCATGTTGCACCCTGTAAAAGCCTCGCATCGTGCGAGAATATTTAATATTTTTACGACTGTAATCATCGTTGATGTGTTACCCAAGCAACAATCCTTTGCAATTCGAATGTTTTGGGATATCCGAATCCCTTTGTACTTAGCAACTATTTACTCCAGAAATAAAAGTAATTTTCAATTCTGTTAAGTCTGTGATCCTTCTTCACGCTACATCTTCTATCAAGAACATTGAAGGTGTCACAATCTGCCCGTTTGAAGCAAATCATCGGAACCCTCTTCAAGTAAGGAAATAGGTGAAAGTCTCACGGAGCGAGTTCCGAACTGTAGAACAGTTGGATTGGTTAGCGCACGGTACGTATAATGCCGGGGTTGTGAGTCCGAACCTCACCTTAGAATTTTTTTTTTTTTTTTTTTTACACTCAGTTCCGGGTCCGCTGGGAGGATGAGTCTTTTCTGTAGAAAAGTTGGTAGATGATGTCTCTGCAGGATAATTTCTCTACCGGCTGCAAACGTTCGAAACCATTCTGCGATATACGGACAAGAGATTAATCTTACCGTAAACCTCTAGCTTTTCATTGGTTTGGGGCACTATGGTCTACTCTTTTGTTATAGGAGTGCTAGTAAGAATGATATCTACTGCTTAAATGCAATTCTGAACGGCTACAAACATCCATCCATGCCTTCAGTGGGATTAGAAATCTAGAACCGAAGAGCAACACCCTATCATTTGGCCATCGTTTGACAAACCTCTATTAGATGTCGGTGAATTTTAGCTGTGGTTATATGTTTCTTTCACAAAAATTAAATAACAAATCGAATTTCAATTTTTGATAAGAGAAAAATGAGAACTTTTTAATTTTTTTTTAAATTTTCTGAAATACTGTGTTCAGACTTAGAACAAACACAATGTGAGTTTTTTTAAATAATTTTTGCTTTTTTGTAAACCATAATTCTTCAACTTTTTAAAATTTTGAAAAGAGTCAGAAATTTTAGGGGATTGAATTTTACAAAAAGCTAAAATAATGCTTAAAAATTCGATTTCAAATAATATAAATGCAAAATGAAATAAACAACAACGGAAGGAGTAAGTAGAGTTTAATCGTAAATCTATAATGTATTTACTACGAAAAATTTACATCAATTTCTGCTACAGTTTTTTTGTTTATTTACAGTGCGCGCAAGTTGAAAAAACACCATTTTCGATATAATGCATTTAAAGTTTTTTTAGTTTTTTAAATCTATGATATTAAATTGTACATATTGCTTTAACTTAATGTAGTTTTAACTTAAACATTTCCATGGAGTTTGTGTTAACAGGTTGAAAAATAACCAGAGATTTTAAAAATGTAAATCTTTTTTAAATGGAATTTTTGAGGATTTAAAGATAATGTGTCCTTTTTAAGATCAACAAGTAATTTTTTATCCGCTTCTTTTGCTTCCACTCGGCACTCTATCTTTCCTTCTGGTAGAGATTTATGAACGAGCGACACTGATTTGCGATAAATTCTTCTTCATTTACACTCCTTAATATTATCCGCGCATCGATCGACAAAAATCGACAGAGAATCGACACCCGGTCGCAATTAACTATCCCCGGAACGGGGCCCACGCACTA
>CM063497.1:91060824-91110824 GCA_032207245.1 Pardosa pseudoannulata | reverse complement strand
TTAGATACGTAATATATCACACTATACCTTTCTGCTTATATATAATGACTACAAAAAACTGATTTAAAATTTAATTTAACCTTTTGCAAAAAAATAACATAAAATATTTTACAAAATAAGAACCTTCGGAATGTCGCATTTGGGTTATATTTCCATCATTAAACCGAGCTGTTTAAAAGGGGAGATCTGGAATCGCGATAGTGTGGAGTTGAGTTGTTTGACAACTACAACAGCTTTCACTTATTGCTTTCACCTTGGAAGCCTGCGTGCAGGTTTCAGCACACATTTGGCATCGATAGCTTTGCTTCTGCTGTTAAAAGCTATTTCTTTTTAATCGAAACATGTTCTCAAAATATGTGCTAATAATTTTTTTTATATAAGTTGAGTTGTTTCTTGCCTGATATGATTTTTGTTTATTTATTTTATGATAATTTTATCTCGATATTTAGAAAATGGCTTTCCTTATGCTGAGCTTATATTTTTCATTGATTTATTCTGTCTATTTATTGATTTGTTGATATACCAACATAGCTTAAATTAACATAACTAATTTCCTATTTCAATTCTATATTTTGTTATTGTTTGTTAGAGACAAATTTAATAATAAAAACGTGAATTTAAATTATTTTATTAGAATACAATTATTTATTAATAATATTATTTTTTAATCTTTATAAAATGAATTCATTAATTTATTTTAAATCGATAAAATAAATAAATGTTTATCAAATAAGTATTTTTTTTCTTGTAATATATGATTTTACTTCTTCTATATGTTTATAGTCCATATATTACAGTTTAAATAATAATTTTTTATTATTTTTTCTTTTTGCCAATTTTCAAATATGTTTTATTTTAATACGTAAAAGAATTTATTATTATTTTTTTATAACTAAGCATTTAGCATTATTTTTCTGTTCTGTTGATACTCGGCGTTTATAATAGGTTAGAAAGAACTAAATAGATTCAATGTAAATATTGAAAAAATTATTTGGGAAGTGTTAAATTTCAGACTAAAAATTCTTTTATAACTAAATGAAATTTTTATGATTTTATAAAAACACAGGCCATATTTTTATTTAAAAGTGTATATATATATATATATATGTGTGTGTGTATATATATATATATATATATATATATATATATATATATATATATATATATATATATATATATATATATATATATATATATATATATATACATATAATATAATATATATATAACATACAAAATATATATATATATATATAATATATATATAAATATATATATACATATATTATATATACATATATATTAATATATATATATATATATATATATATATATTTATATGCATACATATATACATATACATACATATATACATGTATATGAGTGTGATTGTTTGTGTTGTTTTGTGCGAATATGTATATGTATATAGGTGTATATATACATATGCATACATATATAATATACATATATATACATATACATACATATATACATACACACATATGTGTATCTATTTATACATATATATGAGTGAGCATATGAGTGTTTATATGTATGTGCGTATGTACATATGTATTTACATGTGATTGTTGTGACTTTTGTGTGAAATATATATATATATATATATATATATATATATATATTTATATATATATATATATGTTTATATATGTATATATAATATATATTTATTATATATATACATATATATATTTTTTTTATTTAAATCTAAAATGTATGGTTTTGACAAAAAATTCGTTATAATAAAATGAATACAATTTATGTGAACTTTATATAAAAATGAGTTTTATAAAATTACTGGTTTTATATGAAAATCTAAAACAAGTTATAACATATATCTATATTTTTCAAATTATTGATGTGTAAAACAATAAATATATAAATATATATAAAATAATATATAATAATAAAAATAAATAAAAATAAATAATAATATAATAATATAATAATAAAAAAATTATAAAAATATAATATAAACAATATATGAAAAATATACATTTATTTTATATAAAAATAATTTATTTATATATAAATATATATATATATATAAATATATATATATATATATATATTTATATTATATTATATATATAATATAATATATATATATATATATATACATATTATATATAATATATGTATATTTATATATAATAACACACATAGTGAAATACATAATTTGTGCAATATGTTAGGTTGTTTATATATTTATCTATATTCAATAGTAAATAGAGAAATCTCTCTCAAGTAAAACATTTCATGAGCAAGTGAAATATCATGAAATATATGACATTTTAACATTTAATAATTTAAAAAATTAATTTATTTAGTATATATATTTATTTAGTAAAAATTAATTTATTTAATAATTTAGCCAAATGCATATACACATACATGTATTTATGTATTTGGTTTATTTAAGTATGCATTAATGCACACATAGTAAAATAAATAATTTGTGCAATATGTTAGGTTGTTTATATTATTATCTATATTCAATAATGATTAGACAAATCTTTCTCAAAAGTAAAACATTTCATGCGCAAGTGAAATACCATGAAATGTATGACACTTTAACATTTAATAATTTAAAAAAAATTTATTTAGTATATATATTTATTTAGTAAAAATTAATTTTTCTTGTAATTTAACCAAATACATATACGCATACGTGTATATATATATTTCGTTTATGCAAGTATACATTAATACATATATAGTGAAATACATAATTTGTGCAATATGTTAGGTAGTTTATATTTTTATCTCTATTCAATAATAAATAGAGAAATCTCACTGAAAAGTAAAACATTTCATGAGAAAGTTAAATACCGAGAAATATATGACATTTTGAGACTTACTTATTTTAAAATTTTATTTATTTAGCTTACGAAATGTAATTGTTGTTTTTCTATGTATTTCCCTTTACTTTAAATTTAAAATGTAGACTAAAGCCATAAGAAAATAATTTAATTTGTTAATAATTATTAAAAATATTTATTAATAGCTCTTGTATTTTGTTATATATTCTTTCATTAATGAAACTCAAAATCAGTTTTGTAACATTTAATAGTGTCTACATACTTTATAAGATATATATAGTATTTAATTTTTTATTTATCAATTAATATACTCTATGAAACATTAAAAATGATTCTATATTTTATAAAAAATCTTAAATTCTCTATTTAATATTTTCTGTTTGTATATAAAAAATAACTTTACATTTTTATATTTGTGATTCTTCATGGCAAATTTGATTTACTTAGGAGAATACTTAGGAGAACTTTACTTAGGAGAATTTTATACGATTGAACTGCATGGTGATTTTATAAATTGAATGTTATTGTAAAATAAGTACACTGTATTGGCAAAAATACTTTAAGGGGTGTTACTACACTTTCAATTTTTAAAAGGCTCTTTTCAGATTCATTTGTGTTTGGATTTTTTTGGTAGAATTTTTTATAAACGTATTTGAGGTAACAGTGAAAACCTATTACTCGTAAAAATATTAAAATATTTTAAATAACAAGTGTTATGTCCAAATGGAGGTCTTTACCAAGAAATTATATTGGTCTATATTGCCTTTACCCATTTACTCCAAATTTTAAGAAATTAAGATATTGCTTTTATCATGAAACTGAGAATTGCCAAAATCTCAAATTTCAAAAATTGGATATAATATACTTCCCTTTCGTTGTACAGTTTAGTCTCTTCGTTTCAAAATTTAGTTTTAAATAAGATATACACCTCAAATATAAAAGATATGTGTGATTCACTTACAGGCCAGATAAGGTGTGATATGTAAAAATTAGAAATAAAATTTATAACCTGAAACTGATTATAAATTGATAAACTGAATAAACTGATCTATTAACTGAATCAAAACATCGTTTAATTTTGTGCACGTAAAATTTTAAAATTAACTGAAATTTTAAAAATAATTATAATTTAAATAGAAATTTCATATTTTGTAAATTTTATTAGAAACCCTGCAATAAAATAAAATATATTACTCATTATAATATACCTCAAAAAGACTTCATATATAGTATACGTGTATATAAACTTGTATATATATAAATATATATATATATATATAGTTTATAAGTTATAGTAGTGTATTGTATAGTATATAATGTATTTACATTGTATAATTTATAGTTTATAGGGAATAGTAGTCTATAGTATTTAGTACGTAGTATATAGTATATAGTGTATTGTATAATATATAATGTATTTATATTGTATAATTTATAGTTTATAGTGAATAGTAGATATATAATAGGGTCGTGTAAATTACATTGTGCTCTAGACGGGGTTGAGTTCGATTCTCGTGATAGGTTTGGATGTATTTGTGTTGTTCCTTCATAGGAATCGAATTATCTCTACTTACATGTTGTTACCTGTATGGTTGCTTTATAACGGGTATGTATAGGTATCGTATAGGAAGTACACTATTGGAAAAAATAATTTACGGGGTGTTAGTGCATTTTTAGTTTTAAAAAGATTCTTTTCAGATTCATTTGAGTTTCTCCTTTTTTGGTAGAATGTTTTATAAACGTATCTGAGGTAATAGAAATACCTAGTGCCTTAAAAATTTGAGAATAGTACAAATGAGAAATGCTATGTAAAAATGGAGGTTTTTACCTAGAAATTATGTTGGTCCATATTGCCTGTACCCATTTACTTCGAATTTTATGAAATTAAGAAATTGCTTTTATTATGTAACTCAGAGGTCAATCTATACACAAACTTGCCAAAATCTCAAACTTTAAAAACTGGATATAGTATAATTCCATTTCGTTGTAGAGTTTAGTTTCTTTTTGTTTTTGAAAGTTTAGATGTAAATAAGATATACACCCCAAATATAAAAGATATATGATTCACTTACTGGCAAGATAAATGTTGAAATGTATAAATTAGAAATCAAATTGTTAACTAAAATTTTAAAAATAAGTATAGTTTAAATTTCTATAAAAATTTCATATTTTGTAAATTTTATTAGAAACTCCGCAATAAAATAAAATATATTACTCATTATAATATACCTCAAAAAGACTTCATATATAGCATACGTGTATATAAATATGTATGTATATATATAGTTTATAGTTTATAATTTATAGTAGTGTATAGTATATTGTATAGTATATAATGTATTTATATTGTATAGTTTATAGTTTATAGTATATAGTAGTATATAGTATATAGTATATAGTGCATTGTATAGTATATAATGTATTTATATTGTATAATTTATAATGAATAGTGAATATTAGTGTATAGTATATAGTATATAGTATATAGTAGTATATATATATATATATATAGTATATAGTGTATTGTATAGTATATAATGTATTTATATTGTATAATTTATAGTTTATAGTGAATAGTAGTGTATAGTATTTAGTACATAGTATATAGTATATAGTGTATTGTATAGTGTATAAAATATTTATATTGTATAGTTTATAGTTTATAATATATAGTAGTATTTAGTATATAGTATATAGTGTATTGTATAGTATATAATGTATTTATATTGTATAATTTATATTTTATAGTGAATAGTAGTGTATAGTATATAGTACATAGTATAAAGTATATAGTATATAGTGTATTGTATAGTATATAATGTATTTATATTGTATAATTTATAGTTTATAGTGAATAGTAGTTTATATTATATATAGTACATAGTATATACTGTATTGTATACTATATAATAGATTATTGTATAGTATATAATAGGGTCGTGTAAATTACACTGTGTTCTCGATGGGGTTGGGTTCGATTCCCGTGATAGGATTGGATGCATTTGTGTTGTCCCTTCATAGGGATCGAATTAGCTCTACTTATATGCTTCTACCTGTATGGTAGCTTTATAACGGGAATGCTATCTTAAAAGAAGTACACTGTATTGGAAAAAATAATTTAAGGGATGTTAGTGCATTTTCAGTTTTAAAAAGATTCTTTTCAGATTCATTTGAGTTTGGCCTTTTTTGGTAGAATGTTTTATAAACGTATATGAGGTAATAGGAATACCTAGAGCCCGTAAAAATATGAGAATAGTATAAATAACCAGTGGAGGTTTTTACCAAGAAATTATATTGGTCCATATTGCCTTTACCCATTCACTCCGAATTTTAGGAAATTAAGATTATCATGTAACTGAGAGGACAAATTATACACAAACTTGCCAAAATCTCAAATTTTAAAAATTGGATGTAGTATACTTCCTTTACGTTGTACAATTTATTCTCGTCTTTTCAAAATTTAGATTTAAATAATATATACACCCCAAATATAAAAGATGTGTGGGATTCACTTACAGGCAAGATAAGGTGTGATATGTATAAATTAAAAATAAAATGTATCATCTGAAACTGATTATAATTTGATAAACTGAATAAACTGATCTATTAACTGAATCAAAACATCGTTTCTATTTTGTGTACGTAAAATTTTAAAAGTAACTAAAATTTTAAAAATAATTATAATTCAAATTTCCATAGAAATTTCATATTTTGTAAATTTTACTAGAAAACCTGCAATAAAATAAAATATATTACTCATTATAGTATACCTCAGAAAGACTTCATATATAGTATACGTGTATATAAACATGCATATATATATATAGTTTGTAGTTTATAATTTATAGTAGTGTAGTATATAGTACATAGTATATAGTGTGTTGTATAGTATATACTGTATTTATATTGTATAGTTTATAGTTTATAGTTTATATTAGTGTATAGTTTATAGAACATATTATATAGTGTATTGTATAGTATATAATGCATTTATGTTGTATATTTTATAGTTTATATTAGTGTATAGTTTATAGAACATATTATACGGAGTATTGTATAGTATATAATGTATTTATATTGTATAATTTATAGTTTATAGTGTAGTGTATATTAGTGTATAGTATATAGTGCATAGTATATAGTGTATTGTATAGTTTGTAGTTTGTAGTATATAGTAGTGTATAGTATATAGTATATTGTATATAGCGTATTGTATAATATATAATGCATTTGTATTGTATAGTTTATATTTTATAGTTTAAAGTAGTGTATAGTACATAGTACATAGTATATAGTAATGTATATTATATAGTATATAGTACATAGTATATAGTGTATTGTATAGTTTATAATTTATAGTATATAGTAGTGTATAGTATATAGTACATTGTATATAGCGTATTGTATAGTATATATGTATTTGTATTGTATAGTTTATATTTTATATTTCATAGTAGTGTATAGTACATAGTATATAGTATATAGTAATGTATATTATATAGTACATAGTATATAGTGTATTGTATAGCATATATTTATATTGTATAGTTTATAGTTTATAGTAGTGTATATTATATAGTACATAGTATATAATGTATTTTATAGTATGTAATATATTTATATTGTATAGTTTATAGTATATAGTAGTGTATAGTATATAGCACACAGAAATAATGTATTGCATTGTATATAATGTATTTATATTATATAGTATATTGCATATTATATAGTGGTAAGTATATTTGTTGATTTTATTAATACAATTTTAGTTTAGATAAAATAAAGATAATCAGCTTCTATTTGAAATAAAAATTGGGTTTCTAATTTATATATTTCAAAAGTTATTTTAAATATAAGTAGATTTCTATTTTTTTTCTTGGTTTATGTTTTTAAAAATGGTATTATTATATAGATTAAAATTAAATATTTTTATTTAAACTTAGAACTCTAATACTCACCGAAGAAAAACTTTTAAACATTTTTAATTTAATATTGAATAAAAAAAGGCTGTAATAACGAAGAGTTATCAGTTTGAAAGCTACTATGCCTCATTAAATAAAATTCCAGGAGTCTAAAAAACTTGAACTGGTGTAAATGGCTGGAGAATGCAAATGAATGCATATTCATGCAAAAAATAAACAAAAATGAATAGCGCATTAAGAGGATATATTTTACCTTTAGCACAGTGACATCAACCAAGCACTAACAAAATATTTTGTCTCAGTATTAACTTTTTTAACCGTCTTAAACATCATTAACTCAATGTGGTCTTACCAACTGTTATCATTAACTCAGTGTGGAGACTCAAGTGGTTCTTAGCACATTGTATGAGGTACACGTACTAATACGTTTTCTGACGATTGATACTTGAGCGCGGGATACGTACTAGTACTTTTTCTGAGGATTGATATTTGAAAGTGGAACACGTAATAGTAACTTTTCTGACGATTGACACTTGATCGCAGGAAACGTACTAGTACGTTTTCTGACGATTGATATTTGAGAGCGGGACAAGTACTAGTACGGGTTAGTGTAACAACATGGTTTGTTTGTGAGTACAAAAATAACGGTATATACCGGAAAACGAAGCCGAATGTTCTTGTCTACTACATAGATTCTGAAAAAATTCAGACAAATAAAAACAAGTTTTTACATCTGTCGATGCGGAACCACAGAACGGGAAGGTTGATTAAAAAATCAATTTAGATTTAAAATTAACTTTTTATTTAAATGATATTATATATATGTATATTTATATAAATTATATATATATATATATATATATATATATATATATATATTATATATATATATATATATATATATATATATATATATATATTTCAATATAAAATATGAAAATCTGGTTAAAAAATTAAATAATTTTAGATCTATTGAGATTTACTGAATAACTAAATTTATGCGCATATATTTTAAACAATATTTTAAAAACTATGTACTTCTATCACTATTATAAACAAATTATCCAAGAAGTCCTCTTATTTTTACACTAGCCCGTCATATGACGGGATAAGTAACATTTTTAATTTTCCAGAACTGCAAAGTACCCTATGAGGCAGGTTAAAAAATGGTTTGTATTTTTGGCTGAGAATTATCTAGTACACGCTCAATAATTTCTTTATCTTCATACTCCTCTAAAGTCTCCCGATACTATGAATGCAGTTTAGAATCACGTTGAATTCATTTACTCCAACCTTGTGGCATGTATAAAAAACAAACACACAAATGAACAAACTTCTTGATTTTCAAAGGTATATAACTTAAACACTAGATTTTTATTATTCGGTGAAATAGACTCCTAGATTTTTATGAAAAGAATTTGTTGCTAAAACTGGCGATAAAATTTTCACTGCAACAAAAAAAAATCGATGATAAAATTTTAAATTGTTACATATGCACCTAATCTATTATTTAAGCCAAATATAAAAGAAAATTATTTACGTAATATCTAAGTTCAATGATAAAACGTACGAAAATAATGCAGACGATATTTAAATAATTTAAAATCAGAAATGATTAAATGAGATGGTTAAAGGAATGATGTCATAATTCTAGAAAAAAAATGTTATTTTTACCTATTTATTATGTGATAAATTGATAAATTTAATCGCAAGTTCTTAACGGGTGAAAATAGGGCTTGAAATAATGACATTAAACGTTCGAAAAGGGGGGAGGGGTGGATAAACTTTACTCACTTTGAATTTTGCTAAACCTAACCCATCATGAATCCAATATGAATGCCTCTATCCATTCCAGGTCAAACCGTTTCATAAATTCGAGGACAGTTAACTCAGGCAATAGATAACTTAGGCTATTATTATATATAGGATAATAAAGCCTTTAATCAGTTAAAGTGTTTCACCTTCGCAAGAAATATCCTCGCATTCCCCATCAGGAAAGAAATCGTAAACTACATCTGTTTCTTTTTCAACACTTACAGGTTGACGTGAGATAACGACTTAGCACAGTGGACTGAAAAGACTTTTTGTTGCTATCCAGCAACAATGCAGTGAACACAATTTACTTATAAAACCTGAATTACGTTTACTTAACATGTTCCATATGCAATAATTCAAATGCATATTGCATATTAATATTCAAATGCATATTGCATATTAATATTCATTTGCATATTCCTTAATATTCATTTCCTAAAATTCATTTTTTAATATTCATTTACTTAATATTCATTTGCATATTCATATAAAGATGAATTTTGTAATTTTTATATAGGGGATACTTTTTATATACTAACAAATTAAACATGTCCCACAGGCATAAATTCTTCAAATAAATATCTCTACTCAACGCATTTGATAGCTGAAATTCTTCATTGACGTATTTTCTAGAAGTTACGAGTCAAGAGACTAATCCTCCATTAATATTTTCTATTACTTTTATATAATATTCCGTGTATTAACAAATTAAATCCACTCCAAACGAAATTTATTTACAAATAAATCTATACCCAAGACATTAATTGGTCAACAGAAGTATTTTTGTGAAAGTTTAATTTTTGGATGAGCAAAGAGTTTTTGTTCCTTATAAAAAGTTTGAGTTCTTATAATCGAAATAACGTATAAACAATCACGTGCATCTCTTACGCATTTTACAGAGGGCATGGCTTCATTAATTCCCCTATACTTATCTCGTCTGTATTGCCTCCCTTGGTTCCGAGTTAAATTGCTAGATACCAAAAGGGCACATCAAATTTTCTAATGCTTTTATATAATATTCCGTGCATCAACAAATTAAATCCACTACAAACGAAATTTATTTACAAATAAATCTATACCCAAGACATTAATTGGTCAACAGAAGTATTTTTGTGAAAGTTTAATTTTTGAATGAGCAAAGAGTTTTTGTTCCTTATAAAAAGTTTGAGTTCTTATAATCGAAATAACGTATAAACAATCACGTGCATCTCTTACGCATTTTACAGATGGCATAGCTTCATTAATTCACCTATACTTATCTCGTCTGTATTGCCTCCCGTGGTTCCGAGTTAAATTACTAGATACCAAAAGGGCATATTCAAATTGTCTAATGCTTTTATATAATATTCCGTGCATCAACAAATTAAATCCACTCCAAATTCAATTTATTTACAAATAAATCTATACCCAAGAGGTTAATTGGATAACAAAAGTATTTTTGTGAAAGTTCAATAGTTTGAATGAGCAAAGAGCTTTTGTTCCTTTTTTAAAGTTTAAATAATCCTAATAACGTGTAAACAACCACGTGCATTTCTTACGCATTTCACAGATGGCATGGCTTCATTAATTCCCCTATACTTATCTCGTCCATATTGCCTCCCCGTGGTTCTGAGTTAAATTACTAGATACCAGAAAGGGCACATTCAAATTTTCTAATGCTTTTATGTAATATTCCGTGCATCAACGCGCTGGCCGATTGGTTAGGGCGTTGACCGTCGGTACTGGAGTTCGTGGGTTCGAATCCCACTATGGCATGGATGTTCGTAGCCATTCGAACTCGGCTTTAAGCAGTAGGTCCCGGTCTCATTATCCCTCGTGTGCAAAACAGTAGACCGTAGCGCTCCAAACCAAATCCGTGCATCAACAAACTAAATCCACTCCAAACGAAATTTATTTACAATTAAATCTATACCCAAGACGTTAATTGGACAACAGAAGTATTTTTGTAAAAGTTTAATAGTTTGAATGAGCAAAGATTTTTTGTTCCTTTTATAAAGTTCGAGTTCTTGAAATCGAAATAACGTATAAACAACCACGTGCATCTCTTAAGCATTTTACAGATGGCACGGCTTCATTAATTCCCCTTTACTTATCTCGTCCATATTGCCTCCCCGTGGTTCCGAGTTAAATTACTATATACCAAAAGGGCACATTCAAATTTTCTAATGCTTTTATATTCCGTGCATCAACAAATTAAATCCACTCCAAACGAAATTTATTTACAAATAAATCTATACCCAAGAGATTAACTGGACAACAGAAGTGTTTTTGTGAAAGTTTAATAGTGTCAATGAGCAAAGATCTTTTGTTCCTTTTATAAAGTTTGAGTTCTTATAATCGAAATAACGTATAAACAACCACGTGCATCTCTTACGCATTTTACAGATGGCATGGCTTCATTAATTCCCCTATACTTATCTCGTCTGTATTGCCTCCCCGTGGTTCCGAGTTAAATTACTAGATACCAAAAGGGCACATTCAAATTTTCTAATGCTTTTATATTCCGTGCATCAACAAATTAAATCCACTCCAAACGAAATTTATTTACAAATAAATCTATACCCAAGAGGTTAATTGGACAACAGAACTATATTTGTGAAAGTTTAATAGTTTCAATGAGAAAAGCGCTTTTGTTCCTTTTATAAAGTTTGAGTTCTTGAAATCGAAATAACGTATAAACAACCACGTGCATCTCTTACGCATTTTACAGATGGCATGGCTTCATTAATTCCCCTATACTTATCTCGTCTGTATTGCCTCCCCGTGGTTCCGAGTTAAATTACTAGATACCAAAAGGGCACATTCAAATTTTCTAATGCTTTTATATTCCGTGCATCAACAAATTAAATCCACTCCAAACGAAATTTATTTACAAATAAATCTATACCCAAGAGGTTAATTGGACAACAGAAGTATTTTTGTAAAAGTTTAATAGTTTGAATGAGCAAAGATTTTTTGTTCCTTTTATAAAGTTCGAGTTCTTGAAATCGAAATAACGTATAAACAACCACGTGCATCTCTTACGCATTTTACAGATGGCATGGCTTCATTAATTCCCCTATACTTATCTCGTCTGTATTGCCTCCCCGTGGTTCCGAGTTAAATTACTAGATACCAGAAAGGGCACATTCAAATTTTATAATGCTTTTATGTAATATTCCGTGCATCAACAAACTAATCCACTCCAAACGAAATTTATTTACAATTAAATCTATACCCAAGACGTTAATTGAATAACAAAAGTATTTTTGTGAAAATTTAATAGTTTCAATGATCAAAGAGCTTTTGTTCCTTTTATAAAGTTTGAGTTCTTGTAATCGAAATAACGTATAAACAACTACGTGCATCTCTTAAGCATTTTACAGATGGCATGGCTTCATTAATTCCCCTATACTTATCTCGTCTGTATTGCCTCCCCGTGGTTCCGAGTTAAATTACTAGATACCAAAAGGGCACATTCAAATTGTCTAATGCTTTTATAAAATATTCCGTGCATCAACAAATTAAATCCACTCCAAACGAAATTTATTTACAAATAAATCTATACCCAAGACGTTAATTGGACAACAGAAGTATTTTTGTAAAAGTTTAATAGTTTGAATGAGCAAAGATTTTTTGTTCCTTTTATAAAGTTCGAGTTCTTGAAATCGAAATAACGTATAAACAACCACGTGCATCTCTTAAGCATTTTACAGATGGCACGGCTTCACTAATTCCCCTTTACTTATCTCGTCCATATTGCCTCCCCGTGGTTCCGAGTTAAATTACTATATACCAAAAGGGCACATTCAAATTTTATAATGCTTTTATGTAATATTCCGTGCATCAACAAATTAAATCCACTCCAAACGAAATTTATTTACAATTAAATCTATACCCAAGACGTTAATTGTTGAACAAAAGTATTTTTGTGAAAGTTTAATAGTGTGAATGAGAAAAGAGCTTTTGTTCTTTTTATAAAGTTTGAGTTCTAATCGAAATAACGTATAAACAACCACGTGCATCTCTTAAGCATTTTACAGATGGCATGGCTTCATTAATTCCCCTATACTTATCTCGTCTGTATTGCCTCCCCGTGGTTCCGAGTTAAATTACTATATACCAAAAGGGCACATTCAAATTTTATAATGCTTTTATGTAATATTCCGTGCATCAACAAACTAATCCACTCTAAACGAAATTTATTTACAATTAAATCTATACCCAAGACGTTAATTGAATAACAAAAGTATTTTTGTGAAAATTTAATAGTTTCAATGATCAAAGAGCTTTTGTTCCTTTTATAAAGTTTGAGTTCTTGTAATCGAAATAACGTATAAACAACTACGTGCATCTCTTAAGCATTTTACAGATGGCATGGCTTCATTAATTCCCCTATACTTATCTCGTCTGTATTGCCTCCCCGTGGTTCCGAGTTAAATTACTAGATACCAGAAAGGGCACATTCAAATTTTATAATGCTTTTATGTAATATTCCGTGCATCAACAAACTAATCCACTCTAAACGAAATTTATTTACAATTAAATCTATACCCAAGACGTTAATTGAATAACAAAAGTATTTTTGTGAAAATTTAATAGTTTCAATGATCAAAGAGCTTTTGTTCCTTTTATAAAGTTTGAGTTCTTGTAATCGAAATAACGTATAAACAACTACGTGCATCTCTTAAGCATTTTACAGATGGCATGGCTTCATTAATTCCCCTATACTTATTTCGTCTGTATTGCCTCCCCGTGGTTCCGAGTTAAATTACTAGATACCAGAAAGGGCACATTCAAATTTTATAATGCTTTTATGTAATATTCCGTGCATCAACAAACTAATCCACTCCAAACGAAATTTATTTACAATTAAATCTATACCCAAGACGTTAATTGGACAACAGAAGTATTTTTGTGAAAATTTAATAGTTTCAATGAGCAAAGAGCTTTTGTTCCTTTTATAAAGTTTGAATAATCCAAATAACGTGTAAACAACCTCGTGCATCTCTTATGCATTTTACAGATGGCATGGCTTCATTAATTCCCCTAACTTATCTCGTCTGAATTGCCTCCCCGTGGTTCCGAGTTAAATTACTATATACCAAAAGGGCACATTAAAATTGTCTAATGCTTTTGTATAATATTCCGTGCATCAACAAATTAAATCCACTACAAAACGAAATTTATT
Source organism: Pardosa pseudoannulata (assembly GCA_032207245.1). Classification (NCBI taxonomy): domain Eukaryota; kingdom Metazoa; phylum Arthropoda; class Arachnida; order Araneae; family Lycosidae; genus Pardosa; species Pardosa pseudoannulata. The sequence continues at coordinate 91,096,074 of CM063497.1, read as the reverse complement.
TACAATTAAATAATATACACCAAGAGGTTATTGGCCATACTAGAAAGTGTTTTGTGAAAGTTTAATTGTTTGAATGAGCAAAGAGTTTTTGTTCTTTATATAAAAAGTTTGAGTTCTTATAATCGAAATAACGTATAAACAACCACGTGCATCTCTTACGCATTTTACAGATGGCACGGCTTCATTAATTCCCCTATACTTATCTCGTCTGAATTGCCTCCCCTTGGTTCCGAGTTAAATTACTAGATACCAGAAAGGGCACATAAATAAAATCGCAATTGCACGCCATCTAGTGGCATCGTTCTGTACCACACTTTCTACGTTGTTTATGTTTCTGTAAGGCTGCCGATGTTTCAGCACAAGCGACAACACCAGCATGCCTTCCAGCCCGATCTGCTTTTCCAACAGCGCCTTTAGCGAGTGGCATTTTAGGGTTGCTCGTTGGGCCTTGAGTGGGCAAGGCCACCGACGACTTAGCGCAGTCGTGGGTGCAAGGACGACCACTAGAGACACTCCTATGACAGTTTACCGCCGAACAAAACAAAACCAGTTTTTTTTTTTTGCTTCTTTTGGTGCAGATTCACTGTGTGATAGGATACAAATCCGCAGAAGCAATTTTTTCATTCATAGCTCTGAATATATGCACACGCCAAGAGAGGGTCGGTAAGGTAAAAAATGCAAATCAAACCGTCCAGGGCTGTTGCCAATTGTAGGGTACCGCTTTCGTTCAAAATGGGCCTTCACCTTCTTTGTTAGTTTTATTCCTATTCCATAGAGTGCGACACTGTAGAGTGAAAACACGTTATTCTTCTGCCGTTTAAATTTATAATCTGGAGTGAAATTTAAAATTACAATTGTCTTTTATAGCTTTACAATTCTTTTGATTTCTAGTTGGTGTGAAATAGCTTATTTAAAAGCTTATTCTTCTTCTGGAGTGAAATAGCTTATTTAAAAGCTTATTCTTCTTCTGGAATGAAGGTTTGGAGCGCTACGGTCTACTGTTTTGCACAAGAGGGCTAATGAGACCAGGACCTATTACTTAAAGCCGATTCCGAACGGCTACGAACATCCATGCCGTAGCGGGATTCGAACCCACGAACACAGGTACCGACGGTCAACGCCCTAACCAATCGGCCAGAGTTCGGCATCTTCTTTAGTAAAATAGCTTATTCAAAAGCATATTCTTCTTCTTCTGGAGTGAAATAGCTTTTTTTAAAAGGTTATTCTCCTGGAGTGAAATAGCTTATTTAAAAACTTATTCTTCTTCTGGAGTGAAATAGCTTTTTTAAAAGCTTATTCTTCTGGAGTGAAATAGCTTACTTAAAAGCTTATTCTTCTTCTGGAGTGAAATAGCTTTTTTAAAAGCTTATTGTTCTTCTGGAGTGAAATAGCTTATTTAAAAGCTTATTCTTCTTTTGGGGTGAAATAGCTTTTTTTAAAAACTTATTCTTCTTCTGGAGTGAAATAGCTTTTTTAAAAGCTTATTCTCCTGGAGTGAAATAGCTTACTTAAAAGCTTATTCTTCTTCTGGAGTGAAGGTTTGGTTTGGTTTGATTTTGATCGCTACGGTCTACTGTTTTGCACAAGAGGGCTAATGAGACCAGGACCTACTACTTAAAGCCGATTCCGAACTGCTACGAACATCCATGCCATAGCGGGATTCGAACCCACGAACACAGGTACCGACGGTCAACGCCCTAACCAATCGGCCCGAGTTCGGCATCTTCTTTAGTGAAATAGCTTATTCAAAAGCATATTCTTCTTCTTCTGGAGTGAAATAGCTTTTTTAAAAGCTCATGCTTCCTTCTTCTGGAGTGAAATAGCTTTTTTAAAAGCTTATTCTTCTTCTGGAGTAAAATAGCTTATTTAAAAGCTTATTCTTCTTCTAGAGTGCAATAGCTTTTTTAAAAGCTTATTCTTCTGGAGTGAAATAGTTTTTTTAAAGCTTATTCTTCTTCTGGAGTGCAATAGCTTATTTAAAAGCTCATTCTTCTTCTGGAGTGGAATAGCTTTTTTTAAAAGCTTATCTTTCTTCTGGAGTGAAATAGCTTATATAAAAGCTTATTCTTCTTCTGGAGTGAAATAGCTTTTTTAAAAGCTTATTGTTCTTCTGGAGTGAAATAGCTTATTTAAAAGCTTATTCTTCTTTTGGGGTGAAATAGCTTTTTTTAAAAGCTTATTCTTCTTCTGGAGTGAAATAGCTTATATAAAAGCTTCTTTAAACTAGCTTCTTCTTGAAACTAGCATATAACCCGTCATATGACGGGAGCAGAAAAGCTTTTAATTTTCAAGAATTGTAAAGTACCCTATGAGGCAGATAAAAAAAATTTCTGTACTTATGTATTATTTTTTGTAAAGAGTGAAATGGAGGGGGGAAATTCTATACAATGAATCCTCTATTATATGTATTTTCTTGAATATGTGGTGTTTTATTTTATTCATTATGTTCATACCATCATAAGTGGTTGGACCAGAAATGGATAGGGGCATCCATATTGAATTCTTGATGAGTTAGAGTTAGCAAAATTCAAATCGAGTATAGTTTATCTTCGCCCAGATGATCCATCCGATTCTAAAATAAATTGGTATCACAGCGAAAAATACTGCCCTCTTTAAGTCGTTCGAAATCCACCCCCCTCTTTACGATCGTTTAATGCCATCATATCAAGCCCTGTTTTAAGAGCAGGTGATTAAATTTATCAATTTCTCACATAATAAATAGGTAATATTAACATTTTTTTCTAGCATTATGAAGTCATTTAAATTATTTAAATATCGTCTGCATTATTTTCATACGTTTTATCACTGAACTTAGATATTACGTAAGTAATTTTCTTTTATATTTGGCTTAAATAATAGGTTAGGTATAAATGTGATAATTTTAAATTTAATCATAGATTATTTTTTTGTCGCAAGATAATTCTCGGCCAAAAAACAAACCATTTTTTTTGCCTTCCTCATAGGTACTTTACAATTCTGGAAAATTAAAAATTTTGCTGATCCCGTCATATGACGGGCTATATGCTAGTTTATTTATAGCTTCCCATCAAAGTCGCAGATCTTCTCTCGATAGAGCTAAGTATGAGATGCAGATTTCGTCCCATCAAAATAAATTGCTTGATTACCTTGAAACGGTGACTTTTCAAAAGTGTGTTTTGAACTTGGCGTGTTTGTTTATCGCCCGTATGAGATTTGGAAGGGGAATAATTAAGAACGGGCCTCTGTGGAACAATTAAAGCAAGGATACTTTGAGAATGCTAAACATTTGCGGAGCCGCCGTAAAGAAGTAAAGGAAGTTCGTTTCTTTTTCGTCTTTATCTGGTATTTCAAAGAAATAAAAATATTGTTAAAGGTTATTTAAAACACAAACTGGGTGAAATTTTGATGTAATGGGGAATAGAGATTGATTCATGATTTGTTTGTAAAGATTAACGGCTTGGAAATCTAATTATCTAAAAATTGAGTGAATTTTCTGAATTGTGTCAGAGGAGTGCAGGATTTACATTCTACGAAACTAGTCATTTCGCGACTAGCTTTCGGTCAGGGTACACACAGTTGTTGACTTCGTGTAGTCTACTGAAAATACTTTTATTAATGAATTTAATTTTGGACAAATCATATCAAGTAAAAGTGTTGTATTTGGTGATTTATCCTTGTGTTTTCCTTATGGAAATTATTTCTTTATGGTGCTTTTCATACACAAAATCTTTGCGCCTAGCCTTCGGTCAGGGTACACACAGTTGTTGACTTCGTGTAGTCTACTGAAAATACTTTTATTAATTAATTTAATTTTGGATAAATCACAGTGAGTAAAAGTGCTGTATTTGGTGATTTATCCTTCTGTTCTGCTTACGGAAATTATCTCTTTATGGTGCTTTTCATTGGCAAAACCTTTTCTCCTAGTCTTCGGTCAGTTTACACACAGTTGGTGACTTCGTGTAGTCTATTGAAAATATTTTTAAATTAATTTAATTTTGGACAAATCATAGCAAGTAAAAGTGCTGTATTTGGTGATTTATCCTTGTGTTTTCCTTATGGAAATTATCTCTTTATGGTGCTTTTCATTGGCAAAACCTTTTCTCCTAGTCTTCGGTCAGTTTACACACAGTTGGTGACTTGATGTAGTCTATTGAAAATATTTTATTAATTAATTTAATCTTGATTAAATCATAGTAAGTAAAAATGCTGTATTTGGTGATTTATCCTTGTGTTCTCCTTATGGAAATTATCTCTTTATGATGCTTTTCATAGAACAAAATTCCAAGTATTATAACCCAGTCAGTGTTAAGCCACAAAATGCGTAAAAGCATTTTTAGAATAAGGTTACCAAATTTAGCGAAAATGACGAAGATGAGTACCAACTAAACTTCCATTTTAGATGTCGGTTTGGAACAATTTTCATTATACTACGTTTCTATATAGGATATTTTCTCGTATATTTATACATGAATGTGAAAATCATTTGAAAACACGTCTTAAATTGTTTTATGTTCGGATAAATTACTTGTTATTAAATTATGAATTAGATAACCTATTTTTTTCACACGGTAATTTACAACAGCAATATTCATGTACTGCTATCTCCTGTCAACTGACAAAGTTACATTAGCTGTTTTGACCTAACGTCGGTAAAAGCGGATATTCTACAGAGAGCTAAAAATAGAATTTAAGTACATAGACTGAGATATTTCTCTAGTCATCAAAATGACCTCAGTTATCATTTTTTGGTATTCATGTTCACAGATCCAATAATAATGAGAAAAAACAAGTATTTTTTTACATACACTACACGGATCCTAACATCATCAAAATCTGATATTGCAAAGAGTACTATATATATAATGCTAAGTACACAGACTAAGATATTGCCTTTTTTAGGTATTCATATTTGTAGTTTCGTGTCAAAACAGGTAGTTTATTACATACTCTCTATGAATACCAACATCATAAATCTGATATTGGAAAGAGAAATATATACATAACACTAAGTACATAGACTTAAATATTAATTTAGCTATTAAAATAACCGCAATTAATTCTTTTAAGTATTCATATTCATAGCTTCGATAATAAGGAGTAAAAACTAGTATTTTATTACATACTCTTCATGAATCCTAACATCAGCAAAGACGGATATTGCAGCGAGTTAAAAGAAGGACACTTAGTGCATAAACAAAGATATGCCTTTAGTTGTCAAAATGACTGTAATTATATTTTTTAGGCATTCATATCTATAGCTTCGATAATAATGTATTAAAACAAGTATTTTATTACATACTCTGTACGAACCCTAACATCAGCAAAAACGGATATTGTAAAGAGAGCTAAATATATAACACTAAGTACATAGAATGAGATATTACTTAGTAGAAAAGGACCACAATTGCCTTTTTAGGTATTCATATTCATAGTTAAGTGTCAAAACAAGTATAATGAGTTAAAACAAGTATTTTATTACGTAATCTATACGAATCCTAACATTAACAACGACGATATTGCAGAGAGTTAAAATTAGGACACTTAGTGCATAAACAAAGATATGCCTTTAGTTGTCAAAAATGACTGCAATTACATTTTTTACTCATTCATATCCATAGCTTCGATAATAATGTGTCAAAACAAGTATTTTATTACATACTCTATACGAATCCTCACATCAGCAAAAATTGATATTGCAAAGACAGCTAAATATATAACACTTAGTACATAGTCTGAGATATTACTTTAGTAGTCAAAAGGATCGCAATTGCTTTTTTTAGGTATTCATATTCATAGCTTCGATAATAAGGGGTAAAAAAAGTATTTTATTGCATACTCTTTATGAATCCTAACACAGAAAAGATGGATATTGCAGAGAGTTAAAATTAGGACACTTAGTGCCTTAAGAAAGATATGCCTTTAATTGTCAAAATGACCGCAGTTACCTTTTTTAAGTATTCATATTCACAGCTTCGATAATAGTGAGAAAAAAAAACAAGTATTTTATTACATACTCTACACGAATAATAAGGAAAAGTAAAACCGGAAATCGATGGATGACCTAGACCTTTTGATGATGACCTAGCATCATCAAAATCTGATATTGCAAGAGAACTATATATATAACCCTAAGTACATAGACTGAGATAGTACTTTAGCTGTCAAAATGGCCGAAATTACCCTTTTTTTAGGTATTCATATTCATAGCTTCGAGAATAATGTGTCAAAACAAGTATTTTATAATCCTAACATCAACAAAGACGGATATTGCAAAGAGAACTAAATATAGAATACTTAGTACATATACTTAATATATAGACTAAGATATTTCTTCAGTTGTCAAAATGACATCGATTACCTTCTATAAATATTCATATTCACAGCATCGATAATGATGAGAAAAAAAAAAACAAGTATTTTATTACATACTCTACACGAATAATAAGGAAAAGTAAAACCGGAAATCGATGGACAGACAACAAAAATAAGAGAGTTTGAAATCAATTTCAGTCAAAATGACCTCTGTCGCCTTTCTAATGTGAAACTAATAAACTAATATTTCATTTCTTTTATCGTGCTCTCTCACATCTCTAAAAACTGCCGATGATTGGACGTCCTTGGGAAGAAATAGACATTTTACTTAACGATCTTAACTGTGACACCTTTATTGCTATATCCAGCACCTATACTGGCCTGAGGCATGTCGGGCTCTTAATTACCTCGCCCATAAAAGATTAAAAAGCAAGGGCGACTACGACATGTTGCTGACAAAACCAGTGGCTTCTGGTACACCCCATAAAAATAACTCGGCAACACTGAGAGATCCCGTGTTAAATCCACCCCAACAGCTGGTATATAGCCGATAAAAATCTGCAGGAAAATGTTTTGGCCAATTGAGCTGCTTAATTGCTTCCTATTGTCCTCTCCCAGTAATACCCCATATGAGTCGCTATGGATGTATACTTGAATATTAATACCCCCAGAAGCGTTTATTAGTAATTTGAAGCTATCTATCTCAATAAGCGTCTGCACCCGGGACAGGTGGCTTTGCTTTTTCTTCCTTTTTTTTCGGCTCTCTGTTTTTTATCGGGGTGGGACCGCAGAGAGGAAGTGTAGAGGGGGTTGGGCTGGAGGTGTTGTTCCGATTTTGAGAAAAAAGTTGTTAATGACTGCCACAACAGCAGGATGCGACTTTGGGACTTGCGACAGGATGCTTTTGCCGTAAGTAGAGTTAATTATCGTTGTCTTCACAGAAATGGAGAATCACTGAGAGAGAGAAAGGGACGGCATGCCAGGAATCTTAATGCGGAAGATGAATGATGAAAAAGAAATTAAAAAATCCTTGATGAAAATAAATTTTTCATATTGCTGTTGGGAAATTAGCAGATCTCACTTTCTCGTTCTCGAATCTGAAGTATAATGGATTTAATCAACGATGTTGTTTCCGGTGAAAGGTTTTTGTTAGCAATTATTATTCTCGTATGTAAGTGATCTATCTTCAGACTTTTTTATTATTTTTCCAAACTTGACAATTAATTGCCAACGCATCATGGAAAACCGATAAATCAGAGAATTGTCAGTATAACTGAAAGTTCTGAAAAATATCCTAAACTTTTGTCAAATTTCTCCGAAAATCACTGAATATTCCAAAATTTCACCAGCTTTTGGAAGACTTCTTTACTCTAGCCAAAAGAGTGGTCGCTACACTAAGGTTAATATTTTAAATATTTTAAATTACTGGAAAATTATTGGAATCTTTAAATGATTGTCGGGATAGTAGCAGATCTCACTTTCTCATTTCTGATATAAGGTTAAAATTTTAATATTTTAAATTATAGGAAAATTATTGAAATATTTAAATTATTGTTGGTAGATTAGCAAATCTTACTTTCTCGTTCTCGGTATGAGGTCTAATGGATTTAATCAGCGATGTTGTTTCCGATTAAAAGTTTTTGTTAGCAATTAATATTCTCATATGTAAGGGATCTATCTTCAGACTTTTTTATTATTTTCCTCCACTTGACAATTACGTAATTGTCACATATCAAAGAAAACCAGAAAATCAGGGAATTGTCAGCGTAGCTTATAATTCTGATAAATATCAAGAAACTTTTGTCAAATTTCCTCCAAAATTCCACCATCTTTAGGAAGATTTTCTTCTATCGCTAAAAGAGTGATCGCTGAACTAAGATTAAAATTTTAAATATTTTAAATTATTGGAATCTTTAAATTATTGTCGGGACAATAGCAGATCTACCTTTCTCTTTTCTGATACAAGGTTAAAATTTTATATATTTTAAATTATAAGAAAATTATTGGAATATTTAAATTATTGCTGGTATATTAGCAAATCTCACTTTCTCGTTCTCGATATGAGGTCTAATGGATTTAATCAGCGATATTGTTTCCGATTAAAAGTTTTTGTTAGCAATTATTATTCTCATATGTAAGTGTTCTATCGTAAGGTCTAATTTTACAATTTTTCCCCACTTGTCAGCAACAAAATCGTCACATATCAGGGAAAACCGGAAAATCAGAGAATTGTCAGTGTATCTTAAAGTTCTGAAAAATATCAGGAAACTTTTGTCAAATTTCCTCTAAAATCAAGGAATTTTCCAAAATTTCACCAGTTTTGAGAAGATTACTTTTCTATGGCCAAAAGAGTAATCACCGCACTAAGGTTAAAATTTTAAATATTTTAAGTTACTGGAAAATTATTGGGACCTTTAAATTATTGTTGGGATAATAGCAGATCTCATTTTCTCATTTCTGATATAAGGTTTAAATTTAATATTTTAAATTATAGGAAAATTATTGGAATATTTAAATTATTGTTGGAGGATTAGCAAATCACACTTTCTTGTTTTAGGATATGAAGTCTAATGGATTTAATCAGCGATGTTGTTTCAGATTAAAAGTTTTTGTTAGCAATTATTATTCTCATATGTAAGTGATCTATCTTCAGATTTTTTATTATTTTCCTCCACTTGACAATTACGGAATTGTCACATATCAGCGGAAACCGGAAAATCAGGGAATTGTCAGCGTAGCTTATAATTATAAAAAATATCCGAAACTTTAGTCAAATTGCCTCCAAAAATTTCACCAGCTTTGGGAAGATTTTTTTTCTATCGCCAAAAGAGTTATCACTGGAATAAGGTTAATATTTTAAATATTTTAAATTACTGGAAAATTATTGGAATTTTTAAATGATTGTCGGGATAGTAGCTGATCTCACTTTCTCATTTCTGGTATAAGGTTAAAATTTTAATATTTTAAATTATAGGAAAATTATTGGAATATTTAAATAATTGTTCGGAGATTAGCAAATCTCACTTTCTTGTTTTCGGATATGAGATCTAATGGATTTAATCAGGGATGTTGTTTCCGATTAAAAGTTTTTGTTAGCTATTATTATTCTCATATGTAAGTGATCTATCTTCACTTTTTTATTATTTTTTTCCACTTGACAATTACGAAATTGTCACATTTTAGGTAAGACCGGAAAATCAAAAAATTGTCATTTTAGCTTAAAATTCTGAAAAATATCAGGAAACTTTTATCAAATTTTCTCCAAAATCAAGGAATTTTCCATAATTTCACCAACTTTGGGATGATTTCTATTCTTTCAAGAAAGAGTGATTGCCGTACTAAGGTTAAAATTTTAAATATTTTAAATTCCTGGAAAATTATTGGAATCTTTAAATTACTGTCGGGATAATAGCAGATCCCACTTTCTCATTTCTGATATAAGGTTAAAATTTTATATATTTTAAATTATAAGCCAAATTTTGGAATATTTAAATTATTGTTGGGAGATTAGCAAATCTCACTTTCTCGTTCTCGGATATGAGGTCTAATGGGTTTAATCAGCGATGTTGTTTCCGATTAAAAGTTTTTGTTAGCAATTATTATTCTCATATACAGGGCCCGATCAAGGCAAAGTTAGGCGAAAGGTCTGGTAGTCTTTCTCCCCCCCCCTACCATCCTTTCAACGCAATAAAAAAAGTTTATAAAAGAGGATACAAACGAATATTTTTGGAGGAAAGTTTATATTAATTTTTTTATCTTTACATCCTTTATAGTACAGTCGAATGCAAAAAATCTGTATATCTTCAAGGATGTAAACTGCAACACTTGCAATTAAGTTTTTATATAAAAAATAAAATAAAATAGCATAGGTAAGATGAACAAATAATAGCTATTTGTAAATTTTAAGACAAAATTAATAAGAGAAAAAATAATAAAATAATAAAACTCCTAAGGAAATAACAGTTGTATCTAAGTTTCAGAAATATAATAAAAAGTACTAATGTTTCTTTAAAAGTGGCAGAAATTTTGAAGTTAATATTAATTTATATTATATTATATATAAGATAAATGCTTTATTCCTTTAATATTTTGTAAGTTATTTTCTTAATGATTCATATTATAAATATTGAATGTAATAAACTGTTATTCCAGTATTATGCTCCTTTAATTACTGCAAACCATAATAAATTTCTTTATGTATGCTATGAACTATTTATAAATAAATACTAAAAGTTTAAACTTTTAATTTCTGAATAAGGTTTCATGAAATATTACTTGAAGAATTAACAAAAAATATTTTCAAATTTTGTTAATTAAATTATTTAAAATTTAATAATTAAGACCAAATTTTAGGGGGCCCCTAAAATTAGTGAGACTAGGGACTAGGCCCAGTTAATCAGGCCCTGTTTAAATAGAGTTATGCTTGCTGGTTATAGAATGATCTGATTCTAGAATGTTTAACATATAAGCAGCACACAATGGGTAAAAAGGTGAGAAGTTTACTTTAAAAAACTACTTCATCTTTAACAGAGCGCTTTACATTGCATAGAGCTCGCACTAAAAAAATTCACAATAGTGCTCTTAACTTGTCCATCAAATAAAAAATGTCTCAAAAGTGAAAGAGATGGAATAAGTATTGGTTTGTTTGGAAGGTTATAATCATGTTTTCGCAACAAGGAATTACTTAGATTAGACAGACCGAAGAGGGAAATTTGAGAATATACAGTAGACCCCGCTTAATGTGATCAGTTTGGGACACCGTGATTTTGATAATAATAACCAATTGTTAAGAATAAACGATATGCACAGTTAGATAAATTTACCCCCACCCTTTAATTCACACGTGCTAAATTTCAAAACAAAATGAAAACACACACCTTATATTTATTACTGTATATTATCCTTTAAAACATAAGAATTGTATGCATAATTAGAAAAACTTCATCAATTGTTGACTGTCTACAATTTTTTCTAAGAAGCTCATCGATAAATTGTTTACAATCATAATCAACCTGTCATAACGATTTAAGATTCCGATCTTTTGTTTTAACGTTAAATCATTTCGCTTTCTGGCTTCCATAGCGAGAAGCTGCATGTAAGCGAGCAAGGCATGAAATGGGAATAAGCTCCTTCTCAGTTCCGATAAGAATGTGCTGCTTTCTGCTTATCTGACCACCACTGATCACCAGCAGGGTGTGAGTATTTCTGAAAAATTCCAGGAACGTGTAATTTCCCACTATTTTGTTCATTCTCTATTTCCCTAATTAGAAGAGAGAGTATTTTCGAAAATTCAAACAACAGCAAAGGAAAAGAAAGGATGGGTTCCTTCTGAATACATTGTGAATATTCCTTTTCCAGTTAAAATGAGGTTCGAAAACTGATAACATTAACCCCTTCCGGTACGATTTAATAATGAAAAACTGTGCGTGAAGTAACCATTTATTTTTTATTTAAAAAACTTGTTTTATTTTACAATTCTTACATATTCTTAATTAAAATCCACTTTTTACATAGTGTTAAGTATCAGAAACGGTAAAATTAAGATAATAGTCTTCAAGCTAGTGGTACTTTTCAAAACAAAGTGCAAAGGAATTCTGAATTGTTTCGATCGCCAGGGAGTCTCACTTCTAATTTTGATTCTTGTAACACACACAGCATTTCTTAGTAGTTTTTCTTTTATTCTGACTCATCAATTTGGCAGTGACTTGTACCAAGAAACTTTAAATAAACAATATGTAATAGTGACCTGGGATTTCCACAAGTAACAAAAGTGTTGCTAAATTAAGTACACTAGAAATTTTAAACTAAATTAATTATCATATTTATCAGTAACTTTAGTCGCATGACGAGTGTAGCTTGTCATTGTGCGGTATGGAATGAAAAACCAATGACGAGCTAGACTCGTCATTTTACCGGAAGGTGTTAACCGATGGAATGATCTCATAAAGCGATAATTTTAACATACAAATGAATAGAGAAAATCGGGACCAAGTGATTTCGATAACAATAAGCGATTGATAACATTAACCGCGATCACACTAAGCGGATTCCACTATATTTTAAATCCTCAACGCTAGTTTTTGTTAGTTTATTAATAAAGCTGGACGATATCAGAAATTTAATATCGCGATATATCCCAAATTTATATTAATATCATTGATATATCGTAATAATGTTTTAAAGTAAATGTTGCCTTCTGCTTATCTTACAACCACTGACCACCAACAGGGTGTGCGTATTTCTGAAAAATTTCAGGAACGTGTAATTTTCTCACCCCTTTGTTCATTCATCATTTCCCTAGGTAGAATAGGGAGAATTTTTAAAAATTCAAAAAGTGAAGGAAAAGAAAGGATGGATTCCATCTGAATACATTGTGAGTATTCCTTTGCCAGTTAAAATGAGGTTCGAAAACTGATAACATTAACCGATGTAATGATCCCATAAAACGATCATTGTAACATACAAATGAATAGAGAAAATCGGGACCAAATGATTTCGATAACAATAAGCGATTGATAACATTAACCGCGATCACACTAAGCGGAGTCCACTATATTTTAAATCCTCAACGCTAGTTTTTGTTAGTTTATTAATAAAGCTGGACGATATCAGAAATTTAATATCGCGATATATCCCAAATTTATATTAATATCATTGATATATCGTGGTAATGTTTTAAAGTAAATCCTGCCTTCTGCTTATCTGACAACCACTGACCACCAACAGGTTGTGGGTATTTCTGAAAAATTCCAGGAACGTGTAATTTTATCACTCCTTTGCTCATTCCCCATTTCCCTAGGAGGAAGAGGGAGAATTTTCAAAAACTCAAACATCGAAGGAAAAGAAAGAATGCATTCCATCTGAATACATTGTGAGTATTCCTTAGCCAGTTAAAATAAGTTTAAAAAACTGATAACATTAACCGATGTAACGATCAAATAAAACGATAATTTTAAAATACAAATGAATAGAGAAAATCGGGACCAAGTGATTTCGATAACAATAAGCGATTGATAACATTAACCGCGATCACATTAAGCGGAGGTCACTGTAATTGTAATTCGATAATTATGAATCTTTATATCGCTGGAAATGATCTGATCAAATGTGTCCTCGAATCATGTTTAATATAAAAAGAAATTATTAAGAATAGAATGTCTCATTTTTCGAAAAAAGAATACACTTTTCTAAAGGAATCTTTGTCTTATCTTTAACCTTTCTCCTTCCATTGTTCTAATCTATTTAATCCCTTGTCATTATCTGGAAGCATATACTGATAAGCAATACATAGAATTTAATAGACATACAATAGTCCTCTAGAAATACTCAGAGAGCTGTAATTCTATCCTTCTTCCCTGTAATAATCTCCATTTTTTCAAAAGACATCCTCATACTTTAATATACGGTAAAACACACCTGATCTGTACTTCAGTTAATACTGTCTTTTAATGATCTCGCTGAGAATATATGATGTTCTTCACATCACTTCTCTTTATCATTTTCAAAGAATGAAAGCTATGCTTGGAATGTCAGCCTGAAGCAAATTCAAAATCCCTGATGTTCCAGTAAGTGATGGAATCCTGTAATGCAGCAAAATGTGCATCTAAATAATTACTACTCCGTTTCTGAAAATAATAAATCATATCATGATAAATCAAACAGAAATATGTTTTCATAGACGGTGGTGCATGATTTATATATAGAATGAAATTCGATCATTTTCTTTTTAATTGGGATTTCTTCAGTTAATGGTCTCATTAGCCCTCGTGTTGCAAAAAGTAGATCGTAGCGCTCCAAACCAAACCAATCTTTAGTTAATTTTCATCTACAGATGAAGCCCTCTCGATTTTGGGTTGGTAACAATGTGCTTAAGCTAATATGGCAGACTAATAAATTCCTAGCATAATTCCAGTAAGGGATAGAATCCTGTATTGCAGCAAAATGTAGATCTAAATAACTACTACCCCGTTTCTGAAAATAATAAATCATATGATTATTAATCAAATAGAAATACGTTTTTAAAGAGGGTGGTGCTTGAATTATACATAGAATGAAATTCGATAATTTTCTTTTATTTGGGACTTCTTCAGTTAATTTTCATCTACAGATGAAGCCCTCTCGATTTTGGGTGGGTAAAAATGTGTTTAAGCTAATATGGAAGACTAGTAAATTTCTAGCATAGTTCCAGTAAGTGATGGAATCCTGTAATGCAGCAAAATGTGGATCTAAATAATTACTACTCCGTTACTAAAAATAATAAATCATATGATTGTGAATGAAATAGAAATATGATTTCAAAGAGGGTGGTGCTTGAATTATATATAGAAGGAAATTCGATCATTTTCTTTTTATTTGGGACTTCTTCAATTAATTTTCATCTACAGATGAAGCCCTCTCGATTTTGGGTGGGTAACAATGTGCTTAAGCTAATATGGCAGATTAATAAATTCCTAGCATAGTTCCAGTAAGGGATGGAATCCTGTAATGCAGCAAAATGTGGATCTAAATAATTACTACTCCGTTTTTGAAAATAATAAATCATATGATTATGAATGAAATAGAAATATGTTTTCAAAGAGGGTGGTGCTTGAATTATATATAGAATAAAATTCGATTATTTTCTTTTTATTTGGGATCTCTTCAGTTAATTTTCATCTACAGATGAAGCCCTCTCGATTTTGGGTGGGTAACAATGTGCTTAAGCTAATATAGCAGACTAATAAATTCCTAGCATAATTCCAGTAAGGGATAGAATCCTGTATTGCAGCAAAATGTAGATCTAAATAACTACTACCCCGTTTCTGAAAATAATAAATCATATGATTATTAATCAAATAGAAATACGTTTTTAAAGAGGGTGGTGCTTGAATTATACATAGAATGAAATTCGATAATTTTCTTTTATTTGGGACTTCTTCAGTTAATTTTCATCTACAGATGAAGCCCTCTCGATTTTGGGTGGGTAACAATGTGTTTAAGCTAATATGGAAGACTAGTAAATTTCTAGCATAGTTCCAGTAAGTGATGGAATCCTGTAATGCAGCAAAATGTGGATCTAAATAATTACTACTCCGTTACTAAAAATAATAAATCATATGATTGTGAATGAAATAGAAATATGATTTCAAAGAGGGTGGTGCTTGAATTATATATAGAAGGAAATTCGATCATTTTCTTTTTATTTGGGACTTCTTCAATTAATTTTCATCTACAGATGAAGCCCTCTCGATTTTGGGTGGGTAACAATGTGCTTAAGCTAATATGGCAGACTAATAAATTCCTAGCATAGTTCCAGTAAGGGATGGAATCCTGTAATGCAGCAAAATGTGGATCTAAATAATTACTACCCCGTTTTTAAAATAATAAATCATATGATTATGAATCAAATAGAAATATGTCTTGAGGGTGGCGTTTGAATTATATATAGAATGAAATTCGATTATTTTCTTTTTATTTGGGACTTCTTCAATTAATTTTCATCTACAGATGAAGCCCTCTCGATTTTGGGTGGGTAACAATGTGCTTAAGCTAATATAGCAGACTAATAAATTCCTAGCATAATTCCAGTAAGGGATAGAATCCTGTATTGCAGCAAAATGTAGATCTAAATAACTACTACCCCGTTTCTGAAAATAATAAATCATATGATTATTAATCAAATAGAAATACGTTTTTAAAGAGGGTGGTGCTTGAATTATACATAGAATGAAATTCGATAATTTTCTTTTATTTGGGACTTCTTCAGTTAATTTTCATCTACAGATGAAGCCCTCTCGATTTTGGGTGGGTAACAATGTGTTTAAGCTAATATGGAAGACTAGTAAATTTCTAACATAGTTCCAGTAAGGGATGGAATCCTGTAATGCAGCAAAATGTGGATCTAAATAATTACTACTCCGTTTCTCAAATTAATAAATCATATGATTATAAATCGAATAGAAATATGTTTTCAAAGAGGGTGGTGCTTGAATTATATATAGAATTAAATTCGATCATTTTCTTTTTATTTAGGTTTTCTTCAGTTAATTTTCATCTTTAAATGATGCCCTTTCGATTTTGAGTAAGTAGCAATGTGCTTAAGCTAGTATGGCAGACTAATAAATTTCTAGTATAGTTCCAGTAAGTGATGGAATCCTGTAATGCAGCAAAATGTGGATCTAAATAATTACTACCCCGTTTTTAAAATAATAAATCATATGATTATGAATCAAATAGAAATATGTTTCCAAAGAGGGTGGTGCATTATTTATATATAGAATGAAATTCAATCATTTTCTTTTTAGTTGGGACTTCTTCAATTAATTTTCATCTATAGATGATGCCCTCTCGATTTCGGTTGGGTAACAATGTGCTTAAGCTAATATGGCAGACTAATAAATTCCTAGCATAGTTCCAGTAAGGGATGGAATCCTGTGATGCAGCAAAATGTGGATCTAAATAACTACTACTCCTGTTTTGAAAATAATAAATCATATGATTATGACTGAAATAGAAATACGTTTTTAAAGAGGGTGGTGCTTGAATTATACATAGAATGAAATTCGATCATTTTCCTTTTATTTGGGACTTCTTCAATTAATGTTCATCTATAGATGATAACCTCTCGATTTTGGGTGGGTAACAATGCGCTTAAGCTAATATGGCAGACTAATAAATTTCTAGCATAGTTCGTGTATGGATCTAAAACTCCGTTTTTATCAATATGAAATATATCGTTTTTTGATTTGATGAAATTCGATTATTTTCTTTATTTGGGATTTCTCTTCAAAAGATAACGATGGGTAACAATGTTAAGCTAATATGGAAATATAACTAGCATAGTTCCAGTAAGGGATGGAATCCTGTAATGCAGCAAAATGGGCATCCAATAATTACTACCCCGTTTCTGAAAATAATAAATCATATGATGATAAATCAAATAGAAATATGTCTTGAGGGTGGCGTTTGAATTATATATAAAATGAAATTCGATTATTTTCTTTTTATTTGTATTTCTTCAGTTAATTCTCATCTACAGATGAAGACCTCTCGATTTTGAGGGGGTAACAATGTTCTTAAGCTAATATGGCAGACTAATAAATTTCTAGCATAGTTCCAGTAAAGGATGGAATCCTGTAATGCAGCAAAATGTGGATCTAAATAATTACTACCCCGTTTTTAAAATAATAAATCATATGATTATGAATCAAATAGAAATATGTTTCCAAAGAGGGTGGTGCATTATTTATATATAGAATGAAATTCAATCATTTTCTTTTTATGTTCTTCAATGTTTTCATCAGATGACCTCTCGATTTTTAGTAATGTTCTTAAGCTAATATGAGACTAATAATTTCTAGCTTAATTAAAAGTGATGAATGAGGATATCTGTCTTGCCCAAACTATCTGGGTATTCAAATAAATGTAATAAATTGCTAAATGTCAGAAAACGTGATTTATAGCTCGTTTTATCGCTATTTTAATTGTTCTGATTGGATAAAACAATGCTAATTAAAAAACATAATTGTATGCGAAAACCTGACTTTAAAGGACTCCTTCGATATAACTCTAAACTCACACCGTAAAACCATCGGTTAAATAGCATTGACTTCGAAAAGCGCGCAATCGCCAATTAACCTTTATTTAATGTCGGACGATTCATCAAAGTCCGGCGCTCACATCTGGCCAGGATGTCGGTTTCCCATTGCACGAGCCGAACCTGGCAATTACGGACGCAAGGGCCAGGCATCGATGGCCCGCGGGCAGCGGTGTCACCGGAAATCCCACAGCTCACGTGATATCAGCCCCCCCCCCTCCCTACCGAGAAGATCCACTGTGACAATGAGGCAATTTTGACGCAAGAGTATCACAGGGGAGTTAGGTTTTGATTAATGACCGCAAACTTAATAGCTAGTAAATAATATTGCGATGTGTTTCCGCGGAAAATTAGCGTAATTGAACCAGGAAATGCAAAAGAAATCGATTCTTGTTTAATAGCGCCTTGCTCATTTCTTGTAAGTTATCCCCAACCCTCCTTTTGGAACCCCTGGGAAAGCAAGCACGAAGTTAATTGAGCAAGTTTGACTAATTAACTAAGTCAGGCAAATATGGCCAAAACATATATCCAGAGATGTTTTTCATCATGAAGTGCTGGAAACGTTTAGTAACTATTCTCCAACTCAATTCAGAAACAATCCCCTATATCAATGGTAGGCAAACTTATTAGCCAAAGAGCCACATATGAACATTACCACAATTAAAAAAAAATTGTTAGCCAAATCTTCTTGTTTAGTAAACTTTTATGACACTAAATAAAACTAAATTTCATAAATATTTATTAATGCGAACAATGTGCTTGCATCTCCTTGGAAAGTTTGAGTAAGTCAGGTTTGTATGTTGTTGTTTTTAATTTTAGGCATGACTCCAAGTTCTCATAAGACGGCTTCTCAGTCTACTCTTGATAATGTTCATGCTTGAAAAAGATTGTTCGCATATATATGTAGAATCGAAAAGGGAAAGAACAGCAAACGCGAGCTTTTTCAGCTGATCGTCAGAGTCAAGAATACTATTCGAAGAGTTGAAAATGATCATGTCTTCCTTCTGCAGGTCATGCAAATCAGACCACTTGTGTTGTGAACTAAGATCACATTTTTTTCTTCTCCAATATTTCCAAATCAACACAAAAACGTTCGAATTTAGAGCGACATATCTCCTTGTTTCATACTTAATAAATATTTATTAATGCGAACAATGTGCTTGTATCTCCTTGGAAAGTTTGAGTAAGTCAGGTTTGTATGTTGTTGTTTTTAATTTTAGGCATGACTCCAAGCTTTCATAAGACGACTTCTCAGTTTACTTTTGATAATGTTCATGCACGAAAAAGATTGTTCGCATATATATGTAGAACTGAAAAGGGAAAGAACAGCAAAAGCGAGCTTTTTCAGCTGATCGTCAGAGTCAGGAATACTATTCGAAGAGTTGAAAATGATCATGTCTTCCTTCTCCAGGTCATGCAAATCAGACCACTTGTGTTGTGAACTAAGATCACATTTTTTCTTCTCCAATATTTCCAAATCAACACAAAAACTTTCGAATTTAGAGCGCCATATCTCCTTGTTTTTTAAATGCAGCAATTGTATTTCAAAGCAATTTTAATTAAATATAACCTTTTAACCCATATTGGACCGCTGTCCTATAAACAGGACAGCAAATAGAATTCCATTTAATAACAAAGTTATAAATATTTTCTGAGTGGATTTTATTTAAACACCTTTAAAATAGACACACTTTAGCATAGTAACAAACAAAAATCTGAGAAATCAAAATATAATGTATTATTAAATTTATTTTTAGCAACCCCTTAAAAATGGTCATTTTTAAATCTTTAATTTTATATTTATTATTATTTTTTTTCCAAACATAGTGGAGGTTACTTGTAGTACTCCAGACATTGCACTACATTAGTGAGTAACGCTAGGTCCAGAAAAGGGTATGATTCTTCATTTGATCCACAAGATCGTTATTATAAAATTCGACCTTTTTATGACAAAATCAGCATAACCTTGAAGCAATTTGGCATATTTTCTGAAAATCTCACCATCGATGAAAGAATGGTAAAATATTTTGGAAGGCACAGTTGCAAGACATTCATGAAAAATAAACCTGTAAAATTTGGATATAAATTTTGGGTATTAGCATCCCACAACAGATATCCTTTTTCTATTACCCTTTACCAAAAATACCAGTTCAAGAACTGCAAAAGAAAAGCAACAACAGTGTGCTTAAAATGTAATGTTGAACTTTGCTTTGAATGCTTTCCCAAATTTCACCTATGAATCAGCCTAATGCAATGTAAGTGATATTTGTGAAATTTTAGTAGTGTATTGGACAGTTGGCCTATTTATAGGACAACTAATTACTTAAAAAATTAAAATTTATTTTTAAAATTTTGGTTTTATATGCTTAGTTACACCATATTAATGTTATGGATAAAGTTTTAAAAATTTTCAAAAATATTTAGTTGGTGTGGTATAATATGGGTTAACTTAGACAAAAAATTATACTTGTTCTTGATTTATAGAAGAATTTTAATTTAACAAAACGAGATGTAATTTTTTTCTTACCAAGTTTTTTTTCAAATGAAAATATTGTTGCGCCTTCCGTGGATATTTGTACCAGAGCCGCAATTGAGGAGTCGAAGAGCCACATGCGGCTCTGGAGCCGCACTTTGCCGACTATTGCCCTGTATAATAACAGCCTAAGTTATCTGTTCGTCTGTCCTCACAGAACTGCATTCACAGTATCGGAAGACATTAGAGGAGTATGAAGATAAACAAATTATTGAGCTTGTACCAGGTAATTCTCATTCAATAAACAAACCATATTTTTATCTGCCTCATAGGGTACTTTATAATTCTGGAAAATTAAAAATTTTACTGATCCCGTGATATGACGGCCCGTGTGCTAGTTCATATATAAAAATACATATTAAATACGATAATATGATATAACCTTTACATATATTTATATCTTCACATGTAAAATGATGCTGTGAAGTTTGTTTAAACGATTCCATCAGTAGAAAAAAATTCTCCCTATAATAACCCTAAAATAAAATAGTCAAATAGCTTTCAATATTTTGTTTCAGTGTACCATGAAGCAAATCCATTTTATTTGTAGACAAAATAAGTATTTTACTGACCCAGTTTTGATCATTTCTATTGTAAATCACACCTTAATCCAGACAGCAATTTATTAAAGGCAGCTTTAGAACAGCTATCCACTCGAATTTCGTTCGACACCTGCTTCCAAACCTATCCTAAGATGGATGCACATAATCTGCTGCAGTAGCATTCATGAGGACATTTATAAACGCATTTGAACATTCGAATAAATGGAAACGTGTTCTCTAGAATGATTGCCAAGCCACCCGGTAAAAGCTTACCACCTGTTGGCCGTGTCATGCTTATAGAGATATAAGAAAAGGGTGTGCGGTTTGATGCATTACAATAAAAAGGCAATAAATAACATTCCGTATGCACAGTTGCATGCTGCGAACGTTTATGAACACTGCAAACACGACTCTAACATTACAAACATTAAAAGCTAACGAAAGGAGATGTTTTATGTCTTTCCAAGGAAGGGTTGTTAATTCTGTAGTTTGTTTTCTGTTCAAACAGAGGAGATGTTTAACGCATTTCAATGTTGTCCAATTCATTAATAGATTCAAACAAAATATCTAAGATCTACGGTGTTAATACATTTAACACCGTTTGTGAAAAGGCTAATATAAACATATCTATAATCAGAAATTTCTCCGACTTGGAATCAAACTCAAACCGCTAGTGTAAATACCAAGCTATTTACTTTCGAAGTACCAAGAAATATGCACATAAGTAAAGAAAAAGTATGACAGCGATTGGAAAACCAATATTTTTTTAAAATGAAATAACATGTATGCTTTAAAGAGCTACCAATTCTTATTTGTTCACATACACACAAACACACACACAGACATAATTCCAAAAATTGCATATTCTGACTCAGGGTGTCTTAAAGCATTAATTACTGGTGAAATTTGCGGTACCCTGTTATATTCAAACGTTAATTATAATTAAATACAAGATGTCATTTTGCAAGAGCAGTGGCAACATGGTGTTGAATTGAATGAAGAAATTTCAGGAGAGCTTAAAGAAAGGTGGCTAGCGGTGTGTAGTGAAATTGAATAAATATTCCGCAATATTATTTTCCCAATGTTGTAAATGGTAAAAATATACAGTTGCATGTATTCTCTGATGCTTCATCAAAATCCTTTGTGCCGATGGCATCCTGCTACATTACGGGCTAAATGTCAGATAGTAAAAGTTTTGAAAGAACAAGGTAGATACGATGAAACTTTAAGGATATATAACGAAATCTTACCATTTCTGAAAGTGCACTTTTATCCCCAACACTCTGAAAACGCCATTGACCTTTAGATTGTGGCGATTCTTGAAATTACTTGAATTGTGAATCTGGATTTCCAAGCGGATTACGAGCTCGAATTGAATACAGCTGAATAGGCAATAAGTCATCAAGAAAGGTATTGTAAAACTTTTATTATTTACGGGAAATATGGAAAAGCTAGTAAAATTAAAATGTAAGCGAAGACTTATTCGTACTACTTGTACGAAGTCAATTACATCTATTGATACTGTAAGTTTGTGATTTAGAGGTGTGTCTATATCAAAGAACTTTGCTTAGAGAAATGAACTTCGCTTATGTGGAGACAAATGCTTTGTCTTCCCCGACACCACGATGTCTAGACTTTTGTGTCCTACACTAGCGGAACAATGGACCAGACAACCCGGTGCCCAGACTGACAGCCAGAAAGATGATCATCGGAATCACAAGGGAACGGCCGACTTTGGATCTTAGCTGAAACGAATTCCAGAGACTCCTGGGTTTGCGGCCAGTGATTGTCTAACCTAGACCAATCCAGTTGGTTGAAGGTGAGGTCATCACTAGATGGTCCAATAATGAAATTGTGGGTGAGGCCCCATCTCTTAGAGGCCCCTCAACTAAAAAACAGACGAGAGAAGATTTTTTAAACGAAGTTAGTTAGCTAGCAACCAGCTAATTCGGAGGTCGCTTTGACCAGTCTCTCTATCGGAGAGTTTTTTGCTTTAATCCCACCTTGTGATCTTTTCTTTTGAGAATAGCCAGAGTCAGCTACCTCGGAGGTCGTCTTGACCATTCTGTCCATCAGAGAGTTTCTTTTTAGCGAAAATTCCACCTTGGTATATATCTCTTGCTGAGATTGAGAACGATACCCTGTGCCTTGGATTTTCTCTTAATATAATCCTCTTCAGGATTGATTGAATATTCCTCTTAGGAACTCTAACTGTGGTTTGATATTCTTCGAAAAGAAAAACAGTTGTTATTTCTACTTATCTCGTCTAATTGCGAGTACTTTCTACTTAATTACTTCAGTGAACATTCACGCGAGCTACCGAATTGTTTCTTCGGTCGGATTGCCAATATTTCGGCAGAGGCAGATCTTAGTTATTGCACGTCTCTACTCAGGCCTACGTGTATCGAATCACATACCTGTGATCTGATTTTTTTGTGTATATAGAAATGATGTATATAGCAGAGGTGTAAATAAATCCATTATTCAAGAAACACCTGATTCTTCTTTGTCTCGCCTAAAACAAGGACCGGATACGTTACAGTACCTTTTTACCCGGTCCAAGAATCGAAAGTTCAACTGATTGAGGAAAACTTTCTGAGTATTTAATAAGTTTAGAAGAAAAACAAAACGAATTAAGGGTATTAAACGACGTTTCCACTCAAGAGGGTAGTTAACCTGAATGTAATCGTTCGTGTCGGAATAAAGAATTTTGTTACTTTTCTTTAACTCTGGAAGAATTCTTACATTTTTACAGGGTGTTTGAAATCATAAAAATAGATCAAAATCCTAGACTAATTTTACGGCGGTTATGATACTTTACCTGTACATGAAAGTAAAAACAAAGCAATGTACATCAACATTTAGTCAGCCTGTTGCCGAAGCTAGTTACTATTATGTTTGTAAGAACTGAAAGACAACGGTTGCTGTATATTTGCAAGTCAGAAATGGAGAGAAAGCAATGAATGAAAACCGCAGCCAGAGAGATGAAAAACCTGCGATGCGAAAGTGACAATGGCTTGAAAAGATAAATGATATTACCTTATATCGTTATGACAGGGGGAAAATATCCATTAACGAACCCCTACAGGAAAAGGGAATAAATCGACGCTAGTGAAACGTTTGTCTCCGCATTGTGTATTAATTACTAGTTACGATAAGAAGGGGTAATTAAAGAAATCGAGATGAGAATAGGAGGGAGCGACAGAAGAATACACGATTCATTCATGTCTTTCTACTTTTTTTATGCAGGAAATAATTTTTCTTCTGTATTGAAAATAACGGTCGCATAATGATTTTTGAAATGTTGTCATTAACTTACAACAGGTGATTTCGTTTTCTTAAATTAGAGATTTTATTAATCGTTCTCAGCGAGTAAGACGAGAAGATTCGAATTCCATTTTCTTCGAACGAAAAGTAATGATTATGAGAACACCTTTAAAGCTGTTTCCTTTGGAATTAATGGTGGTTGATTAATGGTGTTTTTTGTACCTAACATTTTATTTAGGTTTGTTGGGTCCTAAGGCATACTGAAGTCAGATGGAATCTCAAATTTTGTTAGATGAAGGGACTTACTGAAACTTGAAATCTCCAATGTTTATAAGTGTTTCCATCAGAACAAAAAGGTCAGGGTGCTCTTGGGTATGAAGGTACTCTGTCTTAACAAAACTGGCATTTTTTAATGGAAAAGATTTTTAAAAAATTTTTCTCGATTACTATACGTTTAAAAAATTTAACTATTATTTTTCGATTGTTTGAAGTTCATTTTATTTTATTAAATCTGTATTAAATTTTTAAGAATTATTTTTTACTTAATACATATTTAATAAAATCAAATAATTAAAACTCAAAATAATTAAAGCCGAACGATGGCCGATTGGTTAGAGCGCTGATCGTCGGTACCGTAGTTCGTGGGTTCGAATCCCACTATGGCATGGATGTTCGTAGCCGTTCGGAATCGGCTTTAAGCAGTAGGTCCCGGTCTCATTAGCCCTCGTGTGCAAAACAGTAGACCGTAGCGCTCCAAACCAAACCAAACCAAAATAATTAAAACTGGCTCTTAAGTCATGCAAAATTCATGACAATCATAAAAGGGTATGGTACATTAAAGGGCGGAGAAGGCAGGCAGGGAGCATTTTAGGCTGTAAAAAAGGCACAGGGCGCGTTGAAGGCCGAGAAAAAAGGGGCAGGGGGCAGAAACCTCCTGAAAAAGCATAGGGGAAACAGTAGTTCATCATAACAACATTTTTTCAATTAAAACACAAAATTCTACTTACTTTAGAATTAATTATATTCAAATATTTTAATAACATTCTAGTCTTAAAAAAACAATCGGTTTTATCATATCAATCATATTTTATAGTTAAGGCATGTTGAAGTCAGATGGCATCTCAATATTTGTTGGATGAAGGAACTTACTGAAACTTCAAATCTCTAATATTCACTAGTGTTTCCCCCAGACCAAAAACAGGACAGGGTAGTCCTGGATAAAAGGACACTCTCTCAGATCAAAAAGGGCAAAGTGCAAGTGAGTATGAAGGTACTGTGTCGAAACAAAACTGGCATTTTTTAAAGCTTGCCTGATTATCCCGAGTTATCTCGGGTTCTTATATATTGCAGTTAATTATTATCCCGAGAAAACTCGGGTGAAGCAGAATTTGTCTGTACGATTCGTTTTATCACGGTTTTACTCGGTCTGGAGGAAATGAAAAGAAATATTCAGCTTTGATAGGTAGTTTGCCAAGTTTTGGTAGTTTCGCGGTCATGTTGGAGGGACTGGCCGTGTTTTCCACTGATTAGAAAACTAATTTCAGAAAATCATTATGACGAGTTTTCAGCCACATCAGGAAGATCCAGCATTAGTCCTTTTTCACTCAGGTTAACCTCAAGGCATTTCCTAGATGTTGTTCTTGTTACTGGAAAAAAAAATCAAATTAAACGAGAAAGTGTACTACGTGATCACCTAAAACAGATTTCAGAGGAAAACAAATAAGAAGAGAGACCAGATATCAGTGTTGATAATGTCAGGTATCACTTTGTGTTGTCCCTTGTTTCAAAAACTACCATACAAAGTCTAAATAACTTTTTTCCCATTCTCCCGAGGTAAAACGGGCTAGTAATAGCATTTTACAGACGTTCTTGCCACTGAAAAAAAATCAAATCCAACGAGACAGTGTACTTTGTGATCCCGTAAAACAAATTTCAGAGATATCCAGTAAGAAAAGAGACTAGATACCAGTGTTGAGAATGTCAGATATCACTTTGCGTTGTACCTTGTTTCAAAAGCTATCATACAAAGACTAAATAACTTTTTTCCATTTCCCCGAGGTAACTCGGGTTAGTAATCTAATATTAAAACTAAATTCTTTTACGCCTCTAATAAAATTAGAAATTCAAATGAAAACCAACATATTTTGTTTTGTATCATTTTCTTGTATTTAATAATAAAATAAAGAAATGTGATGATTTTTTTGCAATTTTTTCCAAAAAAATTTGTAAAAGAAGAGGTTAATGGAAAAGATATTTAAAAAAATTTTTCTCGATTATTATAGGTTTAAAAAATTTAACTATTATTTTGCGATTGTTTGAAGTTTATTTTATTTTATTAAATATGTATTAAATTTTTAAGAATTATTTTTTACTTAATACATATTTAATAAAATCAAATAATTAAAACTGGCTTTTAAGTCATGCAAAATTCCTGCCAATCAGAAAGGGGTATGGTACATTAAAGAGGTCAAAAAAGGGTGGCTGGGAGCATTGTAGGCTGAAAAAAAGGCACAGGGAGCGTTGAAGGCCGAAGAAAAAATGGAAGAGTGCAGCGCCCTGCTCAAAATTCCTAGGTGAAACACTAGTTCATTATAACAACATATTTTCAATTAAAACAAAAAATTCTTCTTACTTTAGAATTAATTTTATTCAAATATTTTAATAGCCTTCTAGCCTTGAAAAAAAAAAATTCGGTTTCATCATTTCAATCATATTTTCTAGTACATTTCTCAAAAATAACATAGGAAATATACATCAAATCGAGAAAAAAAAATTAAATTATTTGGTCTGCATAACAATTTATATAATACGCATATATTACAGGCTTACTCTTACAGACTAAGTTTGCAAAATAATTTATACGTACATTACAGAATAAAATATTTTACTTCAAATTGTTACATCAAATTGAAGTAAAATATCTATGTAATTGTGTAAACCTAAATCTTTGAGGTTATCTGTCTTTTCAACATAAAAATACTAAAGAGAAAAAATTCAAGAAGTTGAAAATTTAAAGAAAAAATAAACTTTACATAATAATGACTTACATAATGATAGCATACATAATAACTTACATAGTGACTTACATAATGATAACATACATAATAGCTTACATAATGACTTATATAACGATTTACATAGTTACTTTCTAAAATAAAATATACTGCTCACATTAACACCATTGATGTTCACAGAATGAGAAAAATAATTTGCTTCTATTTGAAATGAAAAATTAGTTTCTAATATTTTTAAAATTATTTTGTTGATAAGTGGATTCTAGTTATTGTTTTTTCAGTCGTTGTACTTATTTTTTGCCTTTTATAAAAAAATGTAGTGTTTCATCAAACAAAACTAAATTATTTTTTTATAAAGTTAGAAACTTATTACCAAAATTTTATGATAAATCGAATTAAAGCTGATGTAATAAAGATTTTAAGTCTTCAAATGTACTATGTGTCATTAAACGTAATGACAATTATTTCATTTTTGTGTTCCCTTCTCACTCAGGTGCTTAGGACAATAGCTTTGTTGGTCACTATGTAGATTCCTCAGGGTTTAGAGATTCCAAACTTATCTTAGACAGTCTGGAGAATCACAATTCTTGATATAAAATGCATAATTTCTTTGACTTCTGTCGTCATGAATCCAAAGCCCCTTTCTCATATGAGACAGAGCTGATATCTTTTACATCTGAATCATAAAATGATTTGTGTGAAACAGGGTCAAGAGTAACATTGTCTCAAACTTAAAGACAATGCAATATACAAATTTATACTGTTAAATGCATAATGCCCATGTCTCGCGTACCTACAAAACCCACAAGTACGGTGGTAATTTGTTGGCGAGGTTTTTTCTCTCCCCATAATCGCCAATTAAAAGCACCGCGAGGAGCTCCTTTGTAACTCGTTAATCGACTTATCCCTGCTTCCCTCCCCGGCTCCGCTAGATGCTTATTAACTGAAAAGTCCTCATCATCTTCCTGGGTGTTTAATTAACATCCGTCATACCGACTGTTACATAATCCCCGCTCTTTGCACGGTGGGAGGAGTTCGGTAATGACATGTACAAAAGGGACAATAAAGTGAAGCACGTGTTAAGTTTTTGTTTATGGCTCCGTGTGTGTTTTGGGACATTTACGGGCGGATTGTGACGAGCGGGCAACATCTGCCATTCAGAAAGAAATTGTAGTGGTACCGTCCCTTTCCTTTTAATTGGTCCCTTAGCTATTAGATGACATCGTTGACTTCCAGGGAAAAAAAATCATTTAATAGGTGCTGTCTGCATGACAATTATCTCAAAGAAAAACAAACAATGTTTATGTTTTATTTTTTTCTTTTTGATACTTATTATCCAAAAGGTTAATGGCAACGACAAAGTTTATTGGGGAATATACGTGCTCTACAACAGTCAGTACTTTGCTAATTTTAAAGCAATATAATACGATTTTAATGTAAAATAAGATTATATAAGAAAAGAAGCTTTTACGAAATTAAATATATTTTAAAAAGGTCCAAATACAAATATAAGAAATTTGAATTAAGATATTATGTACGGTAGTTTCTTTTTAATTAGTCCTTTAGCTATTAGATGACATCTTTGACTTCCAGGGAAAAAATTATTTAATAGGTGCTGTCTGCATGACAATTATCTGAAAAGTAAACAATGTTTATGCTTTATATTTTATTTTCGATAATTATTATCCAAAACTTTAATGGCAACGTCAAAGTCTATTGTCGATTATACGTGCTCTACAATAGTCGGTACACTGCTAATTTTAATGCAATGTAATACAATTTTAATGTGAAATAAGATTATAAAATAAAAGCTTTTACGAAAGAAATATATTTTAAAAAGGTCCAAACACAAATATAAGAAATTTGAATTAAGAGATTTCTTAGAGTTCTTTCTTTTTAATTAGTCCTTTAGCTATTGGATGACATCGTTGACTTCCAGGGAAAAAATCATTTAATAGGTGCTGTCTGCATGACAATTATCTGAAAGAAAAACAAACAATGTTTATGCTTGATTTTTTTTACTTATTATCCGAAAGGTTAATGGCAACGACAAAGTTTATTGTCGATTATACGTGCTCTATAAAAGTCAGTACACTGCTAATTTTAATGCAATATAATACAATTTTAAGGTGAAGTAAGATTATAAAATAAAAGAAGCTTTTACGGAAGAACATAAATATATTTTAAAAAGGTTCAAACACAAATATAAGAAATTTGAATTAAAATTTTTGTACAATACTTTCTTTTTGATTAGTCCTTTAGCTTTTAGATGATATCTTTAATTTATAGAAAAAATCCTTTAATAGGTGTTGTCTGCATGACAATTGTCTGAAAGAAAAACAAACAATGTTTATGCTTTATTTTTTCTTTTTGATACTTATTATCCGAAAGGTTAATGGCAAAGACAAAGTTTATTGGAGAATATAAGTGTTTTACAACAGTCAGTACACTGCTAATTTTAATGCAATATAATGCGATTTTAATGTGAAATAAGATTATAAAATAAAAGCTTTTACAAAAGAACTTATATATATATATATATATATATATATATATATATATATATATATATATATATATATATATATTAAAGGTCCAAACACAAATATAAGAAATTTGAATAAAGATATTTCATATGCTTGAGTGTGTTTGTAAACCAGCGAATATAAATTCATCAGTTACAATAAAAATAGTAACCCCCTATTCTTTTTAGTTGTTCAGGCTACTGGGTAAGGAGAAATCTAAAAGCTATTAATTACTAAAAAATATCTAGTCTGGCCGTTCCACAAAAGAGAAACTACACAAGTCTAACGTAGAACTTAAACTTTTATTTTCGATCTACGAAAATGACATGTTTATCAATCAAACTCAGAGTCCAGAATGATCGTGAAACATTTTGCTAGTATAGAATTGGGCCCCACAACGAGACGAAGACGAATTTCGTTACAGAGAAAGTAGCACAGTCAGTAATATTAAGAGTTAAAAAGGAACTCAGATCAGTGGAAAAAGTAAGTCGGGGACAGCTGTAAAATGGGACGACTAAACTGGAAATTTGCATTTATTTTCAAATAAATTTGATAAGATTTGTCTGCCCACTTTGCGCAAAGTGATTTATATCCTATCGAGACTCTTCAAATAAACGAAAGGTGCACCCCTTGCTTCAATTCAAGTAGAGTATGGCTCACGTTTTTGGTTTGTCCAAGGTCCATAAGTAACAATAAAAACAACAAGCAAAACTTCCTCAAACAGCCGAAGATTTATGCCGTTGAAGATCACAGCTGATTCAATGCTGTAATAAATATACATACATACTCATAAAATTGAGAGGCATTTTTTCGTTTTAATTGAATATAAAATATATACATTGTAGCAAAAGTTATATATCACCAAAAATTGCTTCTCCGTTATCTATTCCTTCATTCCTCACTCCTTAGTTGTTCGGTTGTTTCATTCAACAAACGTCTGCACTTAAATTTATTAAAATTTGTAGCAGAGGCAGCAGCTTTTTTAACCAACGATACGGCATGAAAAAAAGACAGAATGCTTTCAGCCGGCTCACAGGTGGACAATCCACAACAAGCCTGTCACCTCTTCCGTGGCACAAAAGCCATCAAAAGTCATCCCCGAATCACAACCAGGACGCCATTTAATAAATATTTATAAGGCAGCATTCCTATTCAATTCACCCTTCCCTCACTCGAAAAACAGCCAAAAAAACAAATGCCCGAAAAGATTCTCCAATTAAAAGAAGAAAAGGGGAAACTGGTCACCAAATAAGAGCCGGCAAACTCACTGACAAGGCTCTGTATCGCTATGTGGCAATTTTCTTGTCACTCCGGGGAAGGTACGGACACGCTGCGAAGCGGGGTGGAGAAAAAGACCGGAGCACGTAAAAGGACTTGCTGACAGTTGGGACAGACTGACAGACAAGGATGTCACAGCGAATCGGCAATTACTTTCGGCCGTTTTCTTGCACTGGCTCGAGTTAAATGATTAGCGGCTTCTCTCTCTCTCTCTCTCTTATGCACGTGGTTTCTTTTTAATTACGTGCCTGTCTTATTAGCGGCCGAAATGCTGATTGGGGGGAGATTCGCAGCTGTGCCTGGGAGATGTCACCAGACAATGGGGCAGAAAAAGGTTCTTTTCGTGAATGATGTGTACCTGTTCGCCTTTTGTTTCTAGATCTGTCTTTTTATTTCATTCTATTCAGAATGTGACACCTTCCAGACAGCGAGCTCGCCTCTATGATTTTTCTTAACTTTTGGGGTGCAGAAGGGGGTATTTGTTTGAGTGGAACAAAATTAAATTGGGATAAAACACCACCTGGTTTCAAGTAAATTTCTCAACAGCCCTAACCGTTCCTGTAGGATTTGTTTGTAATTTTGACATCTAGATGGATTCTGTTAAGGAATTTAAGTATAGTATGTAATTTTGTATTAGTTTGTATATATATATATATATATATATATATATATATATATATATATAATATATATATGTATATATATGTATATGTGTATATATGTATGTATATGTATATATATATATATATATATTTATATATATATGTATGTATATATATGTAAATATATGTATGTGTATATATGTATATGTATATGTATATTTATATGTATATATATATATATATATATTTATATGTATATATATATATATATATATATATATATGTATTTATATGTATATATATATGTATGTATATGTATATATATATATGTATATATATGTATATATGTATATGTATATGTATATATATATATATATATATATATATATATATATATATATATATATATATATATGTATGTATATTAATTAAAAGGAAACAGATATAAAATAAAGAATTGGAACGAATATGAAAAAGGAATTGGTGTACTTGAGGCGGTGGTGATGGTGGGGGAATTGCGACCCCCACTTTTCTTGTAAATGGCCATTTTAATCATATGAAATTCTTCCGGTCACCATAAGTACAGCAATAAAATCAGACAAATAGTCTAAAAACAATCCATATGAAAAGTAAAACTATAAACTGAAGTGAAATTAAAATCAGTAACAACTAACCAATGTATACATTAAAAAAATAAAAACCACTAAAAATACTAAACTGAATTCACATACTAATACCCAACCCACATGACGTAGAACCTCTTCTTTACTTGATTTAAGATATGACTGGAAAACTTGAAGTATGAAAAAACGTGGGTAACCTGCATTTAAAATCTGGCTAACATATTCCTTAATAAGATTATCCCGAATCGAAGTAGAAATTTTTAGTCTATTACAAATTATCAAGAAATTTAAAAAGATATTACGTTTTACGTTAATGTGTAAGCAACTATTCCAATCCGTTATACGATTAATCATAAAATCACAAGATTCCCGTTTATCATGTAATTGATAATCGATACGTTTATTAACAACTCTTACAGCCAAATCTAAAAAGTTTAAAAAACCGTTGGATGTAATTGAGGTTTCCTTCATAGTTATATTTTTAGGATAAAAAAATTAAAATAAAATCACGATTATCTTTAAAAACTATAATGATGTCGTCAACATACCTATAAATATAAACATTAAGAAGACTAGAAGATTTAGTTTTAAAAAATGTTTAATTTAGTCATAATGTCAAGTTTAGTTTAATAATCAAATAATCTAGTTTAATACTGTCAAATTTAGTTTCACAAATCCGCAATCGCCGAAAAACAACCTCCTCTCATAGGTACACCAAAAATCTACTGATAAAACTGAGAGCCATCATATAGATAATTTTCAAAAAGT
Organism: Pardosa pseudoannulata; assembly: GCA_032207245.1. Lineage (NCBI taxonomy): Eukaryota > Metazoa > Arthropoda > Arachnida > Araneae > Lycosidae > Pardosa > Pardosa pseudoannulata. The sequence continues at coordinate 91,063,056 of CM063497.1, read as the reverse complement.
ACAAATTTGAGTAAATTTTTATATCTGTTCATGGAAATGAATTCCATTAAATCAAATCTACCAAAATATTCCATTGCTACATTAAACACCACTAAAGTATCAATATTATTAAACAAGTCCTCAATGTCATAACCTTTAAAGTGAGTTAAGTCATCAGAAGCTTTTAATTTATCAATTAACTCAAAACTATTTTTAATTATTGCCGAACCAAAATTATTAACTTTAATGAACAACAGTTTTAAGATCTTTAATAATAATAAATTAGCTTTAGTAATAAGTGTCATAACCTATTGTTACGGGTGAGAACAGGTTAGTTTCAAGTGTGTTTTTCTAAAGCTATAATTATGTTTGGAAGATTTTGTATTTAGACATAGGTGGGAGAGAATCAAGAGCCAAAATGGTTCCTCCTGATTACAAGTAAAGTTCGAAAGAACCTCCAACATAGAATTACAAACGCATTACAAGTTAGGAAATCAAATCAAATGTTCCAGATTACTAAGATATCCTTAAAGATTGGCGACTGTTGCTTTATGATTGGACACAATCTTCTGACTTCATTTAGAATGACATCTGGGATAAATCCACTTGGTTTTCAAGTGTGTTTTTCTAAAGCTTTAATTATGTATGGAAGGTTCTGTTTTTAGACAAAAGTGGGAGAGAATCAAGAGCCAAAATGGTTCCTCCTGATTACAAGCAAAGTTAGAAAGAACCTCCAACATAGCCTTACAAACACGTTACGAGTTGGGAAATCAAATCAAATGTTCCAGATTACTAAGATATCCTTAAAGATTGGCGACTGTTGCTTTATGATTGGACACAATCTTCTGACTTCATTTAAAATGACATCTGGGATAAATCCACTTGGTTTTCAAGTGTGTTTTTCTAAAGCTTTAATTATGTTTGGAAAGTTTTGTGTTTAGACATAGGTGGGAGAGAATCAAGAACCAAAATGCCTCCTCCTGATTACAAACAAAGTTGGAAAGAACCTCCAACATAGCCTTACGAGTTAGGAAATCAAATCAAATGTTCCAGATTACTAGTATATCCTTAAATATTGGTGACTGTTGCTTTATGATTGGAAACAATCTTTTGACTTCAATTAGAATGACATCTGGGACAAATCTGTTTCCTGTCGCCCTCCATACCTTATCAAAAATATCTTTCTTGAGGCATTTGTAAAACTGGTTAATCGCACAAATATTTTGAGCTTAGGCATTCAGTTCTATATTCTAAACCAAGCATGTCAAACTCAGAGTAAAGTAGAAGCGAAATGAAGAAGGCTTAAGTTTATGTGGGTTTCAAAAAATAAAAACTTTACTTTATCACCTGTAGGATTTTCTCGTTCCTTGCAGAACACAAATGAAAAAATAAATAAAAGTAAAATGAAATTGAATAATTAAGATTACAGTCACCTACTAAATTAATAACACAATAAATGTGTTATTAATTTAGTAGGTGCAGATTTCTTTCTGTAACATAAGAAATCTGCAGACTCTTCATCAATGATAGGAATTATAAACTAACGCGTACATACTGAAGTGTAAAAAGGCGTTTAGAAAATATTTTTTCAATCAATAATTACCATTTAACCTCCGGTTACATCTGTTCATCACAAAATTATAAAAGAACATGTAAGACGATATTCTACGATCCGGCTTCACTCGCAGATCTGGAAGTTCAATGAATTCCTTATTTCCCCTTATCAAACTGTTTTTTAAATTTATGTTTTCTTGCTGAATCATTTAAAACAGGGGTGCCCACCCCAAATCGGTTGGTGGGCCAAAAAACAATTTACTGAACTGAGGTGGACCACACATATAAAAACAAAACAACAAATTATTAAAAATATTTTATTATCGGGCAATATTCAAAATATGCATTTTTACAGTGCCAGCTGCGACTGTACATAAAAGTTGTGTCATACATATATCACAACTACAACGACAATAAACATTAACTAAACCGTATTTATAATCACCTCAAATACCTTACCTTCCTCCCTAATCATGAGGGTTAAAATATAATTATTATATTTATACTATAAATATATATTGTAGTTTATTCACAAGCACTACCACATGTATTATTTTAAAATTAATGTGAGATTTGTTTTTGTATTTTACTAGAGATTTAGTTAATATCAATGGATAATGTAGTCGACATACACCGTAGCTGATTACTCATGATTTTATTAAGCAACCTGGAGTCGAACGATGGCCGATTAGTTAAGGT
>CM063497.1:91048324-91055824 GCA_032207245.1 Pardosa pseudoannulata | reverse complement strand
TCAGTGTCTGTCAACATTTCCCCGATATCCCTGAATATCATTTTTTTATGTTTAGCAATGTTTGTCAACATTTCCCCGATTTCCAAGAATATCATATTTTATACTTAGTAATGTTTATAAACATTTTCCCGATATAACTGAATATTATTTTGTGATATATAGAATGTTTATCAGTATTTCTCAGATATCCCTGAATATAATTTTTTAGTATTTAGGAATGTTAGTCAACATTTCCCCGATACTGTTGAATATCATATTTTGAAATTTATCAATGTTTGTTATCATTTCCCTGACATCCCTGAATGCCATTTTTTGATAGTTATCAATGTTTGTCAACATTTACCCGATATCCCTAAATATATCAATTTTTGATATTTAGCATTGTTTGTCAACATTTCCCAGATATACATGAATATCATTTTTTATACTTAGTAATGTTTATCAACATTTTCCCGATATACCTGAATATTATTTTGTGATATTTAGCAATGTTTATCAAAATTTTCGATATCCCTGAATATAATTTTTTGATATTTAGGAATGTTAGTCAACATTTCCCTGATATTGTTGAATATCATATTTTGATATTTAGCAATGTTTGTTATCATTTCCCTTACATCCCTGAATGCCATTTTTTGATATTTCGCAGTGTTGGTCAACCTTTCCCGATATTCCTGAATACAATTTTTTGATAGTTATCAATGTTTGTCAACATTTACCAGATATCCCTAAATATATCCTTTTTTATATTTAGCAATGATGATCAAAATTTCTCTGATATTCCTGAATATCATTTTTGGATATCTAGCAATGTTTTTCAACATTTCTTCAATATCCTTAAATATAATTTTTTGATAGTTATCATTGTTTGTCAACATTTCCCCGATATCCATGAATATCATGTTTCATACTTAGTAATGTTTATCAACATTTTCCCGATATACCTGTATATTATTTTGTGATATTTAGCAATGTTTATCTATATTTTCCTGATATCTCTGAATATAATTTTTTGATATTTAGGAATGTTTGTCAACATTTCCCCGATATATTTAATATCAGTTTTTGATATTTAAAAATCTTTGTTATCAGTTCCTGACATCTCTGAATAAAACTTTTGGATATTTTGCAATGTTGGTCAACATTTCCCGATATTCCTGAATACAATTTTTTGATAGTTACGAATGTTTGTTAACATTTACCCGACATCCCTAAATATATCCATTTTTATACTTAGCAATGATGATCAATATTTCTCCGATATTCTTGAATATCATTTTTGATACCTAGCAATGTTCATCAACACTTTCCCGGTATCTGTGAATATAATTTTTAGATACTTATCAATGTTCGCCAACATTGCCCCATATCCCTATATATAATTTTTTGATAGTTATCAATGTTTGTCAACATTTACCCGATATCCCTAAATATATACTTTTATATATTCAGCAATGATGATCAATATTTCTTCGATATTCTTGAATATCATTTTTGGATATCTATCAATGTTTGTCAACATTTCCCCGATATTCCTGAATATAATTTTATTATATTTATCATGTCAAAATTTCACCAAAGCCCTGAATATTATTTTTTTATTTACTAATGCTTTTCAAAAATATTAAATACTATCATAATTTTAAAGAAAACTGGTTGCCCAATAGGGTTTAAAATAGGATTTCTTAAAGTGTGTTCCGTAACGACACTTCAATGATTTCTCGGGAAAATTTTTCAACATCATTATAATTTTAAAGAAAATCTCGTTGACCAATAGTATTAGCAAAATACAATAGATAAAAGGTCTTAAAGTGTATTCTGCTTAACCCTAGTGTTTAGCAGTGACCTTTCATTAGTTCTTCGATAAATTATTAAGCACTATCCTAAATTTTAAAAAAATATAGTTGCAACATAGTTTTGTTTTCAAATGTATTTCGTAATGACCCGTCAATAGTTTCTGGAGAAATTTTTAAACATCATCCTTATTTTAAAGAAAATCTGGTTCACCAGTAGTATTGGAGGCAATAGGATTTCTCAAAGTGTGTTTGTTCCACGGATCTATGGTATTCAGCAATGACACCTTCAGGGGTTCTTCTCGAAATTTTTAAACACCATCACAATTTTTAAGAATATCTGTAAATTCATTCTCTAATTTTTCCCTAATCCTTTATATAGAATTAATAATACAACTAACACGCTAGAAGCTCAACAATAGGGAACAGAAACACGATGTGAGAATGAGTCATTCACACCACACGCGACAGAACAGCACAAAAACGGTTTAAACTGACATTAATGTATCATTTTACTTGTATCATTACTTGTATCAAAAATATTTTTGCTTCCTCGTTCCCTTTGGAAAGTATTAGTTATATTTTATACTGATTTTTATTGTTTAATTTTTATGTTTATATCTAAATAGTGATAAATGATACATCCTTAATTTTTTCTCAAGCAACATTTACTCAGGAATTGAGATGCCATGTATTTGGTAAGTGGAATTTTGTGAGATAAAAAGTTTGAGAACCCCTGGGTTTAAATATTATATATTTAAGTATCGAGGATTTTCACATATCCACAGTAAGAAAGTATTTCGTTTACATGGTCGAATTTCGTCATTTTTTAGAACTTAATTTGAACCATCATATTGATTTTTTGAAACATTTTGTAACTTTCGTAAGTGGGTGATAAAAACATAGGGAATTATCGGGGAAAATCATGTTAAAAAATTTTTAATGTTTTTAGGTGGGTCTTTATCTACCATATTGGCTTCCTCTCGGTAAATAATAACCTTTTGAGAAAGTAAAATTCACACTGACCAGCTCGCATTTTTAAATTAAACATAAAATATATCTATGAGATAGAACAGAAATTCTTAACGGATGTTATTTTATATTTACGTCTGCTAAAAGTTCTTGTTTGGGTTTGAAAATGAGTATGCTGAAATTTCCCACAAGTAATTTAAATATAAATATATTTTTCTCCTTGTTTTTTAATAGAGGAAACGATAGCATTCGAGAGAAATTGCTGATAGAATGATAGAATCATGTGGTATAATCTTTTAGGAAAATTTGAGGTACATATATATATATATATATATATATATATATATATATATATATATATATATATATATATATATATATTATATATATATATATATTATATATATATTATATATATATTTATATATTTATATATATATATATATATATATAATATATCTATATATATTTTATATATATTTATATATATAAATATATATATATTTATATATATATATTTTATATATATATATGTATTATATATTTGTATATATATATATGTATATATATGTATATATATATATATATATATATATATATATATATATGAATATATATATATATATATATATGTATATATATATATATATATATATATATATATATATATACATATATATATATATATATATATATATATATATATATACTGTATAATATTTCTCGGAGAAATACCTTCGGAAATTTCTCTAGGATTCTATCCTTTTTTTTCGTTTGACATTTACGTCTACTAATAGTTCTTATTTAAATTAAAGAGTGTACCAAAATTTCCGTTAAATAATTTATATGTAAGCATGTAACACATATATGTATGTATGTTTGTATATATATACATACATATCTATATAAATATATATATATATATACATAAATAAATAAATATATTTATATACATATATACATATATATATGTATATGTATACATATACACACACACACACACACATATATATATATATATTCATACATAAATGTATATGCATATATAAATACACGTGTTGGAGAGGAATAGTTCAGGATTATTCTGTTTACTTGAAAAAGAAATAAAACACGTTCCTTTTTATTTTCAGGTGGTAAAATTAACGACATTATTATCGAAGCAATCTACCACAGAACTAATTTCACAGCGTATTATGATTTTAATTCGGTTTATTTCGAGAACGTGACGTCAGCCCCGCTTTACTCTATTTCTCCGTTGCTCTTTTCAGCGTATGAGACACGGAAGCAGTCGCGGAGAGAACAAACAGTGCGTGTTGCTTCGGAACGTGACCTGAGAGAATGGGCCCTGTATATAGTGCTCGCCATAGAAACAATGGAGGACGAAGGCATTTTTAAAACCTGAAAAATGGTGTGCGGTTAAAGCACAAAAAACGCGCCTTTGCTTTTAGGAGGGGAGGAAAAACTGTAACTGCGTCAATTATGAGCACAGAGAAGTTCCTGCACACGTGCGATTGTCTGTGAAAATTCAAGGATAATTGTTTTTCTGTGTGGCAGCACCCACGCCATGATACATCGCCGACTTATGTGAAGGGGTCACAATGCAATAATAGCAAGTTATACAACATGTACATTGAAAATATACTCTTTGAAGCAGTGTTATTCTACCCTTTTGTGTTAAACTATGTGAAATTACTTACGTCACATAGAAAAATATAATATCAAATAAAAAACAAAGAAAAATAAAATTGAAAAAAGTCTATTAATCATTCTAATATCATTAATTGATTTTAAAAAGTTTAGGGGACGTGTCAGTCTGCCTTTTTCTGTTAACGTCACACAGATGTGGGAAATTATTGACCGTCACATCGACAAAAATAATATGAAATAAAAAGAAAAAGAAAAGAAAATTGCAAAAATTATATTAATCCTTCTAATATTGTTTATTGATTTAAAAAAATTTAGTTGACGCGTCACTCTTTGACGCCGTGTTACTCTGCTCTTTTTATGTTAACATCATTTTAAGTAAAATATATTTAAAACTTTTATGATCTCTTTAAAAGGTATCATACTGAATTGAAAAATTGTACAATTCTGCAAGTTCTAACTTGAATTTTTCTATGCGGTTTGTTTTAATAAATACAGAAATATCCAAAAATCTTAAAAATGTAAAAATTAAAAAATAATCGAATTTTGAAGTATTGAGCGTAATGTTTCCCATTGCAGAAATAGCCAAATCTCTGCTTCGATCGGTAAAAATATTTTCAGTTAGTTAACAAACATGCAGAAATGTATAGTAAAGCTTAACATACCTCCTTTGTCCTTAACCCCTTGCTTGTGTTGCTTAAACTCATTTTGGGCAATGCAATGTTCCAAACTTGGAATGCCCGACCCCAGTTCGGGCAAGAGAATAATCGGTGTTTCAAATCCGTGGAGTCTTAGCTCAGTTCGGGCAAGATAATAATCGGTGTTTCAATTCCGTGAAGCCCTAACTCTGTTCTTCCAATACATAATATGTAATTTACCATTTTCCCAATTAATGGCGATTCCAAGAAAAGTTCGGCAGTTTCATGTCATTTGTCATATACTGTAAAAGGTTTCTGAAATTCAATTTTATCTTAGGGACATGGAAATAATGAGGGCTATACAAAATAATATTGTTGCATTTGTTTATTATATTTATCTTGAAAATTACGTCAGTGGATTTTGCTATAATTTGAGCTAAAATTATTATAATCCATTTACATTTTCCATATATGTGAAAATATTGAATATACAGTGGACTCAGCTTAATGTGATCAGTTTGGCACATCGTGATTTTGCTAACAATAACCGATTGATAACAATAATCGATATGAAAAATTAAATAAATTTACCCCCGTTTAATTCACATCTTATATTTATGTACCGTATATTATCATTTAACGCTTAAGAATTGTATACATAATTAAAAAAATGATAATTTTTTTGACTGTCTACAATTTTTTCTAAGAAGCTCATTGATAAATTGTTCGTAATCATAATGTTTTATAAAGTCATCGGAGCGGTGTTGTACTCCACGTTTCAACACTTTCAATGTATTTCTCCTTTCATCACTTATAGGAGGTGTTTTGATATCAAGAGATTATTCATCTGACTCATCAATTCTATCATTCGTCTGTTTTCCTATGATAATGTAACAGACTTTAGATTCTGTTAATATGGAAGCTACTAGAATGTGTCTCTCTATTTTCATTTTGTTTATTTCTTTTTGTACGATCATCACGAGTTTCCAAAATTTTACACGTTAGAGGCTGAGAAATGTTTCGCTGACTTATTTTTGATAACATGTCAAAACGACATTAAAATTTTGATCTTTTGTTTTAATGTTAAATCATTTCGCTTTCTGGTTTCCATATCGACAAGCTGCATGTAAGCGAGCAAAAGTCCAGGGACTTATAATTTCCCATTGTTTTGTTCATTTCCCATTTCCTAGGTGGAAGAGGGAGAATTCCCGGATATTCAAACAACAGCAAAGGGAAATAATGGGTTCCTTCTGAATACATTTGGAATATTCTTTTGCTATTTAGTTCGGTACTGATAACATTAACCGATGTAACGATCACATAAAGCGATAATTTTAACATACAAATGATCAAGTTATTTCGATAACAATAAGAGATTGATAACATTAACCGACACGGAAATTAAACGCACGTAATTGCACGTATATTGCACGTAATTATTGTGCAATCTGTAACCCTTCCTTCAGCTGTATCTTTGTCCGCACAAATTTGGTTGAGTTGCCAAAATTCCGGGGAATGGTAATCAATTGTACATTTCCTTACTAAGCTGGTAATTGATATAGGAAACTTTATCGCTTGAGACTTTTCATGATAGTTGAAAATGATCACATTTAGCGGAGTTCACTGTAGTAGCTATTTCTGTTAATTTTTTTTCTAAAATAATTTATTTCTAACAGTTTGATGATAATAACGACAAAATTAAAGAGAAAAACAAATTTTCCATTTTTGGCACGTTTTTCTCAAATATATTCCACAGGCAAGGGGTTAATAAGTGCCGGCCGTAACGCGTGACAAATCTTTTCTACAAATACATACGTACCTGACGTTGAATTGCTATTCATTAGGCAGTATGGTGATACTAAACAGAAATGATAGCATTACATTGTCCTGCCCATGTTTAACATAAGGTTCTCGGTAAGCTTATGGGACAACTTCTGTTAGATTTCGTTCCGCTTGATGGACATTGCGTTCACAGTTGTAGAAATACCGCGAATTGACACATTGTAGCGTGCAACACTTTTTAAATAATACTGGAAAATTGCAATTAAACTTGACTTATTCGGAATATTTTATACTTTTAACTAAAATAAGGATTCAGGAAATAAGGAAATTTGTAAATACGGTAAACTCTGCTTAATGTGATCGCGGTTAATGTTATCAATCTCTTATTGTTATCGAAATCACTTGGTCGCGATTTTCTCTATTCACTTGTATGTTAAAATTATCGCTTTATGTGATCATTAGATCGGTTAATGGGATCAGTTTTCGAACCTCATTTTAACTGGCAAAGGAATATTCACAATGTATTCAGAAGTCAGGGTGACTATTTCACATCTGTAACTTTTAGATTGTTAAAGAAACAGACCATGTGATCATCTCGCCACAGAAAACCTGGATATTTTGTCTCCTGTGGTAAATTCAAGGTCTTTACAATAAAATATGTGTGAATTTGT
>CM063497.1:91020824-91040824 GCA_032207245.1 Pardosa pseudoannulata | reverse complement strand
TTTTTTACTTTTGGAATACACAGTTCTATTATGATACTTTATCTCATTTACGTGCATTATTAAAAGATAGAAAATGAAATTTATTTACTATGGAGAAATTAAGCCTATAATACATTTTAAAATTGAAATTCTTCATATATTGAAAGGACTTACGTTAAAATACTAAATGCTTATTTAGTATGAAGATAGTATTTTCCTTAATTTTTTTTTTTTACTTTTCGAATATTCAATTATATTATGATATCTTATCTCATTTAAGTGCTTTATTAAAAGTTAGAAAATGAAATTTTTTTACTATGGGGAAATTAAGCCTATGATACATTTTAAAATTAAAATTTTTGGATTGAAATTCTTCATATAATGAAAGGACTTAATGCATATTTGGTATGAAGATAGTATCTTCCTTACTTTTTTTACTTTTGGAATACGCAATTCTATTATGATACCTTATCTCATTTACGTGCTTTATTAAAAGTTAGAAAATGAAATTTTTTTACTATTGAGAAATTTAGCCTATGATACATTTTAAAATTGAAATTGTTGGATTGAAATTCTTCATATATTGAAAGGACTTAAGTTAAAATACTAAATACGTATTTCGTATGAAGATTTTTACAGATTTTTTGAGTTAAACCGTTTAAAAAAAAAGCTATATAAATGTGTCTGTAGCAATAGAGAAAATATAGTTTCTCATTTATATCTAATAATAACTTGTTTATCATTTTAATCTGTATTTTTTTCACAACTAAGCTGTTTTGTGAACTCTGTTAACTTTTTATTCTTGCTGGTTAAAATTACAACCTTACATCTGCAAGGCACATAGCAAAACGTGCCTACCATGCCTGAAAGAGAGCATTTCGCCCCTTTCTCTTTCTAATTCCTCTTTGCCATGTTATCTTTGATACGCACAGTGGTCATTGTCTCTGAGATAACTAGATATATTCCCTTTGTGGTCGCCGAAAAACACTATCTGTAAATCTACATCTATGTATTTATTTTGTTCGTAGCGGAAGCTTCCATAAACCGCACTAGTGAATGATAATTATACGGGATTGCCAAGTCAATAAAACAAATATAGATACAGACAAAAACTGTTCAAGGTAGAAACACCTTTTTCGGTTTCTTTAAGGTATCTTGTAACATTTAAGGCCTATTTAGTTTCTAATTGAACCCTCGGGTAACATTGTTGAATATTAAGTCTTGCTCAAAAGTAGTTTTCAATTCGAAGCAAAAACGGTAATTGAAAGTAAAGGAATAAAACAAGGGAAGGTTGCTCAGATTATATTACGTCATGTACATGTTGTACCAAAGTTGCAGTCTACGATTTTGACTCGTCAATTGTATTAACAATCCCTCAACTTTAACAACTATATGTATATTTTAAACAATATTTTTAAAACCGGATACTTCTATTACTATTATAAATAAATTCTCCAAGAAGTCCTATTATTTTTACACCAGTATTAGCCTGTCATATGACGAGATCAGTAAAATTTTTAATTTTCCTAATTGTAAAGTACCCAATGAGACAGGTAAAAAAATGGTTTGTTTTTTAGGAATTATCTGGCACATTCTCAATAATTTGTTTATCTTCATACTCCTCTAGAGTCTCCAGATACTGTTAATGTAGTTTAGAATCACGTTCATTCATTTAGTCAAACTGTGTGGTTATGTATAAAAAACAAACACACAAATGAACAATCTTCTTAGTTTTCAAAGGTATATAACTTAATTATTAACATATTTATTAATCCATAAAATAGACTCCTAGACTTTTATGAAAAGAATTTGTTGTTAATACCAGTGATAAAATTTTCATTACAACAAAAAATAATCGATGATTAAATTTAAAATTATCCCATATGTACCGAATCTATAGTCATCTGCATAGTCAGCTTTTAGCTATGGTTATTTATTAAATATATATATATATATATATATATATATATATATATATATATATATATATATATATAGAGAGAGAGAGAGAGAGAGAGAGAGATAGATATAGAATGGATAGGGCACTGATCTTATGTACCGTGTTCTCATCCTACCGTGGTATGGATGTCCGTAGCAGTTCGGATTCGGCTTTAAGCAGTAGGTCCCGGTCTCATTTGCCCTCGTGTTTCAAAAATCACATCTCAGTGCTACAAACCAAAATCAAACCAAACCAAACCTGAAGGGGACATCTTCTAGGTTTTATACAAAGTTTTTACTTTAATTCACCAACTTTGCTTACTTTACACACACACACACACACACACACACATATATATATATATATATATATATATATATATATATATATATATATATATATATATATATATATATATATATATATATATATATATATATATATATATATATATATATATATATATATATATACAACAAATTATGTTTTGAAACTTATTTCCAATTTCTCTATAATCATGTAGCTTGTTTGTTCTTACTTGCAAAGGCTACTGAGCAAGGAGAATTATAATCAGGTAGTAGTAATAAAACTGCAGTCGGTCGACATTGAAGAGAACAGCACAAGTCTAATTAAAACTTCATTTCAGAGCTGCTAAAACGGACATCTTTACTAGTCAACGACAGACAAAAGAAACAATCACTCTTCTCAAACAGACGTACATCCAAGAGCGAAGACAAAAAATTTTCCCACTTACTCAGCGAATTTAAGTGCAAGATCAGGAAAAATGAGGAGCCATTTTCCGGCGACAGCTGGAAAACGTGTTGAATAGCCAGAAAATTTACATCTATAGGATAGAAAGCTTTGGGAAATGTATCGAAAGAATTTTAAATCGTCGAGGACTCTCCTTTGATTAAGACATTTAGAGGCTGGGAAATAGATTTTAAGGAATTAGAAAGGGAGAGAGGAGGTTTTTAAGGAAATATTAAAGTTAACTAATTTTGATAGTGAAACCCGTTTAAGAAGTTTTTCAAGGGCCTAACTGATTAAATCTTCTTAAACGGGAAATCAGGCAATAAGCATTATTTATGCGTGTATATATATATATATATATATATATATATATATATATATATATATATATATATATATATATATATATATATATATATATATATATATTTGTATATATAAATATAAATGTATATACGGTAAAACTCACTTAAGAAGTTTTCTAAGGGAATGGAAAGAGAAAACTTCTTAAATGAAATAAATTTTTTTTAAAACAAAATAATCCCATAGATACTGAGGAGAGATTTTTTTCTTTATGAAATAATATATAGACAATAGGTTTTGTTTTTCTCAAAAATTTACTTTTTTTTGTATACTTAAAAAAACAGTTAATAAAGGAAAACAACATAATCACCTTAGAATATCTTTAATTAAGCTAAGAAATTTTGCTTTAATCACCACTGGAATCGATTTTACAAAAAAAAATCTGTTATAATTTTTTGTTTTTGTTTTTTATCGGAAATTTGTTACTGATAGCAGTCCAGCTGTCTTAAGCTTTTAAAAACTTCTTCAGGCACATTTTAAATGAAAATGGCAACAATCGTTTTCAGCCATAAACATTGACCTTTACAAACAGAGAGAGGAGAAAAAAAAAAAAAAACAGTAATCGAAAAGCAGCTATAAACGCGTTCTGTAATTAAACTTTTTAAGCAGAACAGAATTTGGAACGAAAATTTATAAGTGGGTTATTTTAACATAGTATGAATAGGGAGAGAAATGGGTACCGAAAATATAAACTTCTTAAGCTGGAAATCTTCTTAAGCGAGAACTTCTTAAACGGGCTTTACTATTACACACACACATATATATATATATATATATATATATATATATATATATATATATATATATATATATATATATATTGGTTACGTATTTATAACTAATCTATATATATATAAATGAATTTGTGTCTGTCTGTATGTACTCGATAGACTCAAAAACCATGCATCCAATCGCTGTGAAAATTTGGGAAATGTTTAGGTATATCCCTGGGAAGGTTTTTGTAAATTTTTAACGTTCAAAATCCATTCCTTCCCCCTTTTTCGACCATTTCATGTCACTATTTTAAGCATTATTTTCCCCGGTTAAAAGCAAACGATTAAATTTTTAATTTATCGCATGATAACTAAGTGAAAGAAGCAATATTTCTAGCAATGTGACGTCATCTAAAGTAATTGTTTTAAACTCAGTTTTCTTCGGTTAAAAGCAGAAGATTAAAATTTTTAATTTATTACATAATTCATTGGTGAAAATGATATTTTTCTATCACTATGACGTCATTCCTTTAAATATTTCATTTATTCATTTCTTATTTTATATTATTTAAATATAGTCTGCGTAGTATCCATTCGATTTGACCTGAAAATTGAAATATAAAGTGATTCACATTCATTTCTATGTGACGCAAATTATAGCATTTTTTTATGAGAACTAATTTTAAATTTAATTCTTGGTTAATTTTTAAGTTGCAATGAAAAGTTTATCAACAATATTCTAACAACAAAAAGTACAAATTTCAGTGACTCTCATGGGCAAATAAAAACCTATCATTTTATAGAGTTATCTTTATATTCATATGGTTGTCAATATGAATGTGTGTTTCTGTTTCAGACAAAACCATGTAGTTTGTCATATATTTCCTTAATTTTAGACAACATTTATTTATACCACCAAATTGCACTGTTTCTGTCAAAACCTCTGCTTCCTATTCTAACAGGTAATATGGCAAGATCTGCTAACTTTGCTAATCAACTTACAGTAGTAATACAGTAATGTAATTTAGGGTTAAACTTATATTTTACCATAAAGAAAAGTTTGAGCAAATTTAATATAAGACAAATTCGATTATAAAAACTGAATAATGTTATAATACGTTATGATAGAAATATATAAATATGCCAATGACTCGAACTGAACTGTGACGAATTTAGAGAGTTATTCAAGAAAAATTAATCTTTGTTTAAAAGTAATATATTACGTTCACCGTAGGGAAGCACAGGCACACTTGCTTGTTATAAATATTTTTTTCATATTTTCACTCTTATCATTTCACACTTTACTTCCACAATTCGTCACAATTAAAACGACACCAATACATTATTATTTGTGACACTAATCATCTAAGCGAGGTGTCGATAGCTTATCTCTTTTGAACCGTAATTGCGCGCTGCATAATTCACGGCATAGCCACGGCCCCAAAACAAACACTTTGCACGGGAGGCGGGCACACTTGAACAAAAGCTGTAACGATGAACACGCCTTCTACCGATATCACAATACTGATACGATGTCGGTGCGTGAAACGCATTGCAAGCGATCCATGTCGGATGAAAGACACACACGTAACACAACAATGGGATGACAGGTGAAAATCGTCTACCATTCATATGCACATTCTTTTGGAAGACGGATGCCTAATAATTTATCAAAAAATATTTTCAAAATTATGTATAAATTATTCCTTAATTAGTGTATTAATAATTAAAAATTATGTGTGTTATTCTACATTGTATTGACGAAATGATTATTAACTAGATTTGAATGCGAAATTTATTACGCCTAGTAGTTTAATCCCCCCCCCAAAAAAAAAATAAATAAAAAAAATCTATCTAAAATTGTGTATAAATTATCCCTTAATTAATATATAGATAATTAAAAATTATGCGTATCATACCATTGTCATGATGAAAGATCAAGTCAGAGTTCCTCTATTAATTAATTTTATGCCTAATAATTTATCAAAAAATAATTTCAAGATTATGTATAAATTATTCCTTAATTAGTATATTAAAAATTAAAAATTATGTGTATTATTCTACATTGTATTGACGATATGATTATTAACTCAGATTCTCGAATGGAAATTTATTACGCCTAGTAGTTTAATCCCCCCCCCAAAAAAAAAATAAAAAAAATCTATCTAAAATTGTGTATAAATTATCCCTTAATTAATATATAGATAATTAAAAATTATGCGTATCATTCTACATTGCATTGATGAAATGATTATCAAGTCAGAGTTTCTCTATTAATTATTTTATGCTTAGAAATTTATCAAAAAATCGATTTAAAATAGTGTATAAATTATCTGTTAATTAGTATATTAATAATTAAAAATTATATTTATTATTCTATAATGTATTGACGAAATGATTACTAGCTCAGATATCGAATGAAAATTTATTATGCCTAGTAGTTTAACCCCCCCAAAAAAATAAAAAAATAAATAAATAAATAAAATAAATCCAAAATTGTGTATAAATTATCCCTTAATTAATATATAAATAATTTAAAATCATGTGTATCATTCTACATTGTATTGATGAAATGATTATCAAGTCAGAGTTTCTCTATTAATTATTTTATGCGTAGTAATTTACCAAAGAATCGATTCATAATAGCGTGTAAATTATCTGTTAATTAGTATATTAATAATTAAAGATTAAATTTATCATTCTCAATGTATTGACGAAATGATTACTGGCTCAGATTTTCGAATGGAATTCTTTTATTCCTAGTAGTTTACTCACCCTCCAAAAATAAATAAATAAATAAAATAAAATATATCCAAAATTGTGTATAAATTATCCCTTAATTAGTATATAAATAATTAAAAATTATGTGTATCATTCTACATTGTATTGATGAAATGATTATCACGTCAGAGTTTCTCTATTAATTATTTTATGCGTAGTAATTTACCAAAGAATAGATTCAAAATAGAGTATAAATTATCGTTTAATTAATAATTTAAAATTATGTGTATCATTCTACAATATATTGAAGAAATGATTATCAAGCCAGACTTTCAAATGGAATTATTTTATGACAAGTAATATCTAAATAAAATATAAAAAAATTATGTATAAATTATGCCTTAATTAGTACGTTAATAAATAAAATTTGTATCATTCTACATTGTATTGAGGAAATGATTATTAACTCAGATTTTCGAATGGAAATTTATTATGCCTAGTAGTTACCCCCCCCCCCAAAAAAAAAGAATAGATTCAAAATAGAGTATAAATTATCGTTTAATTAATAATTTAAAATCATGTGTATCATTCTACATTGTATTGATGAAATGATTATCACGTCAGAGTTTCTCTATTAATTATTTTATGCGTAGTAATTTACCAAAGAATCGATTCAAAATAGAGTATAAATTATCTATTAATTAGTATATTAATAATTAAAGAGTATATTTATCATTCTATAACATATTGACAAAATGATTAAAAGCTCAGATTTTCGAATGGAAATTTATTATGCCTAGTTTTTTACCCCCTCCCCCCCCCAAAAAAAATAAAAATAAAATCTATCCAAAACTGTGTATAAATTATCCATTAATTACTATATAAATAATTAAAAATTATGCGCATCATTCTCCATTGTATTGATGAAATGATTATCAAGTCAGAGTTTCTCTATTAATTATTTTATGCGTAGTAATTTACCAAAGAATCGATACAAAATAGTGTATAAATTATCTGTTAATTAGTATATTAACAATCAAAGATTATATGTATCATTCTATAATGTATTGACGAAATTATTACTAGCTCAGATTTTCGAATGGAAATTTATTATTGACTAGTAGTTTACCCCCCCCCCTCAATAAATAAATAAATAAAATTAAACTATATAAAATATATCCAAAATTGTGAATAAATTATCCCTTAATTAGTATATAAATAATTAAAAATTATGCGCATCATTCTACATTGTATTGATGAAATGATTATCAAGTCAGAGTTTCTCTATTAATTATTTTATGCTTAGTAATTTACCAAATAATCGATTCAAAATTGTGTATAAATTATCTGTTAATTAGTACATTAATAATTAAAAATAATATGTATCATTCTACATGGTATTGACGAAATGATTATAAACTCAGATTTTCGAATGGAAATTTACTATGCCTAGTACTTAACCTCCCCCCTAAAAAAAGAATAATATCTATCCCAAAACTGTGTATAAATTATCCCCTAATTAATATATAAATAATTAAAAATCATGCGTATCATTCTACACTGTATTAACGAAATGATTATCATGTCAGAGTTTTGAATTTAATTATTTTATGCTTAGTAATTTACCAAAAAAAATCGATTCAAAATAATGTAAAAATTATCTGAAAATTAGTATATTAATAATTAAAAATTATATGTATCATTCTATAATGTATTGACGAAATGATTATCAAGTCAGACTTTCGAATGGAATTCTTTTATTCCTAGTAGTTTACCAAAAAAATCTATTCAAAATTATGTATAAATTATCTCTTAATTAGTATATTAATAATAAAAAATTATTTGTATCATTCTACGTTTTATGGACGAAATAATTATCAAATCAATGCTCAGTAATTGACCAAAAAAAGATTCAAAATAATGTATAAATTATCTGCTAATTAATATATTAATAATTAAAAATTATGTGTATTAACTTACATTGTATTGACGAAACAATTATCAAGTCTGATTTCCGGAAGGAATTATTTTATTTACATACAGGGTGACCCAAATCTTCAGCAAAAACTCTGCACAGCTAGATTGCCCAAAGAAGAGTTTCTGTACGATCCATAGTTTATGAGAAAAATACGAAAAACAAAGTATGGCATCACTGCCTGTGCAAGAAAAAACACTTTATTGAACATATCAACAGCAGTATATGCATGGGCATTCTCCTTAACAGTTTGAAAGGCATTTCCATTACATCGGCCGTACATCAGGTACGTGTCGCAGTAGTCACGACCGGAATACATGGCCATCATACGATGACTACCGGTAGCTGCAGATACCAGTTCAACGGCAGCTTAACGTCATTCCATAGCGCATGCGCTTGCATGACGCGTTATGTGCAGCTAACATTTTAAACATAATCGTCTGGAAAGATATGCAAATACTGTTGTTGATATGTCCAATAAAGTGTTTTTTCCCTTTCACCTGCAGTGACGTCATATTTTGTTTTTCGTATTTTTCTCTTAAACTGGGGATCGTACAACAACGCCTCTCTGGGCAGTTTTTATGTACTCTGCACATTTAGATTCCTCATTGGGAAATGAGGAATCTAAATGTGCAGAGTTTGTGCGTGCGTCTTGAGACACCCTGTATATAATTTCTGTAAATAGATTTTCTTGTGTTGCCCATTTAACTTTGGAAAGCATAATTAATTTCCATCCATCTCAGAGACAACCGACTAACCAAATCATTCCTACCCCAGTTAAATAGGTAATGTCACACGCTTGTTTAATTAATATACAGCCCCCTAATAGCGTCGGCCTAACACCTATCTTGATGTATTATAAGCCTAAATGATATGTTAATAGGCATTCTATGACGTTCATTAAAAGGAAACTTATATCGAAATCATTACAAGATTCTAGGGAAGATTCTGATCTCTACATACATCTTTACCTGTTCTAACACCATTAATCTCTGTCAAGGAAATCTACACTTCGAACACATTTGAACATGTACGATATTCATACGATAAATGGAAAATGGCAAATTGTTTGACGTCAAAATAACAGAGGAAAAGTTACATTTTGTTGTGCATATTTGCAATCTACCTTCAAACTCAAGCGTCAATGGATACAGAGATGTTACTGATAACTTTTATGAAACTGCGTCTCGGCTCTACAATGAAATATATGAAAGTAAATATAAAAGACAAAGTTTAAAAGTTGGTGATTAAGTCGACAGTTGATCTATTATCTTTAGTTAATTTCTCATAAGTAAACTTTATTATAATAGATTCTTTGTTATCAGGTGTAAATGAGACCGGGTTAAGCCTTTTAAGCAAAACTGGTTAAAACGAAGAATGCAAAAAATTTTTTAATCGATGAAAACATAGTTTTTATAGTTATATTAAGCATTTATTAAATGTGTCATTTTATTTCAATAGTTTTACATACACTTAATATGAATGCTTAAAAAATTCAATCATTGCTTTCTGCTCATGACTAGAAATTCGGTGATCCGCTAAATAATTTTGCTCTTTTATTTAAGAATCTAGTCATTGGAGGAATTGGAAGAACATCGATGCTTTTTGTTCCACATAGCATCAAGTCTCTTTCCGATGCCCACCTATATGTGATATGACAGAGGTCACATTGTCATCGATGTCAAAGCCATGATCAACGTAAACTACATCAGAGACAGTTTGAATGAGGTTATCTTTTGTCAGTCTTGCTGAAGACCCTTGTAAACAGTCAACCATCGCAACACGTCTTCAAGATCAACATCTTGACCTTTTTCGTCCAAATTCAACACGTGTCTCTTTCTATTATTGAACACCATTTTAATCAACACGCCATGATCAACGTAAACCACAGAGACAGTTCTGATGAGGTTGTCATTTGACAGTCTTGGTGAAGACCATTGTCAACAGTCGAACATCGCAACAGGTCTTCAAGATCAGCATCTTTTCCTTTTCCTTCCAAAAGTCAACATGTGTCTTTTTCTATTATTGAACAGCATTTTAGTAAAAAACGATCCTAACCCATATATCTTGACCGTTTATTTTTTAATTGCAAGGATTATGTCATACAGTTAATGTACAAAATGTTTCTTGGGGTCAAAAGCTGTTAGTGCGGAAAACAAAACTTTGCTTTCGAGCTTATGCATGGATATATTGTAGATGTTAATAACGCCAGATCATCACTTTTGGGATTTGGTTTGGTTTGGTTTAGTTTGGAGAGCTACAGTTTACTTTTTTTGCAAAACAAGGGCTAAAGAGACCGGACACTGCTGATTAAAGACGATTCTGAACGGCTAAGAACATCCATGCTATTCAGTGGGATTAGAACCCATGAACTCCGGTATCGAAGATCAGTATACTAACCCTTTAACCATCGTTCAGCCCTCACTTTTTGGAAGTATATTTTAGAGCGATTGCCATAATAAAACTTCCTTTTCTTCTTACTTGTGTATGTTGTGGTTTAAACAAGATATGCATAGAGCGTTTGAAGGCAAAATTAGCTTAGAATTATTGCATTTAATTTGATAAACATAATAAAAAATCATCATAATTTATTTTTGATATTTTTTACTATTAAGTGAAATTTTGCATCATTTTACACACACACACACACACACACACACACACATATATATATATATATATATATATATATATATATATATATATATATGTATGTATATATATATATATATATATATATATATGTGTGTGTGTGGGTGTGTAATATATCAAAATTATTTCACTTTAATGTTTCCTTAAAAATCTCCTCTCTCCCATTCTAAGTCCTTAAAATCTTTTTCCCAGCCTCTAAATGTCTTAATCAAATTAGTGTCCTCGACTTAAAATTCTTTCGATACATTTCCCAAATCTTTCTGTTCTATAGATGTCCTATTCTGTCCTATTCAAGAGATTTTCCAGCCGTCGCCGGCAAATGGCTCCGCGTTTTTCCTGATCTTAATACTTTAATTCGCTGATTAAATTTCTTGTCCCTTGAGAAAATTCTTTCTGTCTTCGCTCTTGGGTAGACCCCTGTTCGAACACAGTGATTTTTGTGTCTTTTTCTTGTCTGTTGTTGACTAGTAAAGATGTCTGTTTTTAGCAACTGTAAAATAAATTTTTAACTAGACTTGTGCAATTCTCTTCAATGTGGGCCGACTGCATTTTTATTACTTCTAAGCTGATTAGGCTTCACCTAGTCCAGCATTTGTATAATTCCTGGATTTCATATATATATATATATATATATATATATATATATATATATATATATATATATATATATAAATGACTGTAAATAGATAAATAGAAAAATAAAAATAAGAAGAACCTCATTAATGGACCAAAAATAACCAGTGATATGATGTTTCGAAATGACTGGGGGGAGTTGAGACCCCCCACTCTGGTTAAAACTAGTTTTTACAATGCATTAACTCTCCCAGACGTCGGAAACATCACACAAAATCCTTAAAAGTAAACCAATAAAAAGGAACTAACCAAATAGAAAAAACATCCAATAAAACAATACGAAAAAAGCAAAAATAAGCAATTGAATCGCTGTAACACATCTTTAAATACCACACAGAGGTACAGCAAAGAATCTCTTGTAGCATGCGGTTGTAGTTAATTTGAAATAATTTTTTAAAATATTAATTAAAAAACGAGGTGGAAATCCACTATTGAGTGCCTGTTTTACATATAGTATAATATGTTTATCCATTATATCGATATCTTTATTAAGTCTGTTGCATCTTACTAAAAAGTTTATGATTATATTACGTTTTATGTTTTTTTGTAAACAAGTATTCCATGATGAAATTTTGCTGATATTAAATAAATAACTATCGCGTTTATCATATAGTTTATACTGAACTTGATTATTAGTGATATTTAAACTTACATCCAAAAAATTAATCGAGCCATCATCAGTCTTGACTGTTTCAATTAACTTTAATTCATCAGGATAGAAACTAAGTGTAAATTCTAAATAACTAAAAAAACCTATTAAAACATCATCCACATATCTGAAATATAGAACTTCCTTTAATATTGGAGTGCCCATCTCATAGGTATGAAGATATAAATCTGCCAACATGGATGAGCAACCCCCTCCCATTGGAATACCATGAATTTGTTTAAAATAATCGTTACCATTATACAAATAAGTTTCGTTTAAAACTAAATTTAACAGGGCTTTAAATTTGGAAAAAGTTATATATTTTAAAAGGTCGTATCTTTCAAACATATTTAAAATTATATTATATAAATCTATGATATTAATAGAATTAAATAGATCAGTAAAATCAAAACTACGAAAATTTACTATATTATCATGTTGTTTAAGTTTGTTAACTACTTCAAAACTATTACCAACTATATAACTGCCATCTTTTTTAATTTTTATATACACTTGATTTAGAATATTTAAGAGACGTTCGTTTGCTTTTTTAAGGTATGTATTGTAACCGATTGTAACTGGACGAAATTTTAATGGCCGTTTGTGAAATTTTGGTATGATAACTAAATAAGGGAATTTTATATGATTAATGTTAAGTCCTGTACGCTTATATAGTGCTTTGATTCTATTTTCCAGATGTACTTGGGAATATGTAACCTTACTATATATGTCTTGGTTATTATATAAACTTGTCAAATAATCACAATAAAACTTTATACACATTATTGCATAGTTTTGTGGCACATTATCAACATAAGCAATAACAAAATCTTTTTGTAATTCAAAAATAAAGGGTTTTAATTTCGAAAGTGAAAAAAACGATATATTACCACCTTTAAAATAAAAATGATTAAAGAACTTAATAAACGAAGATTTCCATTCATAAAAAACAAAAGTGGGAATACTATATTTGATTGCCATACGGTATATAAATGAATCTAAATCTACATCAATACTTTTATGTGTATTATAATAACAGTCAGTCCGAAATTTTGTGCCTCTAATCATAATATCACGTAAATCTGTGTTTTTAACAAATGTCATTTCACCTGTAATGACATGATCATTATATTTATAATAGTTAGAAATTTCATTACAATTACAAGAATTCTTAAATTCTTTAGATAAATTTTTTGATACTTTATTATAATTAAAAATGCTACGACCAATAGGAGTATTATATTTAAAACCTTTTACTATATGAATATTATTGACAGGAAAAAGGTGCTTAATATTGCTCAATATATTTGTAAAAGGTACATAGTCTAAGTTTCTATTTCTATAGTGTAATATACAATATTCTTTAATTATTGGTGTTACAGTAACACTGGTGTTTAAATTTATGTTAACCTTTTTACATCTGTCTTTAATTAGATCTTTGAATATAGAAGGGTAACAAGTATTTTTAAATTTTAATTCAAAATCATGGTTATTACAATATTGCCAAAATTTACTAATCCATTTAACCTTAATACTGTAGACATAATTCTTAACCCAATTTGTTTGTATATAATTATTATTATTTAAAGTATTGCATAGATTATCAAGCTTCAGTAAACTGTCCTTATATTTTAAGTGTTTATTACCACCCCTTTGCTTTCTTTTAAGATTTATAATATTACTATGCAAAATAAATGAACCAGCAATACTGGGTGATGAATCATTAGCAACAGTATCCTGATTACAAGTCTGGTTAAAATAGATAGTGTTTAATCCATATGGATACACAGTATGAAACTGTTGCATGTGGCAGTATTCCCACCAACATCGCAAGGAAAAATTAGGTATGATGTCTATAATAGAAATAATAAGGTTGTTTACACCATGAGAGCTAAAATGTTCAATTTCAATAGATATATCTTTACCATTATAATTACCATCCTTATAGTTATATATACTACTACGATGTTGGTTAATTCTTAGATTAGGAGTGTTTTTTGTTTGTCCTATGTATGAAATTCCACAAATACTACAAGTTATCATGTAAATACAATTAAAGCACTTACAAAATGTTTTTAAATTATTATGATTGCCTTTATTAATTTGATTAGGATTGGCCTATGGACAAAGTTTACATCTATTATTTATACAAGTACGGAATTTAAAGGTGGACATTCTAGGATAAAAACTTTTAAAGCTATGACTGATACCAAAAAGAACAAGAGTATCACATTTTGAATGAACATTAGAAGAAACAAAACTATTAATTACAGTTTTTTTGTTTTCATCTCTAGGTATATTATTCCTCCGCGAAAAATAGCTTATTCATGAGTATTTTTCGCGGAGGAATAATATACCTAGAGAGGAAAACAAGAAAACTGTAATTAATAGTTTTGTTTCTTCTAATGTTCATTCAAAATGTGATACTCTTGTTCTTTTTAGTATCAGTCATAGCTTTAAAAGTTTTTATCCTAGAATGTCCACCTTTAAATTCCGTACTTGTATAAATAATAGATGTAAACTTTGTCCACAGGTGGTATTTAAAGATGTGTTACAGCGATTCAATTGCTTATTTTTGCTTTTTTCGTATTGTTTTATTGGATGTTTTTTCTATTTGGTTAGTTCCTTTTTATTGGTTTACTTTTAAGGATTTTGTGTGATGTTTCCGACGTCTGGGAGAGTTAATGCATTGTAAAAACTAGTTTTAACCAGAGTGGGGGGTCTCAACTCCCCCCAGTCATTTCGAAACATCATATCACTGGTTATTTTTGGTCCATTAATGAGGTTCTTCTTATTTTTATTTTTCTATTTATCTATTTACAGTCATTTATTACTTTGAATGTTTTTAATTGCAGCATAGCGCATTTGAACTTTCAACAATGTATTTTAATTTATTTTATTATTTAATTATCTTATGCTATATCATTTGAACTTGTATATATATATATATGTATATATATATATATATATATATATATATATATAGCTAGTTGATAGTTTAGAAGGTACAATATTCCGAAATTTTTCCAGCCTAACTTGATAAGCTCATACAGGCTAAAAAGGCAAATGCCGCATAAGCTAAGTACGCCGTCGGCGTAGTTTCTCTTTTTATTTGTGTGCGTTACTTACGTTGGTTTTCCATGTTATGTTATATTGTAAAATTTTTTGGCTAGAAGCTTTAAGGAAAGTAAGGCTAAGGCATTCAATATTCAATATTTGTTTTCCTATGACGTCTATCTATTTTTCTATTTTGGGAAAAAATGCACCAATAGTCCAAGAAAAATAAATATTCATGCTAAATATCAAGGAATTATCATAGACTGGTTTTAAATGCATTATTCGACTGACAGTGGAATTTAAATCAGGATCTTCACAAACTCAGTGACGTACTGAAAATTCCGAAGTTCTTCCATACATTTTTTCTTATATACGTCTTTTGCTCATTTCAGGGATGATGGAAAGTTCTAAAGCAGAATCTACTCCCCCGCACTTTTCTCTGATTCAGAACACAATCGGGTAATTTCAGGGGGTGAATTACGGAGCACTATTAAGTGAAATGACTGACATTTAAGCGGAGTCCCTTTTCATCTATTTAATATGTGCTTTTCCCGTCTGTTAATCCACTCGTTAAGTAATGAGAAGTAGACTGTTTCAAACGTATAGTTTTTATTTTTTAAAAAAATAATATCCACTATAATATCGAGAAAATAATTCAAATAATTATTAAATATTCATCCTAAATAATAACTAAACTATTTGCATTTCCCATCTGTTAAGTAATGGGAAGTAGACTGTTTCAAACTTTGAATTTCAGTTTGTTTGTTTTTTTAGAAAAAAGAATACTCACTAGAGATATCGAGAAAATAATTCATATATTTAAAATATTTTCCTAAAAATTAATTAAATTATTTGCTTTTCCCGTTTGTTCTTCCACTCGTTATGTAATGAGAAGCAGACTGTTTCAAACTTATAGTTTTTATTTTTTAGAAAAAAGAATACTCATTATAGATATCGAGAAAATAATTCATATAATTATTAAAAATTCATTTTAAATAATAATTAAATTATTTGCTTTTCCCGTCTGTACATCTTTTCGTTAAGTAATCAGAAGTAGACTGTTTCAAACTTATAGTTTTTGATTTTTAGAGAAAAGAATACTTACTATTGATATCGAGAAAAATATTCAAATGATTATTAAAAATTCATCCTAAATAATAACTAAATCATTTACTTTTTCCATCTGTTACCCCATCTGTTAAGAAATGAGAAGTAGACTGTTTCAAACTTCAGGTTTTTTTTAGAATAACGAACACTCCCTATAGATATCGAGAAAATAATTCAAATAATTATTAAAATTTTTTCATAAAAAATAATTAAATTATTTATTTTTCCCGTTTGTTTATCCACTCATTAAGTAAGGAGAAATAGACTGTTTCAAACCTACAGTTTTTATTTTTAAGAAAAAAGAATACTTACTATAGATATCGAGAAAATAATTCAAATAATTATTAAAATTCATCCTAAATACTAACTGAATTATTTGCTTTTTCCGTTTGTTCATCCTCTCGTTAAGTAATGAGAAGTACATTGTTTCAAACTTATAGTTTCTTTATTTTTTAGAAAAAGTAATACTCACTATAGATATTGAGAAAATAATTCAAATAATTATTAAAAATTCAACTGAAATAATAGCTAAATTATTTGCTTTGGCCATCTGTTCACCCACCTTTTAATTAATGAGAAGTAGACTGTTTCAAACTTACAGTTTTTATTAAAAAAACAATACTCCCTATAGATATCAAAAAGCAATTCAAATAACTATTAAAAATTCATCCTAAATAATAACGAAATTATTTGCTTTTCCTTTCTCTTCATCCACCTGTTGAGTAATGAGAAGTAGACTGTTTCAAACTTACAGTTTTTATTTTTATACAAAAATAATACTCACTATAGATACCGAAAAAATAATTCAAATAAATATTAAAAAATTATCCTAAATAATAACTAAATTATTTGGTTTTCTCATCTGTTTATCCACCTGTTAAGCAATGAGAAGTAGTCTGTTTCAAACTTACAGTTATTATTTATTTTTTTAAAATAAGAATACTCACTATAGATATTGAGAAAATAATTCAAATAATTATTAAAAACTCATCCTAAATAATAACTAAATAATTTGCTTTTCACGTCTGTTCATCCTCTTGTTACGTAATGAGAAGCAGACTGTTTCAAGCTTATAGCTTTGGATTTTTAGAAAAAAGAATACTCACTATTGATATCGAGAAAATAATTCAAATAACTATTAAAAATTCATTTTAAATAATAACTAAATGGTTTGCTTTTCTCGTCTGTTCATCTTCTCGTTATGTAATGAGAAGTAGACTGTTTCAAACTTGTAGTTTTTGTTTTTTAGAAAAAAGAATACTTATTATAGATATCGAGAAAATAATTCAAATAGTTATTGAAAATTCATCCTAAATAATAACTAAATTATTTGTTTTTCCCATCTGTTCATCCACCTGTTAAGTAAGGAGAAGTAGACTGTTTCAAACTTACAGTTATTATTTTTTTAAATGAATACTCACTATATATATTGAGAAAATAATTCAAAAAACTATTAAAAATTTATCCCAAATAATAACTAAATTATTTGTTTCTCCCATCTGGTCATCCACTCGTTAAGTATTGAGAGGGAGACTGTTTCAAACTTATAGATTCTGTTTTTTAGAAAAAAGAATACTCACTATAGATATCAAGAAAATAATTCAAATATTTAACTCAATTTCATCTTAATTAGTAACTAAATTATTTTCCCGAATTTTAATTCTGAGTAGTGATGAAAAAGTAAATTATTTTCTCTAATTTTAATTTTGGATTGTGATGAAAAAGTAGCCTGAATCCAAAAATGCAATAATTTTTTTACCCAGAAATAAAAAATCCTCAACTTGAGGTATTTTCACTTTTTTTCCGTGCGGTTCACATTAAATCTACCGAACGAGGACGGAATTGGTAGGATTGCTTTTCGGTACCGGAGTTCGTGGGTTCGAATCCCACTTCTGGCCAGCAATGTTCGTAGCCATTTGGAATCGTCTTTAAACAATCGGTCCTGGTCTAATTATTCCTCGTGAAGCAAAAGGGTAACGCTCTAAACCAAACTAAATCATAGGAAGTTTCAATGGTTCATTCTGACATAAAAACTTGCTATTCCTACTTTTCTTGATCAACTGATAATTACTGGAAACCAAAAATGAACTAAAATAATTTTTTATAATATCAGCCCCAAGAGGATGACGTTATTTTGGGTATTTTAGTAACAGGTTTGATGTAAGTAAGTGTAAATACAACTTTCAAATGAACTGTATGAATTTTTATGACATTTTCAAAACATGAACCAAAGCTTAAATAATTAATTCTACTGATCAAAATTAATGCCATTTAAATTTTTACAATAAATATATAAAACTGTAATAATTAAAATTAGTTAAAATTTTGATGTATGAATTTTTGTATACTACTATTTTCGTAATAAATGTTATAATTTAGGACTTTTATTAGGTACTTTTTTTATTTACCTAGAAGCGTCCTTTATTTTCTCTCCAAAAAAATATGGTCACCGTGAGTATAATTAGTACACAATACTGAGACAGCAACGTTTTGAAAGGTAAAAAAACTAAAAAAGTAAAAAAAGTAAAAAGTAGTTTATGAAGCTAAAAATGTAAAATACAGATAAAAGAAATAAAGCAGAAAAAACATAAATAATCTCATACTTTTTGATTATGTTTTAAAAATATTGGTTGGTGTTATAACGAGCTGGTACTAACATTTATTTTTAACATATGTCTAATGCAGAAGACTTGTTCCCTCATATATGTGACACCTTAACTGGATTTACGGTATATAGGGATGACGCCAAATTGGTGTTTTACTGCATTTGAATTTAAATTTATTATATATTATTCCACATAACTAAACTCCTAGGCGAACAGCCCCTAGGAGGACCAAGGGCCCTGGGGTGCGAAGCATATGTACCGGTTAGGTGGTCAAATTAACGGAGAACCCTCAGTTCTCAAGCATGCTTGATCTTCAGTTTTTCTACCCACAAAAGGGATGAAAGGCTGAGTCAACCTTGCCCAGTCCGGGGATCGAACCTCGGACCTGTGTCGTGGGAGTGCGAAACCAAAACGCCACTGAGTTTCTATTATTGCACATAGATCATATAAAAATAAAGATATAAACTTAGATTAAAAGGTAACAACTCTTTATTCTTTATTCATTTTTAAGAAATTACTTGATAACTGTTTTGGGGGTTTGGTTTGGAATGCTGCGGTCTACTTTATTGTGACATAAGAGTTAATAAGAACTGGACATACTGCTTAAACGCGATTTCAAACATCCATGCACCAGTGGGATTTCAATCCGTGAACTCCGATATCGAAGATCAAGGTCCTAACCATTCTGGAATCGTTCGGCAACTGTTTTCGGGAATACCCTTTAAATGCTACTAATAAAAATTTAACATATTGAGGTATTTGTAATTTTCTCATGTTATAAAAAATATTATCAAATATATTTATTCTGCGTATTTATTTGATATCCTTTCATATATATCTCAAAGAATTTCAGAAA
>CM063497.1:91005824-91015824 GCA_032207245.1 Pardosa pseudoannulata | reverse complement strand
ACACGGAATACGTCAGACAAATAATTAATGAAACGGCCTCGTGTTAAAGGCATTTGATCCTTTAAATGCAAATTCTGTTCCATTTCATAGAACTTTTATCGACTTCAACATTCCTAAAAAAAAAAATAAATAATAATATGGCAACACCACATGCTCCGTATTTAATGGGAAATCTCGTTTTCCAGATTTATACACCTCAAAAATCCCTTTTCATTAAAACAAAAATTTATAAGCAGAACCTTTTCCCTTGTATTGACTCCTTGCTCACGTTTTGCTAGCTTGCATACTTCTTCCCCCTTTCTCCCCGGCACAACACATACGGTTCGTTTTCTTAACCCCTTGGGCACCTGGCTTTTAATTAGAGGCAGCAACTTTTAATCACCCGTTTGGGAACATCGTAGGGAAAAGTGCGAGATTTAACTTAAGCATGCAGTTGGAAAAATTAAAGTCGCCTGTCAGGTCTCCCTCCCCACCCCTTCCTTTCGGAGGGTAGAAAGGGGTGAAGCAGGGGGTAGAGTGGAAGGTAAAACGCGAGAAGTTCTTTGTTTTAGGGGGCAGTAAAGAGCCAAGTTACGATTCAGGAGGTTTAATCACACTTCAATGGCTGTTTAGAGGAGAACACAAAAAGTGGGCACATATTGCCATAGGACAAGAAGGGTTTAAAATTTTCCTGACTGGCATTTTTCGGGGAAGAGGAAAAAAGTTTCGGATGAATGGCAACGGTTCATATTTCTAGTCATAACCGGGGAAGTAACAAATAAGGGTAAAAAAGGTTTAGACAAGAATTGTCAACACCATTCGCTTTCCTTCAGGCCTGAGTGTTAGGATACTTTGAAAGATCTGGTTGACTTAAGGGTATTTCGTGATTACTTAGCAATAAAAATTATTATAATAGGGGAAATGCCAAATTGACGATGGAGAAATGTTTTAACATTGTTGATATGGAAGATAACTTCATTTGGTTTTGAATTTGCCGTGACTTGCAAGTGGAAAATGATGTCCTTGTACTGCTAATTTGTCGTATTGAATTTTTTTCTTCTTGTTAAAATGGATTATGTAATGTTTAAAGTATTGTAAAGTGACAAAAGTCTTCTGTTTCAATTCATGAAGCGTAAGACTGAGTTAAATGTGAATATTTAAGCCTAGGCGTTGTCACAAATTTTTCAAAAAGTTCGTAAATTCTAGAAACATTTAATAATAATGCTAAAAAGTACTTTACGATTTGACAATGGATAATACACTGATTAGTTGGGAATGTATCAGATTAACCCTCTCGTTTACTTTTAACCCTTAGCACTCCGTTGGCTCCGCTACGGGGTTAAGCCATTTGTCCGCAGCTCCTTAGGCTCCGCTGTGGAAGAAATGTTTTTATATACTACGTTTAGGATACTGCGTTAGCATTTGTATCTGTAGTTAAAACGTGCTCAGTCTCTGTACTGTTACCATTAAACCATTGTTTGAAAAATTGTTTGACATTGATGGTAGGCAGTGGTACAAAAATGTGTGGAGCGCTAAGGGTTAAAATAAACTAAATGGCAATTTTATGAATTATTATATTTTAAATAGCATTTTAGGTTATGTAGGAAGATTTATTTATTTACTATGATTCTGATTAGTAAGATTCAGAGTGTTCCATGTCGGTTGGTTGGTGTTGGTTGGTCTTTTTAGAAATCATGACTTCTCATGGAAAGATAGTTCCCTTTGATCGGCAGTTTGTAATCTGATGTAGCCTCCATACTAGGACCAATTGTTTACCACTTCCTCATGGTGACCTTGAAAGATGGTTCACAGGTTGCATCTACACGCTGGGCTACTAAATGAACCGAGCGCGTGGATTCGTCTAGAGGGTCTACTGCTCACTTTAGTTGCGCATCTGGCTGCCTTTGATTTCTGGAGAAAAACTGCTTCCAAAGCCATCGTCCGCAAAGGCTATTTTATCATCTGCCACCACCAACCATGTTAAACCATACCCCCTCCTGGTGGTGATGGCTTGCAGTGGACCATAGTGTGGTGGGGTCTAAAGAGTTGTTATTTGTAATTAGAAGCAGTGGCCAACACCAGATGTCCCACAGGCTTGGATTGCCACCTCCAGAAGTAGTGTTTGGAAACTTGGAATATCACGAATCTATTTTGCATTCCCCAGTCACCATTTATGAAAGGATCTATCTGTGTCCGGCTTCAGTCTTGATATCGCAGCCTTCCAAATAAGAGATCCCTGCCTTTGCTGACTGAGTTGCCGTGGCTCAAAGTGTTTTATAAGAAGCTTGAATTGCTGGAAATAGATACACATTATGTTACATTAAACAAAATTGAAAGTATAGTTATGCAATAAATCTTATACTTATATTAACACATTATAAGCGGAGCACGTACTTGTAAGTTTTCTGACGATTGATACTAGAGCACGGGACACCTACTAGTACGTTTTCTGAAGACTGATACTTGATTGCGGGACACGTTTTCTGACGATTGATACTTGAGCGAGGGACACGTACTAGTACGGGTTAGTGTAACAACATGGTTTGTTTGTAGGCACAAAAATAACGGTATATACAGGAAAACGAAGCCGAATGTTTTTGTATACTACATAGATTCTGGAAAAATTTAGAAAAATAAAAACTAGTTTTTACATCAGTCGATGCGGAACCACAGAGAGGGAAATATTTTACTATACTACTATTTTTATTTGATTTTTCATATTTATCATACTATTATAAATTTATCCTCTAAAAAATATATTTTTTGTTTACAAAAATCTTATGGTTGTTATTTATATAGTTCTATTTATATATTTGTTTATATATTTCAATATAAAGTACGAAAAGTTGGTTAAATAACATTCAGTAACATTAAACAAAATTGAAGGTATAGTTATGCAAATAAATTTTATACTTATATTAACACATTGTATGTGGGACACGTACTAGTACGTTTTCTGACGATTGATACTTGAGCTCGGTTCACGTACTAGTACGGATTAGTGTAATAACATGGTTTGTTAATGGGTACAAAAATAACGGTATATACAGGAGAACGAAGCCGAATGTTCTTGTCTACTTCATAGATGCAGGAAAAATTTAGACAAATAAAAACTAGTTTTTACATCAGTCGATGCGGAACCACAGAACGGGAAAGTTGATTAAAAAATCAATTTAGATTTAAAATTAATTTTTTATTTATCCTTGCGAAAATGATATTATATATATATATATATATATATATATATATATTTGTATTTATATATATATATATATTTGTTTATTTGTCTATTTATATATTTGTTTATATATTTCAATATAAAATACGAAGAGTTGGTTAAAAAATTAAATAATTTTCAATCTATTGAAATTTAACTGAATAACTAAATTTACGGTCAAAACGCCCGCTCTCGGTACAATTCCGTTATGAAATGTACCCTCACACAATGTGTTAAGAAATTCGATATAACTATAATAATTTAAATTGAACTTATGTCTAAATATATTATAACTAAAAAATATACATACCATTCTTATTCTATATTCAAAAAAGTAAAATTACTTATATCGTGTCAAGTGTAAACTTATCATGTTGAAATTACAATTCTATCTTCATTATCGTTTATGTTAACTAATAGGCATTTCTTGAGAAAAAACTATATCAAGAAGCTATATTAAGAGAGGATAATATTTATAATGCTTAATAAAGTACACCTGATAATATTACCAAAATTAAATTCTAAAAACGAAAGTTATATTCATCTCTGTGAATGTACGCTTATCGTATTGAAATTACAATTCTATCATCATCATCGTGTAATCTAATAGGCATTGAAGAAAAAACTATATTATCACAAGAAGCTATATTAAGATAGGATAATATTTATGATTCTTAAATGTCTCATAACTAATAAAGTATACCTGATAATATTACCAAATTAAATTCTAAAAACGAAAGTTATATTTATCTCGGTAAATGTAAGCTTATCGTATTGAAATTACAATTTCATCATCATTATCGTGTAAACTAATACGCATTGTTTGAAGAAAAAACCATATTATCATAAGAAGCAATATTAAGAGAGGATAATATTTATAATGCTTAATTGTCTCATAACTAACAAAGTATACCTGATAATGTTTCCATATTAAATTGTAAAAACGAAAGTTATATTTATCTCGGTGAATGTAAGCTTATCGTATTGAAATTACAATTCCATCATCATTATCGTGTAAATTAATACGCATTGCTTGAGAAAAAACCATATCATCACAAGAAGCTATATTAAGAAAGGATTATATTTATAATGCTTAAATGTTTCATAACTTATAAAGTATATCTGATAATATTTCCTTATTAAATTCTAAAAACGAAAGTTATATTTATCTCAGTGAATGCAACCTTATCGTATTGAAATTATAATTCCATCATCATTATCGTGTAAACTAATACGCATTGCTTGAGGAAAAAACCATGTTATCACAAGAAGCTATATTAAGAGATGATAATATTTATAATGCTTAAATATCTCACAACTAATAAAGTATACCTAATATTTCCATATTAAATTGTAAAAACGAAAGTTTATATTTATTTTGGTGAATGTAAGCTTATCGTATTGAAATTACAATTCCATCATCCTTATCGTGTAAACTAATACGCATTGCTTGAAGAAAAAACCATATTATCACAAGAAGCTATATTAAGAGTGGATAATATTTATAATGCTTAAATGTCTCATACCTAATAAAGTATACCTGATAATATTACCAGATTAAATTCTAAAAACGAAAGTTATATTTATCTTGCTGAATGTAAGCTTATCGTACTTATATTACAATTCCATCATCATTATCGTGTAAACTAATACGCATTGCTTGAAGAAAAAACCATATTATCACAAGAAGCTATATTAAGAGAAGATAATATTTATAATGCTTAAATGTTCCATAACTAATAAAGTATACCTGATAATATTACCAAAATTAAATTCTAAAAACGAAAGTTAATATAAGCTTATCGTATTGAAATTACAATTCTATCATCATCATCGTGTAATCTAATAGGCATTGAAGAAAAAACTATATTATCACGAGAAGCTATATTAAGAGAGGATTATATTTATAATGCTTAAATGTTTCATAACTAATAAAGTATATCTGATAATATTACCAAATTAAATTCTAAAAACGAAAATTATATTTATCTCGGTGAGTGTAAGGTTATCGTATTGAAATTACAATTCTATCATCATCATCGTGTAATCTAATAGGCATTGAAGAAAAAACTATATTATCACGAGAAGCTATATTAAGAGAGGATAATATTTATATGTTTCATAACTAATAAAGTATACCTGATAATATTACCAAAATTAAATTCTAAAAACGAAAGTTAATATAAGCTTATCGTATTGAAATTACAATTCTATCATCATCATCGTGTAATCTAATAGGCATTGAAGAAAAAACTATATTATCACGAGAAGCTATATTAAGAGAGGATAATATTTATATGTTTCATAACTAATAAAGTATACCTGATAATATTACCAAAATTAAATTCTAAAAACGAAAGTTAATATAAGCTTATCGTATTGAAATTACAATTCCATCATCATTATCGTGTATATCCACTAGTGAAGCCACTCTTTCAGAAAAATAATTTTTCCCTGGCGTACAAACAAACTGTTATCATAACAGAGATCTCATTGCGTGCGTAGGATCACTTCTTCACGCTTAGTTTAAATCGCAATTTCGTAAAATAATAGTCATGTTACTAGTTTTCATTTTTTAATAACAAAAGGTTATATTTAATAACAAAAAAATCTGGTGGAGATAATAGAGGAAAAAAAAGTTTGCTTCCAAGTGGTGTAAAACCATGGTAACCTGTCCATAAACGAAAATGCAGTCAACTAGGCATGTGAAAGGAAATTGTATCAGGATAGTAATGCTATGGGTTTTGAATTAATTTGTACCTCTATTAATAAGGTTGAAATAGCGGTAAAAAGTAAAATAAATTTTGTGATATTTATATTTATTTTATTTTAAAGAGGTATGGTACTTATTATGTTTATTTTAAATTTTACAGCATTTATTGTAATTGGTCAGTATTTTAGACAGTACCATAGTTTTAAAGGATATCTAAGAGCCTTAATGTTTTAATGATTAATTTAATTATAATTTATTTTTTTAAAGCTTTAGAAACCTTACAATTTTTTATAGTTTTAATATGTTTCTTTTAATTTTTTTAGATCTATTAAAGCGTCGTACAATAGTTCTGCATGCATTTTTATATATCACTAAAATTGAATTTAACGAAATGCTTTACCGTCATTTTTTGGTGAAAAACAATGAATTTTGATTTTTTTCTCCTGTTTGTGTATAAATGTTTTAGTAAATTCCATGCATAGGTTTTATACAGGTTTTCTATATATAGAAAAAAGCTATAGAAAATGTATATAGATAATTTATAAATATCTAATATATAAATATCTATGTAGAAAAGCTATAAAAAATTAACATTTGTAATTCAAATGGGAAAAAAACCATTATTTTTTTCATACATAGAATTGAAAGGGGAATGAGGCAAAATCCGTTTAAAGTTTACATTTGTTAAGAAAAGCCCCTTATAAACGGGATCTTTTACCTAAATATGTAGCGCGTAAAAATACGGGGGTGGTCAAAATCAGGGAGGACAGGACTCACAGCTGTGTACGTAACCTGTACTAGGGTACCTGTGACAGGATGTATTAAATTATCTACTATCATAAAAAACATTAATTTTTTTGGTTTACTGTTTATTTCAAAATAAAATTAATTTAGTTTGTTGCTTTTGACTTGTTAATTTTATGTTTACAAGATAAAAATAACTGAAATTGTAGAAAAATTACTATTTATTCATAATTTGTATTTCTTTTTTAAATCAAAATTTAATTACCTGGTTTAAAGAGATTACCAGTGTAAGTAATTAGTAAGTATGAAATAAAACTTTTATTAATCACTGAGCATTTTTTATATGGTGGGTGGCAGGCAATATGATGAATGCAAGAGGGCAGTCAATGACTTATGAACCTATATGTAATTGTGTTTTATCGTATTGGAAAAATAATCTTATAAAATTTTCTTAGAATTGCATTACGATTAGAAATTATTTCTATATGAAAAGAGAGAGTACACTTAAAGGACAAATTAACTATTTTGAGTTCAACCCTATATTTTCTTTTAAGCAATCCTGCCTTTTCTAGTTGGTTACCTTAGTGCCTTAATGACCTTCACAACACCATCCATCCATCATACTCCTGATAGTAGCTTCTTGATCCTCAACTAAACTTTGGTCTCCGGTAAACCATTTTTTTAAACTCTTTTCATATCATCATTTTATATTCTTCATTTTAGACTCTTATCAGTCTAATCTACGAAAATGTATCGATATTTGATGAATCTTACAATATTCTTTCCAATTTACTTAACCTTAGGCATTTATTAACATCTTGAGCAATACATTTAGTATTTTCTATCAAAAATAAGGTCAGCATCATCTCTTTTTGCCATGATACAAGTTTCACATCTGTAAGTGATTACTGAGTTTTCATTTTTTTTTTCAATTAACTGACATGATAACAATATTTACTAGATTCTTGATTTAATTTCTTCAGCTCCATTATTTGTTTTCTCAGGAATTACAACAAGTAAACATGCATTTCTTCTTTGGAATGAGCCTTTTAGACAACTTATTCGTTACACGATATTGGTATAGACAGTAATATTACTTTCTTTAAAGATTCTTAATATAACTTCTTCAACATTGTTATTTTTTATCAGTTCATATGCATTTCTTCTGACATATACTCTACATGTACAGCTTAATTGTTAAACTATATTGATATAAATAGTAACAATTACTTTATTTATAAATTCTTTATTTAATTTCCTCAGCATAATTAGTGTTCTTAGATATGATTAGTGTTCTTAGAATGAAGATACTATCAGTCCGTACGTATTTCTTCTGAGGAATACTTTGTATGCACACATTATTTATTAAAAGATACTGATGTAAACATTAAAATATACATTCTTTCTGGATTCTTGATTTATTTCTACATTATTATTTGTTGCCCGAGATATGGGGTTCTACTATCAGTCTGCAAGCATTTCTTCTGAAGAATGCCCTGTATGCAAAGTTTGTTCGCAAAACAGATATTGATATAAATAATAACAATTGCTTTACTTATGAACTATTTAATTTCTTCAGCATTATTATTTATTTTCTCAGATACGGAGGTACTATTTGTCCGTATCCATTTTTTTTTCTGAGTAATGCCCTGTATGCAGCAGTTTCTGTTTATAAGATATTGATATAGATAGCAACATTTATTTTCTTTCTGGTTTACTTCATTATTACTTCATTACTGTTGAAATATATAATCGCACTCATGCTTGACGACTTGGCCGATTATTGTAGTATATAAGTAATAGCTTTCTTGGACGTACGATGTTTTCTTTAGTTGATCCTTTTGTGTTTTGATTGGCTGAGTTTAATTAGTTTTGTTTGTGCCAAAAATTTGATTGGCTGGGTGCAGGATCTTCTTTAAACTACAAAAGCCCAATGTACCTCGTATTTCTTGTTCATTTTG
The DNA here is from genome assembly GCA_032207245.1 of Pardosa pseudoannulata. Lineage (NCBI taxonomy): Eukaryota > Metazoa > Arthropoda > Arachnida > Araneae > Lycosidae > Pardosa > Pardosa pseudoannulata. Next base: position 91,007,210 of record CM063497.1, on the reverse strand, counting down.
GTGTTTTGAATAAAAGGTGTTTGCGATCTGCGGCTTTTTATTATGCTTCAACAATTACTAAATTATTATTTGTTTTCTGAGATACGGAGGTACTACTATCACTATACCGGCATTTCTTCTGAAGAATGTCCTCTATGCAAAGTTTATTCGTAAAAAAAAATTGATATAAATAGTAACAATTGTTTTACTTATGAACTATTTATTTAAATTTTTCAGGATTATTATTTGTTTTATCAGATATAGAAGTACTATCAGTTTATAAGCATTTCTTCTATAGAATGCCCTGAATTCACAACTTGCCTGTTAGAAGATACTGATATACTTTATCACCGGTATTGATAACAAATTATTTTCATAAAAGTCTATTAGTCTATTTCAAGGACTAATAAATATCTAGCGTTTACGTTATATAACTTTAAAAATCAAGAAGTTTGTTCATTTGTGTATTTGCTTTTTGCACATAACCATACAGTTTACAATCGATTCGCTAAATTTTGGACAACCAAAACACAAAAAACAAACCATTTGTTTTGCCTGCCTCATATTGTACTTTACAATTCTGAAAAATTAAAATTTTTACTGATCCCGTCATATGACGGGCTATATGCTAATTATTAATAAAATACATAGTTACTATGTATGCAATTCTTGAGAGGGATGTTCTAAATACACAAAACAACACTCTCTCCTTTCAAGGTCGACTTCAAATAACTCTCAAAATTTCCCTACAACCCTCTCTCTGTAACTTTGTGTCTGTGTGTATGTGTACAGCACCCGAAAATGCACCGGAACCGGAAAGAAAAATGCCCTTATTTCGTGTGTGATGGGTGGGTGGGGGCAGTTCAACGGCTTTATTTAATAACGGACCCCGCTAAAGTCACCCTTCTCCCCTATTTTCCTAATTTCGGTTCCTTTCTCTGTGTATATTTGCTCGGCCCCAAAAATAAACTCGACCACCCTGTCTCTTTTATCACGGCGGCCTACCGGAAATTTGCATATTTTCCGTGTGCTTCGAACTGGAGGTGGCGGGCAGAAAAGGGGGAGGGAGGTATCCTTTGGGAAACATGAACGTTCATTGAGGGGGTGAGAGAGGGGGTGTCGCAACTTGGAAGGGAACAACACCTTTCACTGCTGCTCGCCCACCCCCCTCGCTCTCTTTCTCTCTGTGCACACCAACCAACCCTTTGGAGACCGTGTTATAAATCGTTGAGCGGAGAAGTGGTGTAAATGGATGATGCCGGATCTCGTGTGAAAAGTTTCTTTAATATTCTTCTACTGCAACCCCCCCCATCCGTACACCCCGGTTTTAATGAAGAAAGTTATTTTTCGATATTGTTCTGGAATTCCGTGACTTAAAAGCGCATACAACATCGCGAGGAGGAACAT
>CM063497.1:90983324-91003324 GCA_032207245.1 Pardosa pseudoannulata | reverse complement strand
TTTACAGCTGTTTCATTATATGGGATACACTTTATTCCTGTTTCTAATTTTTTCTTTGGTAAATAAGTGGCAGTTGATTTAAACGTCTGACTAGAGACATGTCAATTTTATTCCATTCTTCTTGGATCGTTTTTCAAAGTCTATTCATTGTTCTTGTATACCATTTTCCCAAGTTGTTTTCATTGTTGTCTTATGCCATTTGGTCAAACCAAGCACATTTGAGCAGGATGCTTCTCGCATTAACCGCTTACAAATTTGTTTGAAAATAATTGCAAAAAATCATCACATTTTCTCAATTCTATTATTAAATACAAGGAAATGAAACAAAACAAAATATGTAGGTTTTTAATTGACTTTTTAATTTTTTACAGGTATAAAAGCATTTAGTTTTAATATTAGTTTAGTATTCCGTCTTATCTCGGGCAAATGTAAAACGTTAAATATTAGACTTCGTATGAAAGTTTTTGAAACAAGGGACAACACAAAGTGATACCTGACATTCTGTACACTGGTATCTAGTCTCTTTTCTTACTGGCTTACCTCTGGAATTTGTTTTAAGGAAGCACAGATTACACTGTCTCGTTGGATTTGGTTTTTTTTCAGTAGCAGGAATAACATCTGGAAAAGGCTTTGATATTAACATGAGTGGTAAAAGACTAATGCTGGGTCTTCCTGGTGTAGCAGAAAACACAATGATTTGCTGTAACTAGTTTTTCAATCAGTGGAAAACACCTGATCAGTCCTGCCAAAAGAGCCGCTAAACCAACAAAACTTAACAAACTGCCCATCAAAGTTGAATATTTCATTTCATTTCCTCCAGGCCGAGTAAAACCGTGATAAAACAAATCATAATACAAATTCTGATTCGCCCGAGTTTTCTCGGGATAATAATTAACTATAATATATATGAACCCTATTCCTGTTTCTAATTATTTCTTTGCTAAATAAATAGCAGTTCATTTAAAAGCTGGACTACAGACCTGTCAGTTTTATCCCATTTTTCCTTGACCGTTTTCTAAAGGCCATTCAGTGTTCTTGTATACCGTTTTCCCAAGTCCATTGGAGAATCGTCAAGGAATTTTACAGCTGTTTCATTAAATAGGATACAGTTTATTACTGTTTCTAATTCTTTCTTTGCTAAATAAAGGGCAATTGAATTAAACTTTTGACTAGAGACATGTCAATTTTATGCCATTTTTCTGGGATCGTTTTCCAAAGTTATTTTAGTATTCTTGGATGCCGTTTCCACATGTCCATTGGAGAAGCGTCTGGTGATACTGGTATTTCAATGAATCGGATACACTTAATTCCTGTTTCTAATTCTTTCTTTGCCAAATAAGTATCAGTTAATTTAGACTCTTAACTACAGACCTGTCAGCTTATCCCATTTTCCCTTGACCATTTTCCAAAGTCCATTCAGTGTTTTTGGGTACCGTTTTCCCAAGTACATTGGAGAAGTGTCAGGTGATTTTTTAGGTATTTCATTAAATGGGATACACTTTATCCCCGTTCCTAATTATTTCTTTGCTAAATAAGTAGTAGTTGATTTAAACTCTTGACTAGAGACCTGTTAGTTTCATCCCATTTTTCCTTGATTATTTTCCAAAGTCCATTCAGTTTTCTTGGATACCTTTTTCCCAAGTACATCGGAGAAGCTTCAGTGATTTTACTGGTATTTCATTAAATGGGATACACTTTATTCCTGTTTCTAATTCTTTCTTTTCTAAATAAGGGGCAGTTGATTAAGACGTGTGACTAGATACTTTGTCCATATATAGCTGAACTTTACCAATGTCCTTTTCACGGCTCATATCTCTTCTTCAAAATTTGGATCTAAAATATTCTGCTGATAGTATAGTGAATTGATTTTGGCTTTACTTGAGAATATTTTGACTTTTAACATACCATTGTAACAAAATCTTACATTTGTCAGGAATTTCTTTGAGAATTTTTCTGTACATTAACGAAGCCATTTTGACCGGTTATTCCCGTCAGATGAGAAATAGAAAATTTATGTTTTTCGATAATAGTCCCTTAAATATACCGTGAGTCTCACCACAACTTTCTATTTTTCATCATCTAGTTGCTTTTCATATAATTTTCTACAATTTGTTTCAGCTATAAACTTTGGCAAAATCAGATGATCTTTGGGTTTAAAAATCATTTTTAACATCAATTGTTTATGAAATATTTTACTTACAGAATCATCAGTTCTTCTCAGTTTGGATGCAATGTATCTTTGAGTCAGCGGATTTTTTTAGGTTCAGAAATTTCCCTTTCATGATATTCCGACAGTTTTAGGATAAGGTTTTGCAGTCATGTTTTCATTTTTACTTTTAGATAGACGTTTCTTTTCTTTCAAATTTAGTATACAATGGACTCCGCTTAATGTGAACACTTTGGGACACTGGGATTTTGATAACAATAAGCGATATGAAAAAATTAGATAAATTTACCCTCCCCCCTTTAATTCACACTTACTAAATTTCAAAATAAAATGAAAAAACTCACTTTATACTTATGTACTATATATTAATCTTTAAACCATAAGAATGTGTACATAATTAAAAAAAATTGATCAATTGTTGACTGTCTACAATTTTTCCAAGAAGATCATTGATAAATTGTTCGTAATCATAATTTTTTTAAAGCCCTCGGAGCTGTGTTATACTCTACGTTTCAACACTTTCAATGCAGAAGCTGTTGCACTCCGTATTTTTATTTTGTTTATCTCTTATAGTAAGCAGGCTTCGAACCGTAATTTTTTTTGTTCCGGTTTTCGTTCCGGTTCAACTAAAAAATTAATATCGGTTCAGTTCCGGTTTTCACTCCGCTAAAAATAACGGTTTTCGGTTCAGTTCCGGATGAATAATTTCATTTTATGTATATTCTTATTTGTACTAAAAATGTAATTGTATCAAAATTTAGAAGATTTTATTCTTTTTTTAATTGGTACACTATGTGAATTGATACAAACAGCAGGTACGATAAGAGCGGCGAGCATTGGCATTGTTACCCATTATCAAAATCGCATTTGACAACTAGGTTCATGATTACCCACATTCGTCGTTTGACTCTCACATCGTGCACTTGGCCTCGCAATAATTATGTAAAAAATATATATTATGTATTTAACATATGAAAATTGCCTCTAATTATTAATATATCTTCTAACGTGGTTTCACTGAGATTACTTCTGTTGTCTCGGAGAATAAATTTCAAACCTGAAAACGCTCTTTCAACAAATATCAAAATAGGAAATCGAGAAGCAGTATACATGTAATGATAATTATAAAGTTGACGTTAAATTAGAAAATATTGATAAGTTGGTAACAGTAACAAAATGACTGAAAGATATATCGAACCGAAATAAACCGATATTTTTTTCGGTTCAGTTCTGGTTTTCGTTCCGACCAAAATAACGGTTTTTTCCGGTTTTCAGTTTTCGGTTCAGTTCCTGTTCGAAGCCCTGATAGTAAGTTCATCACGATTTTTCAACATTTTGCCCAATAGAAGCTGATAAATCTGTAAATGCGCTGGAGCATTGCGCTGACTCATTTTTGGTAACCTGTCGTTACGATTTAAAACTTCGAACTTTTGTTTTAACATTAAATCATTTCGCTTTCTGTCTTCCATATCGACAAACTGCATGCAAGCGAGCAAGGCATAAAATGTGTATACGCTCATTCTCATTTCCGATAAGAATGGGTTGCCTTCTGCTTATCTGACAATCATTGACCACCAGCAAGGTGTGCGTATTTCTGAAAACTTCCAGGTAACGTGTAATTTCCCACTCGTTTGTTCATTCCCTACTTCCCTAGGTGGTTGAGGGAGAATTCTCGGAAATTCAAACAACGGTGAAGGGAAATCAAAGAATGGGTTACTTCTGAATAGATTGTGAATATTCCTTTGCCACTTAAAATGAGCTTCGAAACTGATAACATTAACCGATGTAACGATCCCATGAAGCGATCATTTTAACATACAAAAGAATAGAGAAAATCGGGACCCAGTGATTTCGATAACAATAAGCGATTGATAACATTAACGGCGATCACATTGAGCTGAGTCCACTGTATAATGAAGACCTTCTTTTAAATGTAGTACTCACAATTTTTACACGCTTTTATTTTTGTTTATAGTAATATTTCTCTTCGAAAACTGCAGTTGCGCAATCTTTGAGCCATCTATAAATTTTAGGAGTCTTTTTCAAAGCAAATCTTTTATTTTGCATTACAATCAAAAGATAACAGCAGCAGATGATTATTTTGAAGTTACTAAACTGTCATATCAAAATTCAAACGAGAAAACAAATTACAAAATCGTTTCCATAAATAGCTTATGACCTTTTGTACAAAAATAATTACTTGATTATGTGAAATCTATAATTAAATATTTTTCCTTTTCAGATATTTTAAAGTACGCCAAAGCACAAAGTCCAGGTAAGAACCAAAACTCCTCAAAAACCTATAATAACTAAAATATTTTATATATTAGTCATTATAGGTTATATAATGACTAATATATAAATATATATTTTATGATAATTATATAAATATATAAATATTATATATTTTATGAATTTAGGTGTGAAATTTAGAAAATGCATGATAAACTTAATTTCTTTCAACAATATTACTAAGTGTCAATATAACAGTTTCAAGATGTCTTTTAGGAAAGGAAAAAATCGACATTTTTAACACTAGAACCACGTGATGGTTTATAGAACAATTATATACATTAACTGTTTAAATAATATTCGTACCCTTTAAGAAAAAGAGTTCGGTATTTTGAGTAGTCCGCACCTCGAGTTTGGAACGATTTCAAATATAATTTTAACTTATAAAATATTCGTGCTCCTAAAGAAAAAGTATTGTAAGTAGTCCGCACCTCGAGTTAGAAATGATTTCAAATAGAATGAGGAATTTGCACATATGGTGGAAGGGAACAACTTATTAATTTTCTGATAATTTCAAAAAAGTTCTTAAAAGGACAAAAGAATGTGTGTATTATTTTTAAAATTACTTTTAAAATTAAGAGAAAACCGCGTGGCTTGAAACGCGATGCTAACACGAGATGCGAACACGACAGTGTTTTACCCCTTTCTTATTTAGGGATACGAATATTTTATACATTGGAATTCTATATGAAATGGTTTTTAATACGAGGTTTATAAATCATAATTCTGAAATACCCTCAGATTTTCAACTCGAAAATGTAAGGATTCATCCTATCTTACTCTTGTTGATAAAAGCACATGTTTATAAACCATAATTCTGAAATACTCTCTGATTATCAAACCCATAAATGTAAGTATTCATTCTACTTCACTCTTATTGGTAAAAACACAGGTATAGGGTTAGGAACCATAATTCTGAAATACCCTCTGATTGTCAACTCGAAAATGTAAATATTCATCCTATCTTACTCTTGTTGATAAAAGCACATGTTTATAAACTATAATTCTGAAATACTCTCTGATTATTAAACTCATAAATGTAAGTATTCATTCTACTTCACTCTTATTGGTAAAAACACAGGTATAGGGTTTAGTAACCATATTTCTGAAATACCCTCTGATTGTCAACTCGAAAATGTAAGGATTCACCCTATCTTACTCTTGTTGATAAAAGCACATGTTTATAAACCATAATTCTGAAATACTCTCTGATTATCAAACTCATAAATGCAAGTATTCATTCTACTTCACTCTTATTGGTAAAAACACAGATATAGGGTTTAGGAACCATAATTCTGAAATACCCTCTGATTGTCAATCTCGTAAATGTACGGATTCCATCTCACTCTTGTTGATAAAAGCACAGGTATACATTTTATAAACCATAATTCTGAATTACAACAAACTTTATACTTACAAATAAATTTCAATTAATTCAACATTATCAAATACAGAATTTAAAATAATTATGAAATTTTTTAATAAAAGGTCTTATTTGTTATATAGGAGAAGTGTACGTTAAAATGTATAAAAATGTTTTCTTGGAAAAAAAACTTTCTGCTTTCGAATAAATATATAAAAATATTTATCAATTTAAAGAGAATTTTGTCATAAACTGCAAGAATACTTCACTGATATCGTGTTAAAATTATATTGATATACAAATAATTAGACTAGTTATAGCTATGGAAAGAATAGCTGCAATATCTGTGTTTTCATTTCTTAAAGTTGTCCCTGTTTCCTTAATTTTGTTTGACGGAGATTTGATAAGAAATTGCAACTACCGAATCTCACTTGATTCATATCGGATCATTCGCTACAGCTATCTTTACACAAAATATTATAAGGTTTTTAAAAAATACTGTAGAGTCTCCATAGCGGACAGTTCCAAACAGAGGAATTTTATTTAAGAGAGATGTGGTAACAAATTGCAATTACTGAATCTCACTCGGTTCATAAAGGATCATTCATAAAGGTACAGATAAATATAAAGGTTCATAAAGGTACAGCTAGCTTTACACAAAATTTTATAAAGTTTCTAAAAATACTTTAAAGTCTCCATAGCGGACAGTTCCAAACAGAGGAATTTTATTTAAGGAAGATTTGATAAGAAATTGCAATTACCGAATCTCACTCGATTCATATCGGATCATTTGGTACAGCTAACTTTACACAAAATTTTATATCATTACATAATTTTGGATCATTTCTTACACAGAAAATTTTATAAGGTTTTATAAAATACTGTTAAACCTCCATAGTATAAAGCTTCGAATAGGGAGATTTAATATAAAATTGCAATTACTAAACTCACTCCGTTAATTTCGGATCATTATTTGTATAGCTTTACACAAAATTTTATTAAAGATTTTTAAATATGCTGTAAAATCTCCTGTAAGTCTGTAATAGTGGACAGCTCCGACAGGGATATTTCATTTGAGGGAGATTTGACATGAAATTGCAATTACCGAATCACTCTCTGTTCATCTCCGATTATTACTAGTAGAGCTTTACACAAAATTTTATAAGGCTTTTTAAAAATACTGAAAATCTCCATAGCGGATAGCTCGAAAAAGGGGGAATATTTTCAGGAATATTTGATAAGAAATTGTAATTACCGAATTTCACTCGGTTTATCTCTGATTATTCATTGCACAGCTTAATTCAAAATTTTATAAGGCTTTTTTTAAAAATACTGTGAAAATCTCCATAGTGAACAGCTTCAAATAGGGGAATTTTATTTCAGAAAAATTTGATAAGAAATTGCAGTGAACAAATCTCACTCGGTTCATCTCGGATCATTTATTGTATAGCTTTACACAAAATTTTATAAGGTTTTTTAAAAATACTGTGAAATCTCCATAGTGGGCATCTCCAACCAGGGTCATTTTATTTGAGGGAGATTTGACATGAAATTGCAATTACCGCATCTCCCTCAGTTCATCTCGGATCTTTTATTGTACAGCATTGCACAAAATTTTATAAGACTTTTTAAAAATACTGTAAAAATCTCCGTAAGGGAAAGGAAAATTGTATTTCAGGGAGATTTGATTTGAAATTTCACTTACTGAATCTCACTCGATTTATCTCGATCATTTATTGTACAGCTTTTTAACTATTATTACTTGTACAACTTTACACAAAATTTTATAAGGCTTTTTTAAAAATACTGTGAAATCTCCATAGTGAACAGCTTCAAATAGGGGGAATTTTATTTCAAGAAAATTTGATGAGAAATTGTAGTTACCAAATCTCATTCGGTTCATCCTGGATCATTTATTGAACACCTTTACAAATAATTTTATAAGGCTGTTTAAAAATGCTATAAAATCTCCATAGTTGACAGCTGCTTCCAATTGAAAGGTTTCCAAATCTGCGTGACTTAAGACTGAAAATAACTTCATGTTTGGGAGCACATATTTTTGAAAAAGTGCTTTTTCGGCTATGAAGTTTATCAAGAATCGTCACAGGAGTTCTCTCTCTCCGTTAGTTCATTGTTCATTGTTTTCTTTGTTTTTTTTTTTTTTTGTTTTTTTTTTTTTTTTTTTAATCCTTCTATTTTTTTTTATTCAACTATTAATTTTATTGTTAATTTTTTTTTTTTTTTTTTTCTTTTTTTTTTTTTCATGAATTTCATGTCCTTTTTTGGAATTTTATTTTTTTTTTTTTTTTTTTTTTTTTTTTTTTTTTTTTTGTTTTTTTTTTTCTTTTTTTTTTTTTTTTTTTTTTGTTTTTTTTTATTTTTTTTTTTTCTGATTTTTTTTTTTTTTTTTATTTTATTTTTTTAATATATAATTTTTTTTTATTTTTTTTTTTTTTTTTTTTTTTTTTTTTTTAGGTAGAATTTTAAGTTTTTTTTAGAGTATTTTAAGTTTTTTTGACACTTGTTTAGCATTGTAAATTTTTGAAAATGAGTTGAGCTTTTAAAACAGTTTCAATATTTTTTTAAAAGTTGCAAATATAATTTCAATTGTAATGAATAATTCAACTATTAAGTTATTGTATAAGAGAAATGATTTTTTTAGGGGCATAAGTAATTGTCTGCCATATATACATGTCATGATTTAATTACCTATGAATTTAAATATTCAGATAAAAACAAATGAAAACATTAAAAATATTTTTTTAAATGATTAAAGAGTTAAATTGTTCAGAATTTAAATACTTTTTTTCTCTTAAATCATCGAATTCTTTGAAGGTTGCTTAATAAGATTAATAAGATTATATAACAAGCAATAGATTAATAATTCTTTCTGAAAATTGAAACAGAAAAGAGTAACATAATTTTAAAATAACTCATGTTCATATAAGACTGAAAGATGCGTCAGATTCTAAAATTATATGGTTTAATTTTAAAATAGAAAGTATTTTTGCACATTTTTGACTTACTTCAAATGTTTCTGAAAATTTTAAAAAGAAGTAGTAGGGAAACATTTCTATGATTTTACATTTTAACAGGATTAATCAAACAATGCTTAAATTAAGCATTTTGATGAATTCAGCATGCTACTTATATGGTTTACAGAATAGGGCAAATTTTTTTCAGTGAAAACAGAAAATGATAATGTTTTGTACAATTTAAATGATAATGCTGTATATAATGAACAGAAGACTTAACATTTTAACATAATTTAATGAAGTTCTATAAAAAGTAGTGCTCATATTAATAGTACCAAAAAATTAATTATTTAATTTGAAATATAGATCTATTTCTAAAATTAGTCTCATATTTTTATTAATAAGAAAGCAAAGTATTTTGAAAAAATGAGATTTAAAAAAAAAGCAAAAAAAGATCATTGTTTCTTGAGTAATGTTAGATCAGTTAAGAACAGAAGACATAACAGCAATTTAAAAAATTAATTTACAAAATGTTAATAAGTTAATAAAATTTCATCAGTTCATTATTGATTTCTAAACAAAAGCAAATTAAAGTAGAACATGTTTCTTTATATTATGTGTGATTTTTGATTTTTTAATTAAAAAAGAATAACGTGTTAATTAAAAGAATTTATATAAATTATTTCATCTATTAAAGATAATGTTAGCATTTATAAATTCAAAAGTGATTATGCTAAATATTGAATATATTTGTAATATAATTTAAAATGTTTATCGCTTATATTCAATAAGTAAGCGATAAAAAAGCAAATTAATTCTGAAAGTTAAAAAACATCTCTTGTGTTTTATGAATTAGCAACTTAGCAAGTACAACTGACACATTTCATTTTAGGTTAGCCAAACCAGTGATTAATTAAAAATGCTAGAATGTTATATTAAGTAATATAATTTATAAAATGTTTTCATTGCTTATATTCAATAAGTAAGCGAGATTGCTAAATATTGAATTTAATTGTGAAAATGAAAAGAGTAAGTTAATTCTGAAAGGTAAAAAAATCTCTTGTCTTTTATGAATTAACAACTTAGCACGATAACTCACACATTTCATTTCCAGTTAGCCAAACCTGTGATTAATTAAAAATGATAGAATGTTATATTAAGTAATATAATTTATAAGATGATTTTCATCGCTTATTTTCATATAATAGTAAGGGAGAGTGTTAAATATTGAATTTAATTTTGAAAGTTAAAAAAGTAAGTTAATTCTGAATTTAATTTTGAAAGTTAAAAAAGTAAGTTAATTCTTAAATTTAAAAAAAATCTCTTGTCTTTTATGAATTAACAACTTAGCACGTATAACTCACACATTTCCTTTTCAGTTAGCCAAACCTGTGGTTAATTAAAAATGCTAGAATTTTATATTAAGTAATATAATTTATAAAATGATTTTCATCGCTTATATTCAATAAGTAAGCGAGAGTGTTAAATATTGAATTTAATTGTGAAAGTTAAAAGAGTAAGTTAATTCTGAAAGTTAAAAAAATCTCTTGTCTTTTATGAATTAACCACTTAGCACGTATAACTCACACATTTCATTTCCAGTTAGCCAAACCTGTGATTAATTAAAAATGCTAGAATGTTATATTAAGTAATATAATTTATAAAATGATTTTCATCGCTTATGTTCATATAATAGTAAGCGAGAATGTTAAATATTGAATTTAATTTTGAAAGTTAAAAAAGTAAGTTAACTCTGAAAGTTAAAAAAGATCTCTTTTCTTATGAATTAACAACTTAACACGTATAACTCACACATTTCATTTCCAGTTAGTCAAACCTGTGATTAATTGTAAATGCTGGAACTTTAAACCAATCGTTTTCCTTGTTCACTCTATTACTTTTTATTCCTTCTATTGCAATTGCTTTCGACGTGTATGGAATATTTAATTCATGTACTTAAACATATATACATGCGTACGCTATTAATTTATGCATCTACACACCTCCACATACTTGATTTTAACCCACTGTTCCCCAAACTGCCTGTTCCGTTACCATGGAAATTGCATTCGTAAGACACCGCGCTTTTTAATCTAGTTCTCTTGCGTTAACTCTGACCCCGTCTGATTGTTCTTAATTACTCAACTCTTAATTAAGAGCCAGACAAGGTTACGTCTTAATGGTAAAAATATTAGGTATACTCTAATATGTTGGGCTTGTTTTAAGTGGAGGTTACAAGAGTGTAATTCTACGCATTAATATGATTCCGGCGAAAATAGTTTGTCAAGTTTAAATTTGTTGAAAAGATATATTGTCATGTTTAATTAATATTTAAACTTAAAACTAGAAATAAGCAAGTTTTATTTGAAAAAAAACAAAGAGACATAAATGAGTGTTTTACCTGCATTTCTTTTATGAAGGGAAAATTACTATCATAAATGTATTCTGAATTTTAGAGTAAAAAGAATGTTAAATCTTCAACTCTTGTTTTTACGTTTAAAAAGACAATGAACTTTCAGTTAGTTCCTTATATTTATATCATATTTTTATAAGTATATAATATTTGTGTATGGAAATGTTTTATTTAACAAAATCTGTAGAGACACTAATGAATGCTTTTATCTAATGAATGTTTTTATCCCACTTAAATGGTTATGAAATGAAAATTGGCATCTTTAATGTATTCTGAATTTTATAGCATAAAGAAATATAAAATCTTCAACTTTTGTTTTTACGTTTAAGTGGAGAGACTTTCAGCTAGGTGAAGTTCATCAATTTTATAGTACTAAAATGCAAAATATAATTAAGAATGAGTATGCAAAAGTTTTTATTTCTTTAGTGTTTTGTAAGACTAATACATTTTAGTGTAAAAGTAGTTTTATTTAAAAAAAGTGGAGATAAATTATTGAAAATTTTTCTTTATTTCTTTTATGAAGTGAAAATCAGGATCTTAAGTACATTCTGAATTTTAGAGTAAAAGAAGGTTAAATCTTCATTTTTTTTAACACTAGATTCTACAGTCATTTTGACTGTTTTTAATTCAATTAGAAAAATATTTATGAAATATAATGACACAATTTCTTAGAATTTTGACTTTTTTCTATAATATAAACGGTTTATGAATATTTGTAGATTTATCTTTTTTATATAATAAAAAATTAATTTTGAACAAATTTCTTTACATATTTTGTTATTTTTTCACAATGCAGTCATTTTGAGGTTTTGAATATAGTATACAAGAAATCTCGAGAAATCTAGTGTTAATATAGAGTTAGAGAAGCCTATTCTATCTTAATGTAAAATATGATTAAGATTATGCTATACTTATATAAGCTATGGATACTAAAATATCAATTTTTATAAATTAAATGAATGTTGGAGACAGAGCTGGTACTTCAATTTTGAAAAGATCTATGTACATTTTGAGGCTCATTTTCTATAAATTTCCTTTCATGTTGGATTTTAAATGAAATTGCTGATCTTTTAATTTTCATCTGAATTTATAAATACTTCCTTTATAATTTACTTTAAACGTAAAATGACATGGATCTTTGAATTTCTCCTTTATGACTGTATTTTGCAAAATTGCCAAATATAACTTAAAATTCAACTTTATTTTTTTCCTTAAAAGTTCGAAGATAAGTGTTTTCAGTGTAGCACTTATCTTCGAGGAAATGAGAAGATTAATCTTTATCTTGTTTTACCAGTGGGAGCCTAAAATGTTTTCTTATGTACAAGGACAAGAAAATTTTTAGACTTTGCACAAAGTGAAGTAATTAGGTTACCTTGAGCATTATTTGTATTAAATTTAAATGGATGAGAATCTCTTAAAATTTTTGTTTTAGATATTTTAAATGTCTGGACTCATGGAGTTGGTCAATGGACCACTAATATAATATATTTCTGAACGTAAAAATTTATATGGATCTTTAATATTTTTATGTGTATTTGAAAACTATTCAAACAAAACTAGAAAATTAAATAAAACTTTCTACCTTCAACTTTTCCTTTAAAATGAAAAATGTCAGTAATTATTTCGTAACTGAGAAATTAATTCTTATCTGTTTACGAACCTGAAGTGTCTTTCTTATGTACAAGTAAAGAAAATTTTAGTTACAAATGGAATTAGCATTTAGTCTAAAGTTATTTGTAATGAAAAACTGGAGAGGTTCTCTTAAAATTTTTTGTTTTTATACTTTAAATGTCTCTGGACTTTTGGAGTTTTAGATGACTAAACTATATTAAAAGTTCAGGTTAGCTAATTAAATTTTTGTTATTGAATAAAATATGAGGTTCTAAAATCTTTGTTTTTAGAAACTTTAAATGTCTCTAATGGAGTTTCTAGATGATAAATGGATTAGACCTTAAAGTTCTTATTTTGGTTATGAGAACGTTATGTATTGATTTAAAGATGAGTTTCTTAAAAACTCTTTGTTTTTAGAAACTTTAAGTCTCTGGACTCTAGTTTCTAGAAACCAACTGGGATTAAAAACAACAAAAAAAAATAACAAGAATTTAAAGCGAAAATATTTTATTTATATCTATAATATTTTATGTGAAAATAATCCATATTACTATACTAAATGAAATAAAAAAAACGAAAAGTGAAGATAAATAGAATCTATAATTTTACTTTAAATTTTAAAATCAGTGAGCACAGCAGTTTTTATTTTAGTGCAAGTAGAAAACAATAATTTAGTAAAATGCATTTTTAAAGTTTTTTAGTTTTTTAAGCTATGATTTAGTTTAAAGATGTATAGTTTTACGTTTTTAATTCTAATATTTATTGTTTGTTTTAATAGTTCAAAAATAAACTATCTATATCATGTTTCTATAAATAATAAAATATTATAAAAGTCTATATGTTTACTGTGAAATTTAAAATCAATATGAACAATAGTTTTTTATTTATAGGTCAAGTAAAACAATATTTTTAGTAAAAATCTTTTAAATTTTCTATAGTTTCTTTAAAAGCTATGGTTTCATTTTTAAAGATTGTATAATTTTACGGTTTTTAATTCTAATATTTGGATCATTTGATTTAATGTTCAAAATATCTATTTTATGATGATCTATAAAATCTATATAAAAGCACTATAATGTTTACTGTAAAATTTAAAATCAATGTGTAAGTTTTTATTTAGGGAAAGAGGAAAACATAATTTTTAGTAAAATGCATTTGAGTTTTTATAGTCTTTAAAAAGGTATGATTTCACTGTAAATTGTAAGTATTTCAGTTTCTAATAAAATGGATATGATTTTTTTGGTTTTTTAATGATAAAAATATCTATCAATTGATGTTTAAAATCTATATAAAAGAATAAATGCATTTACTGTAAATTTAAAATTGTTAATAGTTTTTATTTACAGTATAAAACAATATTTTTTTAGTAAAATGCATAAAATGCTTCTATCTTTAAAATATGATAATGTAAAATGTATATTACAGTTTTAATTTTATTGGATATGGTTTGTTTTATTTAAAAAATATCTATTTAATGAATTATTTTTTTTTCTCTCTCTCTCTATAAAAAATTATATATATATTATATATATAAAATTATAATAATATTTTAAAATAAAATATTTTGTTTATAAGATCTATAACGTTTAATGTAAAATTTTAAAAAATGGGAAATAGTTTTTTATTTATAGAAGTTGAAAAAAAAATTTAGTAAAATGCATTTAGTTTTTATAGTTTTTTAAAAGCTATGATTTAAAATGCAAAGATTTATATTTTACATTTTAATTTAATATCTGATTTTTGTTTTTATGGTTAAATAATCTATCAATAGTGATCTATATATTATTAAAGATCTAAAATCGTTTATGTAAATTTTAAAATCAATGTACAATATTTTTTTGATAGCAAATTTAAAAAATAATATTTAGTAAAAATACATTTATTTATAATTCTTGAAAAGCTATGATTTCAACTGTAAAAATTGTATATTTAAATTTTAATAATATTTGAATATGATTGTTTTTATTAAAAAATATCTATCTTATTGATTATGAACTATATAAAATATTTATAACGTTTACTGTAAAATTTTAAAATCAATGCACTAGTTTTTTTTATTTTATAGAAGTTGAAAAAAAATTTTTAATAAATGATAAATTTCTTATAGTTTCTTTTAAAAGCTATGATTTTAAATGCAATGATTGTACAGTTAAGTCTAATTCAATATTTATATGTTTTTTTAATTCAAAATATCTATTTATGTTCTATATAATTATATAAAATTCTAAATTTATGAAAATTAAAAAATTAAAAATAGTTTTTTTATTATAGCAATGAAACTTTTTTTAGTAAACTGCATTTGATTTTATAAACTTTTGAAAATTTGATTTCAACTTAAAAAAAATTTTTATTTTATGTTTTTAATTCTAATTTTTGGATATTTTGTTTTATTAAATATACAGTTATAAAATATAAATCAGATTTTTAGTGGTGATATTTATTTATTAAAAACTTTATTTAAATTATTTTTTAATGTGTTAAATTGAAATCAATTAATTAATAGAAAAGTAAATTAAAAATAAACTTTTATCTTTATCGTTTAAATAAATAGGTAAAAATAACGTTTCTTTCTAGCATTATGACATCATTCCTTTCACCATCTGACTTAATCGCTTCTTATTTTAAATTATTTAAATATAGTCTGCATTATTTTCACACATTTTATCACTGAAATTAGATATTCTGTAAATAATTTTCTTTTATATTTGGATTAAATAATAGATTAGGTACATATGTGATAATTTTAAATTGAATCATCGTTTATTTTTTTGTTGCAATGGAAATTTTATCACCGGTACCTTTTTAATGTATTAAATTCAAATGATCTAGAGTATTAATTAATAGAAAAGTAACGAGCTTAAAATAAACTTTTACGTTGTGGATTCCTGATCTAACAGACATATTTCTGTTCCGTACAAAGAACAGGTAAAAATTATTGAGCAAACGAAAGTAAGTTAAGTCAACAAGCTTCGAGGTTCGTGCGTGCCATCCCGGAAAAAATATCTTCTTATTCTTTATCAATCAGCGCTGATTTAGTTTTCCATCAAAGCTTTATCATCGTGCACCTCATGTGAAATGCTTCCTCGTTATGAAAATACACGAGGAAGCCGGGAGCACAATTGTAAAAAGCTAAATAAAAATGGCTAAATCCTTTTAAACCTTTTGGAAAAAGTACATCAAGGATAAAGCGAAGGAAGTCGCTTCTCATTTATTGGTGCTTAGCGAAACGTTCATCCTTTTCGAACGTAATAATTAACAATATCTTTGCATGCACCGTCATCAGCAGTTATAGAGTAAAATATACTTAAAGGACACATTTCTATTGACATGACTTAAACTTTCTTTTAGTTAAATTGTTGTTATTCTTTTTCTGAACATTGTGTTACCAAAATGAACAGAAGTTTAATTTTTATTATTAAAAAAAATATTTTCAATTCTCCTTTTTATTGGAATTTTTGCTCCTTCTACATCGATATCTAGTTCCCTTAAAAAAAAATAGGTAATGTTCACTACTGATTTTATTCTTTATCCTCGTAAATTAAAAAGTGTTGCTCCTCCATCGGGAGTTATACACAATTTTTTTCTTAAATTTTAAGGAAATAATACATTTGATTTTAATTTAAATTATCAATTGAATTATTCTGGACAGTGTATTACCAAAATGAACAAAAGTTTTCTTTTTTATCACTTCTCTTAAAAACTCTTCTAGATTTCTTACCAAATGGTATTTTTGTTCAATATATTTCATGAGATATCTAGTTTTCTTTAAAAATTATGTAAAATTAAATTAAGCTTTAATTATATATTCCCTCAATTAATGTATGTTACACCTTCATCGGCAGCTTTTCATTAAAATAAAATTTAAGGAGATAATTTATTTGAAATGAATTAATCGTTTTTATTTTAATTATCAATTGTCTTATTCGGAACAGTGCGTTATGAAAATTAACAGAAATTCCCTTTTTTATCAGTTCTCTAATAAAATCTTCAAGACTTTTTTTCAAATGGCAATTTTGTTTTCTATACATTATGAAGTATCTAATTTTGTGTAAAAAAATATATTATTCATTAAAGCTTTAATAATCTATCCCCACAAATTAATTTATGTTACACACTCATCTGAGTTATACATTAGAATATAATTTTAGGAAATAATTAATTTGAAATGAATTAATCTTTTTTATTTAAATTATCACTTGTCTTATTCTGAACAGTATGTTACCAAAATTAACACGAGTTTACTTTTTATCACTGCAACAAAAGCTTTTACAAAACCTTCTAGCCTTCATTTCAAATGTTATTTTTGTTCCGTATACATCATGAGATATCTAGTTATTTAAAAAAAATATATAACATTCACTGAAAATTTAATTATATTTTCCCACCAATTTATGTGTGTTACACTTTCATCGGCAGCTTTTCATTAAAATACAATTTAAGGAGATAATTCATTTGAAATGAATTAATCGTTATTATTTTAATTATAACTCGTCTTTTTAATTATAACTCGTCATCTTTGGGTGAACAGTGTGTCATCCAAACTTACTTTTTTATCAGTGCTCTTACAAAATTTTCTAGCCTTCTTTTGCAATGGTATTTTTGTTCCGTATACATCATGAGGTATCTAGTTTTTTTAAATTACATAATTTTCAATAAATTAAATAATATTAAATTTATATATATATTTTATAATATTATATATAAATTATATAATATTCATTAATTATATATTCCCTCAATTAATGTGTATTACACCTTCATCGGCAACTTTTGATTAAAATAAAATTTAAGGAGATAATTTATTTCAATTGAATTAATCATTTTTATTTTAATTATAAATCGTCTTATTCTGAACAACGTGTTACGAAAATTAACAGAAATTCCCTTTTTCTATCAGTTTTCTTATAAAAATATCAACACATCTTTTAAAATGTCAATTTTATTATCTATACATTGTGAGATATATAAATTTCTGTAAAAAATATAGCATTTGAAATGAATTGATCTTTTTCAATTAAATTATCACTCGTCTTATTCTGAACAGTGTGTTACCAAAATGAACAAGGGTTTACTTTTTTATCAGTGCTCTTACAATATCTTCTAGCCTTCTTTTCAAATGGTATTTTTGTTCCGTATACATCATGAGATAGCTAGTTTTTTAAAAAAATTATATAACATTCACTAAAACTTTACTTATATATCCCCACAAATTAATATGTCTTACACCTTCATCGACAGCTTTTCCTTAAAATACAATGTAAGGAAATAATTCATTTGAAATGAATTAATCTTTTTTTTTAATTATCAATTGCCTTATTCTGAACAGTGTGTTACGAAAATTATCAGAAATTCTCTTTTTAATCGGTTCTCTTAAATATTTTTCAAGACGTCTTTTCAAATAGTCATTTTGTCTCCTTTACATTATAAGATATCTAATATTCATAAAAGCTTTAATGATCTATCCCCACAAATTAATTTCTGTTACACTTTCATCGCTAGTTATACATTAGGATATAATTTAAGGAAATGATTCATTTGATATGAATTAATCTTTTTCATTTAACATTATTTGTCTTCTTATTCAGAACAGTGTGTTACCAGAACAAAATGAACAAAAGTTTACTTTTTTTATCAGTTCTCTAAAAAAATCTTTTAGATTTCTTACCAAATTTTATTTTTGTTCAATATATTTTATGAGAAATTTAGTTGTCTTTAAAAATTATGTAAAATTCAATAAAGCTTTATATATACCCTCAATTAATGTGTGTTACACCTTCATTGGCAACTTTTCATTAAAATAGAATTTAAGGAGCTAATTCATTTGAAATGAATTAATCTTTTTTTATTTTAATTATCAATCCTCTTATTCGAAACAGTGTGTTATGAAAATTAACAGAAATTCCATTTTTATCAGTTCTCTTATAAAAATCTTCTTTTCAAATGGTAATTATGTCTCCTATACATTAGAAGATATCTAATTTTCTGTTAAAAATTATAACATTTATAAAAGCTTTAATAATCTATCCCCACAAATTAATTTATGATATACACTCATAGCCAGTTATACATTAGAATATAATTTAAGGAAATGATTCATTTGAAATGAATTAATCTTATTTATTTAAAATTATCACTAGTCTTATTCGGAACAGTGTATTACCAAAATAAGCAAGAGTTTACTTTTTTATCAGTGCTCTTACAAAACCTTCTAGCCTTCTTTTCAAATGGTATTTTTGTTCTGTATACATCATGAGATATCTAGATTTTTTTTAATTATATAACATTCACTAATGTTTTAATTATATATTCCCTCCAATTAATGGGTGTTACACCTTCATCGGCGGTTTTTCATTAAAATACAATTTAATTAGATAATTAATTTGAAATGAATTAATTATTGTTATTTTAATTATCAATCGTCTTATTCTGAACAGTGAGTTACGAAAATTGACAGAAATTCCCTTTTTTTATCAGTTCTCTTATAAAAATCTTCTTTTGAAATGGTAATTTTGTCTCCTATATATTATAAGTTATCTAATTTTCTGTAAAAAAATATATTATTCATAAAAGTTTTAATAATCTATCCCCACAAATTAATTTATGTTACACTCTCATCTCAGTTTTAGATTAGCATATAATTTAAGGAAATAATTCATTTGAAATGACTTGATCTTTTTTATTTAAATTATTACTTGTCTTACTCTGAACAGTGTGTTACCAAAATGAAGAGTTTACTTTTTTATCAGTGCTCATACAAAACATTCTAGCCTTCTTTTCAAATGGTATTTTTGGTCTGTATACATGATGATATATCTAGTTTTCTTTAAAAAAAATATGTAACCTTCACTAAAGCTTTAATTAAATATTCATCAAAAATTTAATGTGTGTTACAACTTCACCGACATTTTTTTAAATACAATTTAAGGATATAATTCTTTTGAAATGAATTAATCGTTTTTATTTTAATTATCAATCGTCTTATTCTGTTACGAAGATTAACAGAAATTCCCTTATTTATCAGTTTTCTTATAAAAATCTTCTTTTCAAATGGCAATTTTGTCTCCTCTACATTATAAGATATCTAATATTCTGTAAAAAGTTATAACTTTCATAAAAGATTTAATAATTTATCAAAACAAATTAATTTATGTTACACACTCATCGGCAGTTTTACATTAG
>CM063497.1:90965824-90978324 GCA_032207245.1 Pardosa pseudoannulata | reverse complement strand
TGTACGCATTATACAGAAATATTAACAAATTATAGACTTATACTAAAATGTACTCATTATACAGGAATAGTAGCTCATTATACATTTATACCAAACATGTACGCTTTATAGGGAATAGTAGCGCATTATAGATTTATACTAAAAATGTGTGCATTATACAGGAATAGTACACTTATAATAAAATGTATGCATTATACAGGAAGAGTAGCGCATTATACATTTAAACTAAAAATGTACGCTTTATAGAGAATAGTAGCTCATTATACACTTATATTAAAAATGTACATATTATACAGGAATAGTAGAGCAATGTACACTTATACTAAAAATGAACGCATTCTACAAGAATTAGCACATTATAGACTTATACTAAAAATCTGTGCATTATACAAGAATAGTACAGCATTTTACACTTATACTAAAAATGTGTGCATTATACAGGAATAGTACACTTATAATAAAATGTATGCATTATACAGGAAGAATAGCGCATTTTACACTTATACTAAAAATGTACGCTTTATAGGGAATAGCAGCTCATTATACACTTATATTAAAAACGTACATATTATAAAGGAATAGTAGCGCATTGTACATTTATACTAAAAATGTAAATATTATACAGCAATAGTAGCTCATTATACACTTATACTAAAAATTCACGCTCTATATTGAATAGTAGCACATTATAGACTTATACTAAAAATGTGTGCATTATACAGGAATAGTACACTTATAATAAAATGTATGCATTATACAGGAAGAATAGCGCATTTTACACTTATACTAAAAATGTACGCTTTATAGGGAATAGTAGCTCATTATACACTTATACTAAAAATGTAAATATTATACAGCAATAGTAGCTCATTATACACTTATACTAAAAATTCACGCTCTATATTGAATAGTAGCACATTATAGACTTATACTACCGGATAGTTTTTTACTTCACGAGAGATTATGAGACCGGGACCTACTGTTTATATCCGATTCCGAACGGTTACGAACATCCAAACCACATAAAGTCTCGTAAGATGTGTTATCAATATAAGGCTGCTTCCAAATAAACATTGATGCTAATAGGGGTAGTCGATTCCTAACAACTTAGTCCAATAATTTGATAATCACACAGGAATAAAAGACAATGATGTACAGTTTGTTCCATAAGAGCATGTAGCCCATAACTTAGTCAATAGATAGCGCGCAGATACCGGCTTAATTGCACGTGTTCTTCAAACATTAGAGATTTGGTTTGGTTTGGAGCGCTACGGTCTATTGTTTTGCACACGAGGGTAAATGAGACCGGGACCTACAGTTTAAAGCCGATTCCGAACGGCTACAAACATCCATGCCAGCAGCGGGATTCGAACCCACGAACTCCGGTTCCGAAGAGCAGCACTCTACCATTCGGCCATCGTTCGGCTCAAACATTATATAAGAATGCTTTATGGTTATATTCTTTATTCGATTTGTTTTTCTGTGTTTAAATCAACAATTCCAAAATGAGTGCCGCATATGCGAGCAGTTTTGAGGCAGTGCTTCTGTGTAACCATCCAAAAGGACCAAAAATGTCTTGTGCAGCTCTAGCCCGGTACATGAGAAAGTCGGAGTCGTTCGTCAAGAACTGAGTAGCACGTTATAAAGCGGTACAAAATGTTGACCGGAACGGGGCAAACGTCAAAATCGAATGATAAAGTCATTCTTGCATAATCGATAATAATGAGGACTGGTCAACTTATTAGGTGAAATGCATTTCAGTTTAATATGTATACTACACGGTACAAATGTATTTTTAACTAATTCGTTTGTATTTTCAGAGAAATAGACGACACGCTCTTATGAAACAGACTGTATATATGTATGTATATATGTATATATACATACATACATATATATATATATATATATATATATATATATATATATATATATATATATATATATATATATATATATATATATATATATATATATATATATATATATATATATATATATATATATATATATATATATATATATATATATGTATATATATATATATATATATATATATATATATATATATATATATATATATATATATATATATATATATATATATATATATATATATATATATATATATATATATATATATATATATATATGTATATATATAAATATATATATATATATATATATATATATATATATATATATATATATATATATATATATATATATATATATATATATATATATATATGTATATATATATATATATATATATATATATATATATATATATATATATATATGTATATATATGTATATATATATATATAATATATATATATATATATATATATATATATATATATATATATATATATATATATATATATATATATATATATATATATATATATATATATATATATATGTATATATATATATATATATATATATATATATATATATATATATATATATATATATATATATATGTATATATATATATATATATATATATATATATATATATATATTATATATATATATATATATATATATATATATATATATATATATATATATATATATATATATATTTATATATATATATATACATATACATATATGTGTGTGCTTTCTAGCATTTAAAATTTACATGATCTCTCTATCTACTGCGTATACGTCGCATAATGATCATAATTTAAGTGATCATATTTTCTATTTGAAAAATTTTCCTTTATAATGGATCTTTTCATGAACGTTACAAAAGACCGAACATTATGTGCAACATTAAATCCTACTAAGAACAATACAATTTCTGATGTACATACCGTGTTAGTCATTAAAACATTACCCGGATAAAGATCATACAATAACGCAATTTCCATCAAATCAAAGAGCCAGTGTTAATCTAAAAAAAATGACTCTATTACGGGATACATTATGCTAAAAAGGAATTTTTTAATGCATTGTACAGGCGAAAAAAATTATTTCCAATACACGGAAACCTTTCTTTTTTTTTACCCAGAAAAGCGTTTTTCTGTACCTTTTTAGAAGGACAACTTAATCCTATTTTAAAGGAAAAAATTTCGACATTTAGCGAAACTGAAATTGCCGATAAGACCCTCACTTCGGATAAAAGTTATTTTCCTGAACACGTATATTACATAACTCGAGTGAACTCGGGTTCTGTTTGCGGAAATTGCCCCGAATGTTTCCTCATATGGAAGCGCATGAATAGAATTTGAAATGACACTCCATGCGAGTATGAGAAATGTCTGCGATGGCATTTTGTTTTTTTTTTCTCTCTCTCTGTGGTTAGACTGTGATCATGTTTCGTGCCCGTCTCCCAAGAACAAAGCCATACAAAATATATATATAATCGTGATTAATGATTCAAACAGAAAACATGTTCCAGAAGAATTTTTCTCAGGGCAAGAAACAAGTACTGCGACAATGTCTTTGCATAGATCGGTCGGATTTGTGCTTAAACACGCCGAGTCATTACTGAGGCAAATATGTTACTTCCACACATAAATTTTCCTCATGGCTCGGTGATCTCCTTTGAGGAGGAATAGTTGATCTGCATTTCACCCATGCAGCCTATTTAGACACAATGTGTATACATTATTTTAAACGCAGTTTCTAGTATTTGTAACACCGCATAACTTTATTTTTAACACGCATAAATTTATCGCCTTGTATTATGTTCTTCTGTGGGTTGACAAACCAGCAGGAACGGATGTTTGTAAGGACATTATATGTTATTTCACTGAACTAGCTACCGTGTTAACAGATGTACGCTTAAGCATGCAGTTTTACTGCTCTTATTTTGTTTATTATTGCTTTTGGTTATTGCTTTTGTTTGTATTTTATGACTCAATGTATTTGAAAACATGAAAATTAATCAAAATCTTAGTCTAATTTTGGGGCGGTTATACTACTATCCCTATACATGATACAGTGGACTCCGCTTAATGTGATCGAGGCTAATGTCATCAATCGCTTATTGTTATCGAAATCACTTGGCCCCGATTTTCTCTATTCATTTGTACGTTAAAATGATCGCTTTATGAGATCGTTACATCGGTTAATGTTATCAGTTTTCGAACCTCATTTTACCTGTCAAAGTAATATTCACAATATATTCAGAAGAAACAAATTCTTTTCTTTCCATTCGTTCGTGTTTTAATTTCTGAGAATTCTCCCTCTTCCACCTAGGGAAAAGGAGAAAAAACAAAGGACTGGTTTACACGTTCCTGGAATTTTTCAGAAATACGCACACCCTGCTGGTGGTTAATAGTTGTCAGATAAGCAGAAGGCAATAAATTCTATTTGGAACTGAGAAGGAGCGTATTCACATTTTATGCCTTGCCCGTTTACATGCAGTTTGTCAATATGGAATCCAGAAAGCGAAATGATTTAATGATTTAACATTAAAACAAAATATCGAAATTTTAAATCGTTTTGACAGGTTACGAAATGTGAGTCAGCGCAATGCTGCAGCGCAGTTAAACATTTCTCTGCTTCTGAATTGCACTGAAAGGGTTGAAACGGAGTACAACACAACTCCGATGACTTTAAAAAAAGTTATGATCACGAACGATTTATCAATGAGCTTTTTAGAAAGAATTGTACACAATCAACAATTAATCAATTACTTTATTATGTAAACAATTCTTGTGTTTTAAAGGACAATATACAGTACATAAGTATAAGATGAGATTTTTCATTTTATTTTGAAATGTAGTAAGTGTGAATTAAAGGGGGGGAGGTAAATTTATCTAATATTGTATATCGTTTATTGTTATCAAAATCATATGGTGTCCTAAACTGATCACATTAAGCGGAGCTCATACATTATTTTGAATGCAGTTTCTAGTATTAGTAACACTGCATAACTTTATTTTTAACACGTATAAATTTATCGCCTTGTATTATGTTCTTCTCTGGGTTGACAAACTAGCAGGAGCAGATGTTTGTAAGGACATTATATGCTATTTCATTGAACTAGCTACCGTGTTAACAGATGTACGATAAAATATGCAGTTTTACTTCTCTTGTTTTATTTATACAGTAGACTCAGTGACGTGCGGTAGGTTTTCATGCAGGGTGTGTAGAGAACATGGATTTTCCAATAAATCTTTAATTATTGAGACATCTGAGTTCTCCATTCTGAAACGGGTTATTTATTATGAATATAAATTTAAATATTACAAAAATAAAATATTTACCAATGAGTAGTCCAGTTATAACTATAAAAACAGGTAAACTTATGGGAATTCTACTAGCACTGAAGCAAAAATCATGTCTTTTGTTGTATGGTGTCCTATCGGTGTCGAAAAAGCAACGCTTCGGGCTTCCAAGAAAAACTTTTATGTTCAGCAAAGGTAGCACCACGTGGCGCCCGCCGCTGCGGTGCCTCATCCGAATGCTCGTCGGTGCCCACAAACCGAACGTCTATTCCACGTGCAGAGGATTTCACTGCACGCTGGCACAATAGAGCGAACTGTTTCTTGTTCGGTCAGTGGATTAAATTATATTTATTAATTGTTTTTGACATTTGGAAATCATATATTCTGCGAAAAACATCTTGACAATTTTTAAAAACAAAACCAGGGATATGGTGTTACAGATATAACTTATATACTGTCTGTAAGACACAATGAATGGTAAAATTTGGACTGTTCTGTTAAAATTCGTTTCTTTAAAACAAAACAACATTGTTTTTCAGCTAATTATTTCAATAAATATAATACATCACCGAAATTAATTTACCACACTAAAACATTTCACTTTATATTGATGAAATACTTCTTTTATATTTCCATGAAAACAAAATCTTACAATATATAAATTTAAACATTAACCGTCTGCAAAATCGTATGGCCAGTTAATCAGTTAAAAAACCAACCAAAAGCACTTCAGCACGTAAGTCCCCGCTCTAATACAACGCTTAATAAACCGTACCTTCGGATGATTCTGAATGCCAAGTGCAGGAAAAATAGCTGCACTTGCCTCAGTGCCATAG
Source organism: Pardosa pseudoannulata (assembly GCA_032207245.1). NCBI lineage: Eukaryota > Metazoa > Arthropoda > Arachnida > Araneae > Lycosidae > Pardosa > Pardosa pseudoannulata. Next base: position 90,972,293 of record CM063497.1, on the reverse strand, counting down.
TATGCTGTTCTTCTCCAGTAGCCCATACATATAAAGCGTGATTTTCAATTTAGTGCGCAGTGCGTACACATCAGAACTTCCTATGTTCGTTTGCGCGCTACGTGGTGCAGCACCTAGTACCGCACGCACTGCGGGAATACAAGCAAGCAAATCAACATAATATTTGAATATATTATAAATAATATTTATTATATACCATATAAAGATAGGTAGACATAGGTGCAGAAAATTATTGTCCCTCATAATTTTGCCAGGGTGTGCAGTGCACACCTTGCACATATGGACCGCACGCCACTGAGTGGACTCCGCTTAATGTGATCACGGTTAGAATCATCAATCGCTTATTGTTATCGAAATCACTTGGTTAAGATTTCTATATATTCATTTGTATGTTAAAATGATCGCTTTATAAGATCGTTACATCGGTTAATGTTATCAGTTTTTGAACCTCATTTTAACTGGCAAAGGAATATTCACAATATATTCAGAAGGAACCCAATCTTTACTTTCCCTTCGCTGCTATTTTAATTCAACGAGAATTCTCCCACCTCCACCTATGGAAATGGGGAATGATCAAAGGAGTGGGTTTAACATCTTCCTGGAATTTTTCAGAAATACGCACACCCTGCTGGTGGTCAATAGTTGTCAGATAAGCAGAAGGCAACACATTATTATGGGAACTGAGAAGGAGCGTCTTCCCATTTTATGCCTTGTTCGCTTACATGTAGCTTGTTAATATGGAAACCAGGATGATTTAAAGTTAGAACAAAAGATCGAAATTTTTAAATCGTTATGACAGGTTACGTACATTATTTTTAAGCGCAGTTTCTAGTATTTGTAACACCGCATAACTTTATTTTTAACACGCATAAATTTTTCGCCTTGTATTATGTTCCTCTACGGGTTGACAAACCAGCAGGAACGGATGTTTGTAAGGACATTATATGTTATTTCACTGAACTAGCTACCATGTTAACAGATGTACGCCTAAGCATGCAGTTTTACTGCTCTTATTTTGTTTATTTAGTGAACTCCGCTTAATATGATCAGTTTGGGACACCGTGGTTTTGATAACAATAATCGATTGATAACAATAAACGATATGCAAAATTAGATATATTTACCCCCGCCCCCTTTAATTCACTCGTACTAAATTTCAAAACAAAATGAAAAAAAAAAACACACCTGATCTTTATGTGCTGTATATTATCCCTTAAAACATAATAAGAATTGTATATATAATTTTAAAAAAATTGATCAATTGTTGACTGTCTACAATTTTTTCTAAGAAGCTCATTGATAAATTGTTCGTAATCATAATCAACCTGTCATAGCGATTTAAAATTTCGATCTTTTGTTTTAATGTTAAATCATTTCGCTTTCTGGCTTCCATATCGACAAGCTGCATGTAAGCGAGGAAGGCATAAAATGCGAATACGCTCCTTCTCAGTTACGATAATAATGTATTGTCTTCTGCATATCTGACAACCATTGACCATCAGCAAGGTGTGCGTATTTCTGAAAAATTAAAAGAACGTGTAATTCCCTCACTCCTTTGTTCGTTTCCAATTACCCTATGTTGAAGAGAAGTCTCGGAAATTCAAACAACAACGAAAGGAAGGAAAAGAAATGGTTCCTTCGGAATATATTGTGAATATTCCTTTGCCAGTTAAAATGAGGTTCGAAAACTGATAACATTAACCGATGTAACGATCCCATAAAGCGATCATTTTAACATACAAATGAATAGAGAAAATCGGGACCAAGTGATTTCGATAACAATAAGCGATTGATAACATTAACCACGATCACATTAAGCGGAGTCTACTGTATTTATAAACATACTATCATATAGCTCGTCATGTGACAGGATCAGTAAAATTTTGAATTTTCCAGAATTGTAACGTACTCTATAAGGCAGATAAAAAAAACTTTTTTCCGTGATAATTATCTGGTACACGCTCAATAATGAGAGCTAATGGGACCGGGACCTACAGTTTAAAGCCGATTCCGAACGGCTACGAACATCCATGCCTCAGTGGGATTCGAACCTACGAACTACTGTTCCGAAGGCCAGCACGCTAACCAATCGGCCATCGTTCGGCAATACTTTTGTGTTTTCGTAAATATAGCTAATAATTTCTCCAAATTTGTTAATGGGCACCCTATTTTTAAGTACTTAAGTTGATTAGTTTGTAGGGGAAAATGATTAATTGATTAATTAGAATTATTTTCTACCTTGTAAAGTCAATTAAAAATTTCAAAATTATAAACATAAACGATTATGCCGCTAGACGTTTTCACTCTCGGAGAGGCAAAGTTCTCATCTGCAACTCAATGATAACTCACCGGTACTGAAAAAGAAGAAAGAAAATGTATGTCACTGAAATGAATTCAAGGTGCAATTACATATTTTGATATCTGTCAGCCTAATTATTAATGCAGACGTTTAGTAACAGACGATGACAGGAATACGAAATTAGATTTTATTCCCTACTTACTGTCTTCGTCAGTGCAAGTAATTTAGTCAGCATGAAAAGTATTGTTTATTTTTTTTTCATATTTACTGAAATGGAGTAGCAATGCTGGTTATTTGATTGGCAAATTATGTTGCTTGTAAAAACAATAAATAATATAGCTACCAAAAGGACGTTTTTTAACGAAATTTGGTACTGACAAATATGCACTAAAATTGTACCAAAATAGTGTTAGGTGTAAATCTAGGCCTGTATAAAAACATTTTAAATTAAATAGAGAATTTTACTTATATATAGGTAAAGAAATGATCAGCTCTTAATTTAGAATAGTTGTTAGCAACCTTTTATGAACTACTAATGCAGACGTTTAGTAACAGACGATGACAAGAGTACGGAATTAGATTTTTATTCCCCACTTACTGTCTTCGTCTGTGCAAGTAATTAAGTCAGCATAAAAAGTATTGTTTATTTTTTTCACATATCCCGAAATAGAGTAGAAATGCTGGGTATTTGACTGGTAAATTATATTGATTGAAAAAGCGATAAATAGTATAGTTACCAAAATGACGTTTCTTGAATTTTGTTACTGACAATTATGCACCAAAATTGTACCAAAATAGTGTTAGGTATAAACCTAAGCCTGCATAAAAACATTTTTATTTAAATAGAGAACTTTTCTTATGTATAGGTATGAAAAGATCAGCTCTCTGTTTGTATAGAATAGTTGTTAGCAACCTTTTATGGACTACTAATGCAGACGAAATTCCTGGGGTAAGGACATACAAAATTCTGATATACGCTTTACCTTCCAGGATTATTTCTTGTAACTGTTTTTAATAATTTTACTTATTTCGTAATTCTTCATTTTATTTTAAACTAATTTTATTTTACTAACTACATTGGTGAGTCAACTTTTAAGGCTCTGCGGGCCATAGTTTAACGGAACCATTTACCGGCGACAACTGGGAAACGTGCTGAATAGACAGAAAATTTACATCTATAGGATAGAAAGCTTTGGGAAAAAGATCGAAAGAATTTTAAGTTGAGAACGATCCTTTGATTAAGACATTTAGAGGCTAGGAAAATGATTTTAGGGAATTAGTATGGGAGAGAGGAGGTTTTCAAAGAAATATTAAAGTTAAACAATTTTGATATCTTACAGTATATATATATATATATATATATATATATATATACATGTATATGTATATATATATATATATATATATATATATATATATATATATATATATATATATATATATATCTATATATAAGTATATCTATGTATATATATATGTATATGTATGTATACATATATATATATATATGTATATGTATGTATATATATATGTATATGTATATATATATATATGTATATATTATATATATATGTATATGTATGTATATATATATATGTATATATATATGCGTATATATATACATATATATATATATATATATATATATATGTATATGTATGTATATGTATATGTATATATATATATATATATATATATATATATATATATATATATATATATATATATATATATATATATATATATATATATATATATATATATATATATATATATATATATATATATATATATATATATATATACATGTCATGATCCAGAGTTAATGCGAATGGAAAACAGCCTTCTTGATAATAATAATGTTATTAAATCATCGTTTCTTCTAAAAGCAAAACCTGCGCCATTTTCATTGTTCGTGGCGGAGTTATGCGTGGAAAAGGTGTTGATAACTCCATGTCCACGCAAGCTCATCAAATAGCTCAAAAATGCTTCCGCCTGACCGGATGATCCCAAAGGCTTACGCGAGCTTGGGTCTTTTTCATTTATTTTATTATTATAAATGAGTTCCTCTTTATAATTCTCTATATATTTTATTTTGTAACTCACTTAATTTCCAACTACCCCATTTTTAAACCTGACATATATATATATATATATATATATATATATATATATATATATATATATATATATATATATAATCTTATGTTATGTAAGATATGTACTCCTGTACACGCGTTGATTTTTTTTCACGTTGTATCCCAGGTAACTTGTTTAATCTATACACAATGTGTTTTTGTAATTCATTTAGACATATGAAAATTTTTGTATGTATTGGGAATTATGGCTTAAAATTTCCCGTTCGTAGATTTTTAATCTTTTTCTGTAACTGACTAAATCAACAAATTAACACACATACCTTATATTATCTTCATGTATATATACTGTATTATTTCTCGGTGTGCAGTACATATGTGCTATGTAATGCATTTTAGAATCTTTTACATTCATTTACACATGTGTGCGGGTACATTTCGCAGCGGAATTGTACCGAGAGCGGGCGTTTTCAGCGTAAATTTAGTTATTCAGTTAGATCTCAAAAGATCGAAAATTATTTAATTTTTAACCAACTTTTCGTATTTTATATTGAAATATATTACCAAATATATGAATAGAAATTTATAAATAACAACCATAAGATTTTTGTAAACAAAAAATATATTTTTAGTAGATACATTTTTAATAGTATCTTAAATATGAAAAATCAAATAGAAATAGTAGTATATAGTTTTAATTTTTTCCCTTCTGTGGTTCCGCATCGAATGATGTAAAAACTAGTTTTTATTTCTCTAAAGTTTTCCAGAATCTATGAAATAGACAAGAACATTCGGCTTCTTTTTCTTGTATATACCATTATTTTTGTACTTACAAACAAACCATGTTATTACATTAACCCGCACCAGTACATGTCCCGTATCAATCGTCAAAAAACGTACTAGTATGCGTCCCGCACACAATGTGTTAATATCCTTTTCATGTGTGTTCCAATTGCCCTGTTTAATCTATACACAATGTACTTTTCGTAAATTTTATAGATATATAAAATTATTGCAAGTTCTGAATCATGGCTTAAACTTAAAATTCCCTTACAATACAATCATTTTCTCTTCTAATGTAAGTGACAAAATCAACAAATTGATTCTTCACAAATCGGAACTTGATTGATTGACTTTTAGTAGGAGGAAATGTTGAAAATCTCTCCAGATGTATAAAGGAGGATGAATAATTAAACGCCTTTTTCAAAACATCAGAGATTTTACTGTTAAATACAATAATCAACGGATTATGTCTGACAAGAACAGAAAAGTTTAAAGTGCCTAATCTCCAGGGGCCATTTCCTCTCTCGGATGACTTGTATCGGATTGAGATAAAAAATTGGGTTTTTGCGGTTTACCCACATGACATTTGGGACGTCTTAAAATGCCTTATGGATTTAAAAACAATCATTGACAACATGCAATTTTGTGTTAAAAGAATTTAAGAGAAAATCTTTAGTCATCTATTTACTGCATATTCCTAAACATGTTCCCCAAAGACTTGGATGAATCATGGTGAAATTCCAAAGTCTTGTTCATGCCACTCAAAGAAAAATACCATAGCTGATACATTTTATCCTTATTTACTTTAACGTTTCATTGTGCATGTATTTTAACACATTGTGTGCGGGTACATTTAGCTGCAGAGTTGTACCAAAAGCGGTAAATTTAGTTATTCAGTTAAATCTCAATAGATCGAAAATTATTTCATTTTTTAACCAACTTTTCGTATTTTATATTGAAATATATAAACAAATATATATATATATATATATATATATATATATATATATATATATATATATATATATATATATATATATATATATATATAATATCATTTTCGCATGAATAAATAAAAAGTTCATTTTAAATCTAAATTGATTTTTTAATCAACCTTCCCGTTTTGTGGTTCCGCATCGACTGGTGTAAAAACTAGTTTTTATTTGTCTAAATTTTTCTAGAATTTATGTAGTAGACAAAAACATTCGGCTTCGTTTTCCTATATATACCGTTAATTTTGTACCCACAAACAAACCATGTTGTTACACTAACCCGTACTAGTACGTGACCA
>CM063497.1:90940824-90958324 GCA_032207245.1 Pardosa pseudoannulata | reverse complement strand
GTAATGTAAGCTTATAGTAGGTACGCAAAGTTCTGAAGGTTCATCACCAGATTGAGTGATTTCTTGGAAATGTTTCACTATGCAGACTGATTATTTTGTTTCAACCGAAGAAAATTTGCAATTGAAGAAAGTTGGTAAAAAAAATGCTGCAGAAGTTTCACCAATGGGTTTTTGTACAGAACTTCAACTACCAGTGGCTCCAAATAACAGATAAAATGAACTTGAGAGCTAGAAAAAATTCTCCTGTTTATCAATTTTCGAGAAAGAAATTTCCACGACTTGCTGACATTTGCGGTATTTTGCTCAGTAAGATAAATGACTCTTTGGAAGTTACATTTACCGCAGTGTCATAGTTTTCGTCTATATGTTCGTACGTTTTGTGACTGATCCAGTTTTGTACTTTCTCATAAGGAAAATAGGTTGTTGAACATCAGTTTAGATTGGGCATGCTAAATTCTGGTGGATTATATAATAGATAAAAATTCTTTGAGGGCTATAAGCATTCTCATGTTCAGTAATTGTTTTAAAAAATAAATTTCCTCGGCTTGCTGACAATTGCGGAATTTATCTTATAAGATAGATGATCCTATGAGGGTAAAATTTACAGCAGTATCATAGTTTGGGTGATATGTTCGTATGTTTTGTGACTGAACTAGTTTTGTACTTTCTCATAAGGAAAATAGCTTGTTGAACACCACTTTACATTGGACATGCAAAATTCTGGTGAATTATATAATAGAAAAAAAATTTCTTGAGGGCTATAAGCATTTTCATGTTCAGTAATTGTTTTAAAAAAGAAATTTCCTTGTCTTGCTGACAATTGCGGAATTTATTTTATAAGATAGATGATCCTGTGAGGGTAACATTTACAGCAGTGTCATAGTTTTGGTCAATATGCTTGTATTAACGGCTTGCATTAACAACACATTATTTTCATAAAAGTCTACGAGTCTATTTTACGGACTAATAAATATCTACCGTTTAAGTTATACTTCTTTGAAAATTAAGAAGCTTGTTCGTTTGTGTGTTTGTTTTTTATACATAACCACACGGTTTGCAATCGATTCGCTCAATTTTGGACATCATTCATATTTACCGCCAAATAATTACTGTCAACATTAAAACCTCTGCTGTCCATCCTATCACGTAATATGACAAGATAAATTAAAGTTGGCAACTAACATACGGTCAGTAAAGATAAACAAAATAGCGTGTATCAGATAATTATCAGCCAAAAAGCAAACCATTTTTTACCTGTCTTATAGGGTACTTTACAATTCTAGAAAATTAAAAATTTTACTAATCCCGTCATATGACGGGTTATATGCTAGTCTTCATATATTTGTTTACCACTGGTATAAACTATTTTATCCAAGTTCACAGAATCGTTTGCTTTCATTCAATGCCAAACGCATCTTGCCAAATGAATCTTTCAACAACAGAAAGAGAAATTCATCGGCTTTAAAAACTGCTTACAACGGATGAATGTCTTTCATTATGTGTTTAATATGTAAATTACTTTCAATCTGCCAGCTGATAGTATTTAAATTAAGGGGAGAAACTTCCGTTTCTGAAGCTAGTTAAGAAACAACAGTAATAAAAAAATAATCACCGCCTCCCAGCTGCAAACATAAAAAATTAACTAACGAAATAAAATTATCTAGACATTTTGTCGAGTTTATAAATTGATAATACACTGAATGAATATTAATGCATTTTATGATGTGTCTTCAGAAAATTCTAAGGTATAGTATTGAATAGTTGCATGATAACAGAATACAATGTATGTCTAGGTTATGTTATAGATGTATTGAAAATGATACGATAAAATAGGTATTTTAATACACAAATATATGTCTTTATAGATACATAAGGATATAATACGTTAAACACATATATAATTAACATTATTCAAAAAATAAAACTGCAGACATTTTGTAAAGTTTAAATGAATTGTTTTAATGAATTATGTGATGTATCTTAAGAATATTCAATTATCTTAAGAATGCATTAGAATTAATCATCATGCAGTACTTGTAGGTCATGTATGTTCGACAATATGATACTAGAAATATAAATATTCGTAACAGTTGTATAACTTTAAAAAAATGGCATGTTTGCTTTCATAGAAGCAAATATGTATAGAAGCAAATATATATTTAATATTAACTCAGAAAATATAATTATGCAGACGATTTGTCGAGATTATAAAATGATAATGCACTAAATGAATATTAATGCATTTTATCATATATCTTTAGAAAAATTCTAAGATATACTATTGAATAGATGCATGATGACAGAATACAATGTGCGTCTAAGTTATGTTATAGATGTACAGAAAAATATATTTTTTTAACATATATATCATATTTAGAAAATGACCTAAATATATATATTTATAGATGTACAAGAATATAATACGTTACATACATATGCAATTAACATTAATCTAAAAATAAAACTGCAGACATTTTATCGAGTCTGAATGAATTGTTTTAATGAATTATATTATGTATCTTCAGAATATTCTAAGATATAATAATCAGTATGTACGATAACAGAATACAAAGCATATCGTTAATGCACTAGAATTAATCCTCATGCAGTACTTCTAAGTCATGTATGTTTGACAATATGATACTACAAATATGAATATTCGTAACACTTAAAAAAATTTTAGAAAATGTGCACTTGCTTTCATAGAAACGCAGTACTAGGATACAGAATCAAACATGTGTTTAGCATTAACTAAGGAAATATAATTATGCAGACGTTTTGTCGAGTTTATAAATTGATAATACACTAAATGAATAATAGTGCATTTAATTATATGTCTTTAGAAAATTCTAAGATGTAGTATTTAATAGTTGCATGATGACAGAATATAATGTAAGTCTAGGTTATGCTATAGATGGACTGAAAATGATACGATAAAATAGGTATATTAACATACAAATAAATGTCTTTAAAGATGCATAAGGATATAATACGTTAAATACATATATAATTAACATTAATCAAAAAATAAAACTGCAGACATTTTGTTGAGTTTGAATGAATTGTTTTAATTAATTATACAATGTATCTTCAGAATAGTCTACGATATAGTAAAGAATAAATGAACAATAAAAGAATACAATGGATAGCAATTCACAAGAATTAATCATGATACGGTTTTTCTAAGTCATGTATGTTCGACAATATGATATTACAAATATAAATATTCATAACAGTTTTATAGCTTTCGGAAAATGGTATGTTTTCTTGCATAGAAGCTCAATAGTATGGTATAGAAACAAATATGTATTTAGTATTGACTCAGGAAATATAATTATGCAGACGTTTTGTCGAGTTTATAAATTCCTAATATACTAAATGAATATTAATGCATTTTATGTTCGACAATATGATGTTACAAATATAAATATTCGTAACAGTTGTATAGATTTCAGAAAATTGTATGTTTTCTTGCATAGAAGCTGAATAGTATGGTATAGAAGCAAATATGTATTTAGCATTAACTCAGGAAATATAATTATGCAGACGTTTTATCGAATTTATAAATTCATAATATACGAAATGAATATTAATTCATCTTATGATGTATTTTTAGGAAATTCAAAGATATATTGAATATATGTATGATGACAGCATACAATGGATAGCATTAATGCACTAGAATTAATCATCATACAGTACTTGGAGTCATGTATGTTCGTCTATATGATACTACAAATATAAATATTCATAACAGTTGTGTAATTTTTTAAAAATGATATATTTTCTTTCGTAGAAGTGCAGTAGTAGGGTACAGAAGCAAATATGTGTTTAGCATTAACTAAGGAAATATAATTATGCAGACGTTTTGTTGAGTTTATAAATTGATAATATACTAAATGAATATTAATGCATTTTATGATGTATCTTTAGAAAATTCTAAGATATAGTATTGAATATATCCATGATGACAGAATAGTATGTATGTCTAGGTTATGTTAGAGATGAACAGAAAAATATAAGTATTTTAACATATATATCACATTTAGAAAATGACATAAATGTATATCTTTACAGGTGCACAAGAATATAATACGTTACATACATATGTAATTAACATTAATCATGAAAATAAAACTGCCGACATTTGGTCGAGTTTGAATGAGTTGTTTTAATGAATTATTTGATGTATCTTCGGATTATTCTAAGATATAGTATAGAATAAATATGCGATAACAGAATACAATGGATAGCGATAATGCACTAGAATTAATCATCATAGAGTACATGTATGATTGGAGTCATGTATGCTCGACAATATGATACTACAAATATAAATATTCGTAACAATTATATAACTTTCAGAAAATGGTATGTTTTCTTTTATAGAAGCTCAATAGTAGGGTATAGAAGAAAATATTATTTAGCATTAACTCAGGAAATATAATTATGTAGACGATTTGTCGAGTTTATAAATTGATAATATAGCAAATGATTATTAATTTATTTTATGACGCATCTTTAGAAAATTCTAAGCTATAGTATTGAATAGATGCATGATGACAGAATACAATGTATGTCTAGGTTATGCTATAGATGTAAAGAAAAATATATTTATTTTAATATATATACTACATTTAGAAAATGATCTAAATATATCTCTTTACAGATGCACAAGAATATAAGTTACATACATATGCAATTAACATTAATCAAGAAAATAAACCTGCAGACATTTTGTCGAGTTTGAATGAATTGTTTTAATGAATTATGTGATGTATCTTCAGAATATTCTACGGTATAGTATAGAATAAATATGCGATAACAGTATACAATGGATAGCGATAATGCATTAGAATTAATCATGATACTGTACTTGTAAGTCATGTACGTTTGACAATATGATAGTACAAATATAAATATTCGTAACAGTTATATAATTTTTAGAAAAAAATATATTTGCTTTTATAAAAGCTCAGTAGTAGGGTGCAGAAGAAAATGTGTATTTAAAATTAACTAAGGAAATATAATTATGTAGATATTTTATCAAATTTATAAATTTATAATTGAGACTTTAGATGAACCCACAGAATTTTCTCCCATTTTTTTTGGTTGCCCATTAACTTGTGCTAATAATGCGAATGTCGTGGGTTCGGTTAACATACGATTCGTTTTAATTTTTTATACTATGTTTTTATCGTCTTTATATTAGTAATTAAGATTAATTTTAATTTCTGGGAATGAGTAAAGAAAGACTTTTCTAATTGCGTATTACATTCTCGATTTATATAGCATAATAACATAATCCTTATATATTTCAATTAATATATATTTTTTATTTATCTCTTTCTTCCATATTTTATTCAGACCTAACGCCATCTTGTCTTTAGAAAACTTTAGTCACAGAATTTTCTCCCATTTTTTAGGCTGTCCATTAACTCGGATAGAGCGTCATGCTAATAATGCGAATTCCGTGAATTCGGTTCCCCTGCGATCCGTTGTATATTTCAATTAATATATATTTTTATTTATCTGTTACACCCATATTTTAGTCAGACCTAACGCCATCTTGCCTTTAGGAGACTTTAGATGATCCCACAAAATTTTTTTTCCACTGTTTAGGTTACCCATTTACTTGGTTAGAGAGTCGTGCTAATAATGCGAATGTCGTGGGTTCGGTTCCCCTACGATCCTTTTTTTTTATTCCTACTTTTTTATTGCCTTTATAAATACATTAGTAATTAAGATTAATTTTAATTTCTGGGAATCAGTTAAGAAAGTCTTTTATAGTTGGATATTATTCTCTAATTATACAGCATAATAACATAATTCTTGTATATTTCAATTAATATATGTTTTTTAATTATCTGTTTCTTCCATATTTTAGTCAGACTTCAAGCCATCTTATATTTAGCAGACTTTATATGAGCACACAAAATGCTCTCCCATTTTTTATGCTGCCCATTAACTCGGTTAGAGAGTTGTGCTAATAATTTGAATGCCATGGGTTCGGTTCCCCTAAAATCCGTTTTAACTTTTTTATTGTTTATATAAGTACATTAGTAATTAAGATTAATTTTAATTTCTGGGAATCAGTAAAGAAAGACTTTTATGGTTGGGTATTACATTCTCGAACTATACAGCATAATCTTTGTATATTTCAATTAATATATGTTTTTCCTTTATCTGATGCTTCCATGTTTTAGTCAGATGTAAAGCCATCTTGTCTGTAGAAAACTTTAGTTGAACCCCCAGAATTTTCTCCCATTTTTTAGGCTGCTCATTAACTCGGTTAGAGCGTCGAGCTAATAATGCGAATGTCGTAGGTTCGGTTCTCCTACAAACTGTTTTAATTTTTCATTGCTATTTTGTATATAAATAAATTAGTAGTTAAAGTTCATTTTAATTTCTGAGAATGTGTAAAAAAAGTTTTTTTTCGCTTGGGTTTTATGTTCTGAAACTACACAGTTTAACAATAACTATTACATTAACATTTTTATTTTAAAGTTTTAAAATTTTTATTTATCTATTCTGCTGACCTTTTAGTCAGTTTCTTTATAGCCTTTCACCTAGTCTAGTAAATAAAAATGAAAAATCGACATTTTACTTTCAAAATGACTTATACAAAAAACTACAGCAATATATTTCATTACAATTAGCGAGGGTATTTTTGCATTGCTATTTTTGTGTGGTAATATCTATCTTTTCTTGTATATAACAGGATATCTTCTCTTGAAAAAGTAACTAGTCAACAAGCCATGTTGCTTACTTAGCGTGAGCTCTTTATAATGAAGTAGCCTACAGGCCCATGTGAATCCATAATACGGTAGATTTTTTATTTTACTAGCTCCATTTTAGGTGTACTTCTCTATATACAGTACATTGTACCAAAAAAAGAAGCAAAAACAGACTTTATTGTAGAAAAACGGCTACAAAACTGAACCATTAATCATTTCGCGTGTGCACCCATTCTGCGAATATGACACCCAAATTGCTTTCTCGGGAAGGGATATACAATATACACGCCGTTGTGCATAGCAGCCGTATTTTGCTTTGGAAAAATTCTTGCACGAATTGGCCGAATCAATATGGCGTTTGCAGCGAAGAGATCAATCTTCCACACATCGACTGGAAATCAGATCTCATACATATATACGCCACCGAGGAAACAGAGTTGGATAAAAAATATAATAAAGTAGATTTCTTTTACCCTACAATCGATTCCTGTAATTATGGGATGTTAGTAAGTGGGGGGCAGATCCTATATGTCAAATTAAGTGGTAAATAAGTGCCGAAACTTGACAAGCGCCTCTCAGTTAAACAGCTAAATAGTACCACAGTCATGTCAACAGTCCACCTACAATTTGGAGAGAAAATGGCGAAGAAGCGAGAGGAAGGTAGATTTAGAATTTTAAGGTAATAGTTGAGGGCCTTTGTAGGTCTGGATTTTTTTTTTTTTTTTAAGTGCTGTACATTAACTTATTACTGTGCTAGTTATTAAGTTATTAGAACATTTTAATTCGTAACTATAGCTAAATGTAAAATAACAGGTTCAGTTAAAGACACTTTTAACCTGATGTAGAATAGAAGTTTAATTCTCGTCTGCAACACATACCAAATAATCTTATTCTTTCATTGCTAGTTCTAGTGCAGTATGATGTAAAAGAACATCGTGTTGGTAGATTAAACTCTCTCTCTCTCACACACACACACAAAAAAAAAATCAATGAGATACAGCACCAATACTACAATTTGATGATTTACATCTACATTTTACATTTTTACAATTTGAACATTTAGCTTAAACTAATGCCGAAAACCTTGTATCAGTTATAATTTATTTGAATACAATATGATCTAATACAGTGCAAATCAAACAACGTTGCATTTAATGCCAAATATTTAGTTTTGATCAACCGGATGATAGCTAAACAGGTAATGCCTTTTAATTAATTTACGCTGTATTAACCTGGCTTAGTACCTTATATATTAAAACCATTGAGCTGACTGTTAACTATGTAAAAGAAAAGCTATGCATTAACTTATTACTATGCATAGCTGCGGGCCTTTGTAGATCTGGATTTTTTTTAAAGTGCTGCATATTAACTTATTACTATGGTAGTTATTAAGCTATCAGAGCATTGTAATTTGCAATTAAAGCAAACTATAAAATAGCAGGCTCAGTTAAAGATATTTTTAACCTGATGTAGAATAGAAGCTTAATCCTCGCCTGTAACTCGTACCAAATAATCTCATTCTTTCATTGCTAGTTCTAGTGCAGTATGATGTAAAAAACATTGTGTAGGTAGATTAAACTAACACTAACACACAAAAAGAAAAATCAGTGAGATACAACACCAATATTACAATTTGATGATTTACATCTACATTTTACATTTTTACAATTTGATCTAATGCAGTGCAAATCAATCAATATTGGATTTAATGCCAAATATCTAGTTTCGATCAACCGGATGATAGCTAAACAGGTAATGCCTTTTAATTAATTTACGCTGTATTAACCTGGCTTAGTACCTTATATATTAAAACCATTGAGCTGACTGTTAACTATGTAAAAGAAAAGCTATGCATTAACTTATTACTATGCATAGTTGCGGGCCTTTGTAGATCTGGATTTATTTTTAAAGTGCTGTATATTAACTTATTACTATGCTAGTTATTAAGCTATCAGAGCCTTTTAATTCGCAATTAAAGCTAACTCAAAAATAACAGGTTCAGTTAAAGATATTTTTAACCTGATGTAGAATAGAAGCTTAATCCTCGCCTGTAACTCGTACCAAATAATCTCATTCTTTCATTGCTAGTTCTAGTGCAGTAGGATGGAAAAGAACATTGGTTGGTAGATTGAACTGACACATACACACACACAAAAAAAATAAAATAAATAAAATAAAGTACCAATACTACAATTTGACGATTTACATTTACATTTTACATTTTTTCAATTTGAAAGTAAGTAAAAAATTCCAGATCTTTTAACACCTATAAACTGTGGGCAAATATCCCACCCCCTCTGAGTCATAACTAGTTTCTGTCTTTCTCAGTATCTTCCTGCAGCGTGTTATCAAGATTATTTACTAAGTTACAAGCCAGTTAAAAACTAATTACAATAAACAACTGAAGAGATTTTTAACTCACAAAATAAGTCCACAGAAGTTGAATGTTAAAAATATTACCTTTTGCAGAAGGTAAAACATACCAGATCTTTTAAAGGCTGTAATCTGTGGACAAATCCCCCCCCACATGAATCATAACTAGTTCCTGTCTTTCTCAGTATCTTCCTGCAGCGTGTGATCATTTACTAAGTTGCAAGCTAATTAAAATTAACAACTGAAAAGATTTTTATCTCCCAAAATAAGTTCACAGAAGTTATACGTTAAAAATGTAACTTTTTGCAGAAGGTAAAACATGAGGCTCAGCGGAGACCACTCATATTCAAAATTTTCAGACAGCTCAGAACAAAATATTTCCGGATTCACTAAGTTGCAAGATAGTTAAAAAACTAATTGCAATAAACAACTGAAGAGATTTTTAACTCACAAAATAAGTCCACAGAAGTTATATGTTGAAAATACAAACTTTTGCAGAAGGTAAAACCTGAGGCTCTGCGATGACCACTCATATTCTAAAGTTTCAGACTGATCAGAACAAAAACTTTCCGGATCATTCTTACTGATCCGTGGTACTTTACGAATATTTTAATTCTTAGCAACCTCAAGGCTCCCCCAATAACGGAAGTAATCAAAAACTTAGCTTAAACTTTTTTAGTAGGATTTTTACTGTTAACAACGAAGAGCTAATGAACCTACCTGATTATGACATTGCAATCAATTTACGCAGGCCTAGATCCACTACTGGATTTTCAGCCTGTGTAAAACTCATAACAAGGACTTTCTAAAGGGGACAATTAAACAAATTAAAAACATCTTCTTTTTCTTCTTCATTGGTGCACCAGCCCATGGTGGGCCATGGCCTTCCGCAAAATCAAGTTCCAGGCGTCTCTTTCCTTGGATAGACTTTTCCAGTTTTTGATTTTTAGGATCTTTAAGTCTATTTCAAGGCAGTCAATCCACCGAATTATTGAGCTCCCAATGGTTTGGCCTCGAAGATCCTCTTGGTGGTTCGGTCGTCATTCATTCTAATCACGTGTCCTGCCCATTTCAAACGTTGAATAGAAATGAATTTTATTATGTCTGGCTCCTTAAAAATCTTATAGATTTCGGAATTTGTTCTTCTCCTCCAGGTGTCGTTGCATTTCAAATCTCCTAAAATGCTGCGGAGTACTTTTCTTTCGAAAACAGCCAGAGTCTCTTTGTTTCTTTCAGTTAATGCCCATGTTTCAGTAGCCTATGAGAGGATTGGTCGAATTAGTGTCTTATAAAGCAATAACTTTGTTCTTCTGTTTATGAAATTAGATTTGAGATATTTGTGGATACCAAAAAAAAAACATCTGGTTTGGTTTGGTTTGGAGTGCTACGGTCTACTTTTTGCAACACGAGGGCTAATAAAACCATCTGGTAGAGGCAGAAAAAAAAATTAAAAATATCTAACAGCTCTATTAATATCGTATTTCTTTACTTATATATTGTATTGTGTTTATATTGTTATTATTTTTTTGTAAAAAGTGAAACAGAGGGGGGAAAATCAGTATAATTAATCCTCTATTGTATGTACCGGGTAGCCATAATTAAACTGAGAGTGCTCACAGTGTTCTGTAGCGCGATCTATTTGCGAGAATGACGCTACATTTTGTAGGAAGATTAAACAAGACGGAGGGCGAAGGATTCCGTAAAAAAACAAATTAGTTCCAAAAATCACCGCTAGGGGAATATTTGGTGATGTGTTATAAAAAATAGAGTGTTAACAAATGCAAATTAATACGGAATAAAATTACGCTTTATTATGCACAATTTTCTGATTTAGTTCAAGTGCAATATGGCAACACTTTTAAAAAAGCGTAAAATCTACATAAACACCGATAAAGTCTCTTGATCTGCAATATCACGTACTCTGAGCAGAAGAAGAAGTTCTTTATTCAAATTTCACATTACATTCATTCGCACAATTTAGAAATTAATTTCCGTATGGATTTGCATTTGTTAACACTCTATTTTCTATTACTCAGCGCCAAATATTCTCCTAGATGTGACTTTTGGAACTAATTTGTTTTTTCGCGGAATCTTTCATCCCCTGTCTTGTTTAATCTTCCTACAAAATGTGGCGTCATTCTCGCAAACAGATCGCGCTACAGAATACTGTGAGCACTGTCAGTTTAATTATGGTCACACAGTATTTTCTTGTATATGTGCTGTTTTATTTTATTCCTAAACTTGAGTCAGCAACAGTATTTTTAATATGGCCACATATTTAAATGCACACCGTAGATATAGAGGTATTAGCTCTTAGTTGACACGTATTATAAGTCTACATCTACGATTAACCAAATTAATAGAAATTTTGGTCCACTACATTAGATTAACCCCTTCCGGTAAAATGACGAGTCTAGCTCGTCATTGGTTTTTCATTCCATACCGCACAATGACGAGCTACACTCGTCATGCGACTAAAGTTAATGTTAAATATGATAATTAATTTAGTTTATAATTTCTAGTATACTAAATTTAGCAAGACTTTTGTTACTTGTGGAAATACCAGGTCACTATTACAAATTGTTTATTTAGAATTTCTTGGTACAAGTCACTGCCAAATTGATGAGTCAGAATAAAAGAAAACCTACTAAGAAATGCCGTGTGTGTTACAAGAATCAAATTAGAAGTGAGACTCCCTAGCGGTGTAAACAATTCAGTATTCCTTTGCACTTTCTTTTGAAAAGTACCACTATCTTGAAGACTATTATCTGTTTTGCTTTTATATTTTCTTAATTATACCTTTTCTGATATTATTTAACACTATGTAAAAAGTGGATTATAATGAGGAATATGTAAGAATTGTAAAATGAAACAAGTTTTTTAAATAAAAAATAAATGATTACTTCAAAATCGTACCGGAAGGGGTTAAGGAGATGACAAGTTCATAGAGGTTTGACCACCATTTCAGAGAACACTTACCAAATATATTTTTACACCTGTTTTGTTTTCTGAATGTTAGATCACCTTGACTACTTTAAATTAATTGATCCTTTCCACATTCTCCTCAAATTTAACGGATTATCTTTCTTTATGTATTTATATATTTTTTATTTTGTTGTTTTTACACAATTCAACGTTGCACGTGAAAAATTTGTTCTACTTTGAGAAGGAAACATATTTAAATTTGCATATACGAATTAAGTAAAGCTATAAATAAAAGCTTTCTTTTTTTACGACGCAAGCTAAGGCTGCTGTCAAAGGTGAACGAGAACGAAAGAATCAGGAGAACATAAAAAATGGCGTCTGCCTTGGAATTTCACCTATCAAAAACGTACTTTGTACGTGCCTAAGAAAATTTGAAAAAATTAAAAACTGGTAGAGGAGTTTAGTTTAGGGCCATGAGGTCGACGAGGAATATCCTAACTAAAACATGCCAATGATCCTTGAATGATATAGATGCATAAAAACAAATTCAAACAAAAAGGGATTTGATCGCCGTGATTCAAAGAGAAAAAGAACTTTAAATCTCTATTTTTGAACAATTCATCTTTAACAATATTGTTTTATGAAATATAAATAATGATGTTTGGTAAAATGTATAAGATAATAATCTATAAATTATTTTTTTGGTTAAAACATAAAACTTTTTAAGAAAAAATGATTGGTTTGGTTTGGTTTGGAGAGCCACGGTCTACTTTTTGCAACACGAGGGCTAATGAGACCGAGACCTACTGCTTAAAGCTGATTCCGAACGGCTACGAACATCCATGCCATAGTGGGATTCGAAGGCCAACACCTTAACCATTCGGCCAACGTGCGGCTGAGCAAGTCAGGAACATTCATTAAAAGTTCTTCTAGCACACTAAGTATTAACTAATTGCTTTCAGATTTTTACGGAATGTTTAAAATTTATATAAAACAAAATTGGGTATCAAATTTAATTTACGTTAAATTCAGCTTATATAAAGGGATTTTTTGAGCTTGTGAAGTGCTTCAGCTAGTTTTTTTCTATGTTAAAGCATTGTATGCGGAACACGTACTAGTACATTTTCTGACGATTGATACTTGAGCTCGGGTCACGTACTAATACGGGCTAGTGTAACAGCATGGTTTGTTTGTGGGTACAAAAATAACGGTATATACAGAAAAACGAAGCCGAATGTTCTTGTCTACTACATAGATTCTGGAAAAATTTAGACAAATAAAAACTAGTTTTTACATCAGTCGATGCGGAACCACAGAACGGGAAGGTTGATTAAAAAATCAATTTATATTTCAAATTAACTTTTTATTTATCCTTGCGAAAATGATATTATATATATATGTATATTTATATATTATATATATATATATATATATGTTTATTTGTCTATTTATAGATTTGTTTATATATTTCAATGTAAAATACGAAAAGTTGGTTAAAAAATTAAATAACTTTCGATCTATTGAGATTTAACTGATTTCTCTCTTCTTTTTATCAAATGCTTATGACAGAGTTCCACCAGATAATTTTAGAATGTTTTCAAAATATGTTTGGTATATTATATAATTTCATTAAAGTAAATCCAAATGTTGCTTAAAATTCACCAGTATAATCTTTATTCTAGAAAAATCATAAATGACACCAGTAAAACACTTAAAGCAAAGACCATAGTAGGAATCTATCAACTCATCCAAGGTCTCTAAAATGAATAAAAAACAAGCTATAAATGTCCTAAAATATCGTCTGTTTTGAATGTTTAATAAAATGTTCAAGAGTTGCATTCCGAAAGTTTTATTTCAGGGAATTTCTCTGCTCTTTTTTGCAAACGTTCGCGATATGGATTCCCTTGGCTCTAATTTCCCCGAATTATGCTCTTAAAACGCACTCAAAACTTTTTCGCGAACCAACAGTATTTCTTAGAATGCTGGTGGCATTTTGACCCACATTCAAAGCACATACGCACCTGACAGTAAAATTAATAGCACCATTAAATGCGAGAAAAATGAAAATCCAGCTAGTAACGCATAGTGTTAAAAGGAGAAATAGACAAGGATAGTTATCAACACTTAAGTGAGATTACCAATCTTTTTTTAAAGTAAAGAATATTTATATTATTCATTTGGCTGTCTAATTAGAATGAGTAAAATGCTTTTTCTTCAACAGTTAAGTAAGCTGAATTTGAATCTACATTTCTTTGAAAACTAAAAAAGAATTTGAAACATTTTATTCTTTGCTTCTATTTTAGCATTGATAAAAGTCGATAATTTTCTCCCAGTTTTTAAGTTTAGTATACAGTTAAACTTCGTTACAATATTACCTGAGTACTCAATACTATTATCAGTATAGAGCAATATATCGTCCTATCAATTTTTTAGAAAATCATAAATGGCAGGAAGAAGTACTAGATAAAGAAAAATGTTAAGCCAAATCAAACATGCTCTATTTGTCATATATCATCATGTCATCATGGTCTCATATAGCGTCACACAGCTTACAACTGGTAAATTTGAATTGCTTGATATATATCAATACCAACGCTTATGGTACAAATATACCAGGCTATAAACAATTCTATCAGCGAAGATCCCTTTTCTTACTCGTCTCTAAGCCAAAATTTACTAAACATAAACTGATCTTTACCGACTTATGGATTTTGGGGTGCTTTGGGGATCCAGCAAGAGCGTCACAAGATTACGACTGACAAATTTGAATTATACTTGTTATACATCTCTACTAAGTAATCTTTTGATGAAGATATACCAAGCTATAAGTAATTCTATCAGTGTAGTTCCTTTCTCTTACTCATCCATAAGCCCCAAAATTACTACACAAAAACCTGATTTTTCCTCTAATTATATTTTTGGGGTTTTTTTAGGATACAACAATAGCTTCAAAAACTTACGACTGACAAATTTGAATTATACTTGATACATATCTCTACTAATTTTTCTTTTGATACAGATATACCAAGCTATAAATAATTCTGTCAATGAAGATCATATTTTTACTCTTAAATAAGCCAAAAATTACTAAATGAAACCTGATCTTTCCCCTACTTATGATTTTTGGGGTATATTTAGGATCCAGCAATAGTGTCACAAGCTTACGACTGGCAAATTTGAATTATACTTGATATACATCTCTACTAACTAATCTTTTGATGCACATATACCAAACTATAAATAGTAATTCTATCAGTGAAGAGCATTTCTCTTACTCGTTTCTAAGCCAAATATTACTAAACAAACACTTATCTTTCCCATACTTACGGTTTTATGGTGTTTTTAGAATCCAGCGATAGCGTCACAAGCTTACGACTGACAAATTTGAATTATACTTGATATACATCTCTACTAACTAATCTTTTGATGCACATATACCAAACTATAAATAATTCTATCAATGAAGAGCATTTCTTTTACTCGTCTCTAAGCCAAATATTACTAAACAAAAAGTGATCTTTCCCCTATTTATGTTTTTTGGGGTGATTTAGGATCCAAAAATAGCGTCACAAGCTTACTGGCAAATTTGAATTATACTTGATATGCATCTCTACTAACTAATCTTTTGATCCAGATATACCCCGCTATAAATAATTCTATCAGTAAAGACCATTTCTCTTACTCGTCTCTATGCCAAATATTACCAAACAAAAACTGATCTTTCCCATACTTACGGTTTATGTTGTTTTTAGAATCTAGCAATAGCGTCACAAGCTTATGACTGACAAATTTAAATTATACTTTATATACATTTCTACGAACTGATCTTTTGATACAGATATACCAAGCTATAAATAATTCTTTCAATGAAGAGTATTTCTCTTACTCGTCTCTAAGCCAAATATTACTAAACAAAAAATTATCTTTCCCAATTATACGGTGTTTTTATAATCCAGTTATATCGTCACAAGCTTACGGCTGGCAAATTTGTATTATAATTAAAATAAATGTCTACCAACGGGTCTTCTGGTAGAGATATAACAAACTATAAATAATTGTATCAATGAAGAGATTTTCTCTTACTCATCTCTAAGCCAAATATTACTAAGCAAAAACTTATCTTTCCCAGCTTACAGTTTTATGCTGAATCCAGCGATGTTGTCCCAAGCTTACTTGCTGTGAAATTTGAATTATAATTACAGTACAACACTACCAACGGGTCTTCTGGTAGAGATATACCAAGCTGTAAATAATTATATCAATGAAGAGTATTTCTCTTACTTATCTCTAAGCCAAACATTACTAAACAAAAACTGAGCTTTCCCATATTTACGGTTTTATGGTGGTTTTAGAATCCAGTGATAGTGTCACAAGCTTACCTCTAGAGAATTTGAATTAAAATTAAAATACATCATTACCAACGGATCTTCTGGTACTGGTATACCAATATATAAATAGTTCATCAATGAAGAGCATTTCTCTCACTCGTCCATAAGCCAAAAATTACTAAACAAAAACTGATCTTTCCTCTACTTATAGTTTTTGGGGTGTTTTTAGGATTCAGCAATAGCGTCATAGGCTTACGACTGACAAATTTGAATTATACTTGATATATATCTCTACGAACTGATCTTTTGATACAGGTATACCAAGCTATAAATAATTCTAACAATGAAGAGCATTTCTCTTACTCGTTCCTAAGTCAAATATTACTAAACAAAAAATTATCTTTCCACTTCTTATGGTTTTGGGGTGTATTTAGGACCCAGCAATAGCGTCACAAGCTTAGGACTGTCAAATTTGAATTATACTTGATATACACCTCTACTAACTGGTCTTTCGATACAAATATACTAAGCTAAACATAATTCTATCAATAAAAAGCTTTTCTCTTACTCGTCTCTAAGCCAAAAATTACTAAACAAAAACTGATCTTTCCCATACTTACAGTTTTATGGTGTTTTTAGGATTCAGCAACAGCGTCACAAGCTTACGACTGACAAATTTGAATTATACTTGATATATATCTCTACGAACTGGTGTTTTGATATGGATATACCAAGCTATAAATAATTCTAACAATGAAGAGTATTTCTCTTACTCGTCTCTAAGTCAAATATTACTAAACAAAAACTGATCTTTTCACTACTTATGGTTTTGGAGTGTTTGTAGGACTCAGCAATAGCATCCCAAGCTTACGACTGACACATTTGAGTTATACTTGATATACATCTCTACTAACTAATATTTTGATACACATATACCGACATATAAATAATTCATTCAATGAAGAGCATTTCTCTTACTCGTCCATAATCTAAATATTAAAAATCAAAAACTGATCTTTCCCCTACTTATTTTTCTTTTAATTGTTTTTAGGATCCAACAATAGCGTCACAAGCTTACGACTGACAAATTTGTATTATACTTGATATACATCTCTACTAAATTGTCTTTTGATACAG
>CM063497.1:90908324-90930824 GCA_032207245.1 Pardosa pseudoannulata | reverse complement strand
CATTGAAAAACGTCCCTTTGGTAAACTATATTATTTATTGCTTTTTTAATCAACTTAATTTACAAATCAAATAACCAGCATTGCTACTCCATTTCGGGATATATGAAAAAAATAAACAATGCTTTTCATGCTGACTAAATTACTTGCACATTCGAAGATAGTACATACGCATCATATTTTTAACTTGAAATGGCAGTTAATTTGGGGGGCCCCCAAAATGTCGGAAATTAGGCCCTGTCTATACATAAGTGAATTTCTCTATTTAAATTAAGATATTTTCATGCATGCATAGATTTACATCTAATACTATTTTGGTACAATTTTGGTTCATATTTGTCAATACCAAATTTCGTTAAAAAACTTCCTTTTGGTAGCTATAATATTTATTATTTTTTTAACAACATAATTTACAAATCAAATAATCAGCATTGATTCTCCATTTCGAGATACATGAAAAAAATAAACAACACTATTCATGCTGACTAAATTACTTGCACAGACGAAAACAGTAAGTAGAGAATGAAATCTAATTTCGTATACCTGTCATCGTCTGTTACTAAACGTCTGCATTAGTAGTCCATAAAAGATTGCTAACAACTATTCGGAACAAACAAAGAGCTGATATTTTTATACCTATACATAAGTAAAGTTCTCGATTTAATTTAAAATGTTTTTATGCAGGCGTAGATTTACACCTAACACTATTTTGGTACAATTTTGGTGCATATTTGTCAGTAACAAATTTTGTTAAAAAACGTCCTTTTCGTAGCTATACTATTTACTATTTTTTTAAGCAATATAATTTAAAAATCAAATAATCAACATTGCTACTCTATTTCGGGATATATATATATATATATATATATATATATATATATATATATATATATATATATATATATATAAATAAACAATACTTTTCATGCTGACTAAATTACTTGCATAGACGAATACAGTACACACTCATTATATTTTTAACTTGAAATGGCAGTTAATTTGGAGGGCCCCTTTTGCCTGGGGGCCCCCGAAATGTCGGAAATCAGGCCCTGCCTATACATAAGTGGATTTCTCTATTTAAATTAAGATGTTTTTATGCAGGCATAGATTTACATCTAACACTATTTTGGTACAATTTTGGTTTATATTTGTCAATACCAAATTTCGTTAAAAAACGTCCTTTTGGTAGTTATACTACTTATTGCTTTTTTAATCAATATAATTTACAAATCAAATAATCAGCATTGATACTCCATTTCGGGATATATGAAAAAAATAAACAACACTTTTCATGCTGACTAAATTACTTGCACAGACGAAGACAGTAAGTAAGGAATAAAATCCAATTTCGTATACCTGTCATCGTCTGTTACTAAACGTCTGCATTAGTAGTCCATAAAAGGTTGCTAACAACTATTCTAAACAAACAAAGAGCTGATCTTTTCATACCTATACAAAAGTAAAGTTCTGTATTTAATTTAAAATGTTTTTATGCAGGCGTAGATTTACACCTAACACTATTTTGGTACAATTTTGGTGCATATTTGTCAGTACCAAATTTCGTTAAAAAACGTCCTTTTGGCAGCTATACTACTTATTTCTTTTTTAATCAACATAATTTACAAATCAAATAACCAGTATTGCTACTCCATTTCGGGATATATAAAAAAATAAACGATACTTTTCATGCTGACTAAAGTACTTGCACACTCGAAGACAGTACATACGCATCATATTTTTAACTTGAAATGGCAGCTAATTTGGGGGAGGGGCTTTTCCCTGGGGGCCCGGGCGCTTGCCCCGACCTCCCTGTCGAAAATCAGGCCTTGTCTATACATAAGTGAAGTTCTCTATTTAAATTAAGATTTTTTATGCAGGCATAGATTTACACCCAACTTCTTAGTACAATTTTGGTGCATAATTGTCCATATTTCATTAAAAAACGTCCTTTTGGTAAACTGTATTATTTATTGCTTTTTTAATCAATATAATTTACAAATCAAATAACCAGCATTGCTACTCCATTTTGGGATATATAAAAAAAATAAACAATACTTTTCATGCTGACTAAAGTACTTGCACACTCGAAGACAGTACATACGATTCATATTTTTAACTTGAAATGGCAGTTAATTTGCCCTGTCGGAAATCAAGCTTTGCAAAGAGCAGAACCCTGATTTAAACAGAAAGTCAGAGAACGAAGTGATTTTGAATAATTTTTATTATTTAGATGTTTTTTCTGAAAGTTTGCCGATAAATTATTTGTGTTCAATTAATTTCCTTAGATTTTTGTAATTTAACTCGACCCATAAATTGCACTACCACAGGGTTAAACCACTAGAGATACGAAGATTTATGCCGAGCAGTGGCAACGAGCAGTGTTCCGTTTCCCCGAGTTCGGAATTGGAAAGTATCCCATCGTCACAGACACACAGTAACAGACTCCGGTGTCCAGTCGGCCTCTACCGTGCGTAGAAAATTGTCATGCACGCCCCAATCAGCGCCGTTTCCCCCGCACACAGGCTTCGGACAAACAAAAAGCGGATAATAATAGTTATAAACCGCGTAACTATTCGGCTACCGAATTCCGCCCTCATTTGCATAGCGGGAGGCGGAGCGTGTGCTTTGTCCGCCACTCCCAGGGGGTGTGCATGCCCCCGCCCGCTTCGCACGCGAATCCGACCCGAAAGACAACACACACAGTTGCCCGGCGACATGCGTGGAAATTTTTAGAGGTGGCTTTGCTGTTTTTTTTTCTCTCAACTCCGCTATTAATTTTTTTTCTTTTAGTTTTGTTTTCTTTATACTTCTGTTTCTCCGGTCTCGTGACATCCGAGTTAGAAAAGGGAGAGAAGAAAAAAAAAAGTAAAATGAAAGAAGAGATTGGACGTTGATTAAATGCAAGAGGCTAGTTGGCGATCTTTTCTTTTTCTCTTAGTCTTTGTGGGATCGCCGAGGTCGTAGTGCACAGTTGGCGAAGAGAGAAAGAAAAAGTTTTGTTTCAGATTCGCATCGTGGTTTCAATTTTTTTTTAAATTGCGAATTAATGATTGAAAATTGCTTGTTTTGACACATTTCTCGAGTGGTAACGTACATCAAAGTTCTTTGTTTAATTTAGAGCTATATGTCTTACGATGTATCTAATACTAACAGCATGAATGTAGTGAGAATTTTTCCATGGAAGAGGTTTCTCCTTAATACCTTAAAAATTATATAGGAATCCTTGCATATAAATAAATACAGAAATCTTTACTAAGAGTTTCTGTATATGTCAAGCCAACTCAATTTCATAGACTAATGCAATACCATTACTAGCAACACCAGAACTAGAGGGCTTGGCCCACAGAGTTCTTTTGCTAACTCATACTGTGAGATCCTTTACGAAGGGTTTGGTAGACTACCATTTTCGGATCGGCCAAGATCGGATCTCTAGGATCTCATTTACTTTCTTAATGTCCATTTTATATGATAAAATATTTCTAATTTTAACAGTTAATCTTTCCTAGCTTTAAAAAAAAAAATAATAAATAAGATCTCTTTTCGCCTTTTCACATCTATTAAATCTATTTTAATTTGATTTTACCCCTTACACCGTTTTCACTTTTACATGACTTTTACACAATTTATTTTGCATATTTACACTTTGGCCATTGTGCTTGGTTTGACCAAACGGCTTAAGACAACAACACTTTGGCCCAAACACAAGCCACCTAATAATTTAAGTTTTCCTTCGATTTTCACACCAACCTGTAGACTCGTAGAACGATGGCCGAGTGTGTACGGCACTGATTTTGGGTACCGGAGTTCGTGTGTTCGAATCCCACGGTGACATGGATATTCGTAGCAGTTCGGAATCGACTTTAAGCTGTAGGTCTAGGTCTCATTAACCCTCGGATTGATAAAGAGTAGATCGTAGTGCTCCAAACCTAACCAACCTGATAAATACGATCTCTTTTCGTATTTAAAAAGAGTAGATCGTAGTGCTCCAAACCAAACCAACCTGATAAATACGATCTCTTTTCGTATTTAAAAAGAGTAGATCGTAGTGCTCCAAACCAAACCAACCTGATAAATACGATCTCTTTTCGTATTTAAAAAGAGTAGATCGTAGTGCTCCAAACCAAACCAACCTGATAAATACGATCTCTTTTCGTATTTAAAAAGAGTAGATCGTAGTGCTCCAAACCAAACCAACCTGATAAATACGATCTCTTTTCGTATTTAAAAAGAGTAGATCGTAGTGCTCCAAACCAAACCAACCTGATAAATACGATCTCTTTTCATATTTTCACATCGTGTATCTATTTTAATTTGATATTATCTTTTACACCATTTTCACTTTTACATTAATTTTTATTTTTATTTTCCATCTTTATACTTTGGCCATTGTACTTGGTTTGACCAAGTGGCATACGACAATAACAACAACACTTTGGCCCAAATACAGGCCACCTAATAATTTAAGTTTTCCTTCAATTTTCACCCCAACCTGCAGACTCGTAGAACGATTCCCGAGTGTGTAGGGCATTGATCTTCGGTTCCGGAGTTCGTGTGTTCGAATCCTATAAAGGCATGGATATTCGTAGCTGTTCGAAATCGACTTTAAGCTGTAAATCCCGGTCTCATTAATCCTTGTGTTGAAAAAGAGTAGATAGTGCTCCAAACCAAACCAACCTGATAAATACGACCTCTTTTCACATTTAAAAAGTGTAAATCGTTGTGCTCCAAACTAAACCAACCTTATAAATACGACCACTTTTCGTATTTAAAAAGAATAGATCGTAGTGCTCCAAACTAAACCAACCTAATAAATACTATCTCTTTTCGTATTTTCAAATCGTATATCTATTTTTATTTTATTTTATCCCTTACACAGTTTTCGCTTTTACATTAATTTTTATTTTTATTTTGCATTTTTTACACTTTGGCCACTGTGCTTGGTTAGACCAAATAGCGTAAGACAACAACAACAACAACAATTTGGCCCAAACTCAAATCACCTAATAGTTTAAGTTTAACTTTGATAGTAGCCAATTCGATTGAAGCCAATATTTAATTAATAGCTTGTTTTCATAAATTTTCAGATATATCTGAACTAGAGGGCTTGAATTTTGCTAACCCTAACTCATAAAGAATCCAACATGGATGCTTCTATCCATTCCAAGTCCAACCGCTTCATAAAATCGAGGGCAGACGGAAATATAACATAGGCTATTATTAAACAAGGGTATATAAATTATTATCATTAAGGAGAGAGACGTTGATTAAATATGCAAGACAGTTAGTGACATTTCTTTTCTATCCTTGTCTTTAACTCCCTGGGTACTACTCCGGCTCATTAAAGGATCGCTGAGGTCGAAATGCCCGTTTGGTGAGAACTTTAAAAAAAAATTCCTTTTAGGTTAGGGGTTAACAACCTAAGGTCTACAAAAGAATTTTCTGAACACTTTAGCATTGTTCCAAAACTTGATATAATCAATAAATTTTAAACTACATATATAATAAATAAGAGGACCCTAAATAATTCTAGGATATATAAAAAGTAACTAAATCTCTGTCTTTTTAAACTTTAAATAACCTGATCTATAATTAAATTAGAGACAAGCATTTGGGTATTTCCAAGTTAAAAATTTAGAAAAAAAGATAGTTCTATGGTACATCACTTTCGTCCTAAGTGAACTTTAGCCGAATGGTAACCGAATAAACAGGGCGCTATTCATCTATATCGGAATTCATGGGTTCGAATTCTATTTATGGATATTCGTAGTTGTTTGGAATCAGTTTTAAGCAGTAGCATTATTCAAGTAGCATTATCATTATCATTATAAATTCTTCTAAGTTCTAGTGGATAAAAAGTATCCATTTGTGTATTAGTATAAATCCGTCTAAATTCTAGCGGATAAAAAATACTCATTAGTATATTAGTATAAATCAATTAATATAAATTATTTTAAATTCTAGCTGATAAAAAACACCCATTTATATTATCCATTTGAGTTTCCACGTATAGGTTTGAATCCTGCCGACTTCCATTGCATAGTCACAAGGCTGAGAATACTTCTAGTTAATTTTATTTTCTCGCCCTTCCATGCTTTCTGTAGTTAAAAATCGTGTGTTTTTGGCTGAGAGTATGAGCTTGTTACTTATTTCCTGCAGCAAGACCAAAGATACAGTAAACTTTAGTTTTATTTTAGTTTATTGTAATTTGTGCGGCAAACACACCAGAGAAGCTTATACAATGAACTTTCATTTTGTTAAGGTCAATTATCCCGTGGGCAGCTTATCTAACTGAAATTATGGTAATTAATATTATTATGCCTGATAAAACCCTTTAAGTTTGGAATTATTCAAAACTAAACTTTTATGTCAGTACAAACCTAATTCTTCGTCAGCATGGTATTATGAACTTTGATTGCTGGATAACTCATTGCGAGATAAGTATATATATAAATTTTGTTTACCCGTCAGGTTAATTATACATAATCAGTGTAAATTTATTCATAATTATCAACAGACGAATTCATAGTAGGACTTATTTCGAAGTACATATATCCTGAAAATTTCTTCCGCATTGCCAGCTACGGGGAAGTTCATATTTTTTGTTACCAAATTATAAATTAACAACTCTTTAAAAAATTCATTTAAATTCAAATTTTTACTTGTTGCCCATGAATATTCATAAAAAAACACACGAGGGGTGGTGGAAGGGGTTGCCCTGCCATTAGTTATTCCGAAAACTTTTAACATTTCCACATTCCTCGCAATCAGTGTTTGCTCTGGCGTAACACAGCAAAAGCTTTTTAATTGCCGCTGCAATTATCGCAGAAAACATTTTATAAATGTAGAGCAAAAAATTATAAGAAAAAAAAAACAGTTGCTCACTGGTACATGAAATACAGCTGGGTTTTTTTTTATTATTATTATTCACTAGAATTTTTTTTTAGTTTGAGTATTAAAAAAAAATCACGTCTTAATGTATTCATAAAAACATTTATGTTCACGTATGTATCAAATGTGCATCTCGCGTGAGTTAAGAAAAATTCGTGAGTTAAAAAAAAAATTCCAAAAACTAGCGCAGTCTTACTCGGGAGGGGGGAATGAAGTGAAAAAAATCCCCCCATCTTACCTGAGGGTTGTTCGAATATTTTTCCCTCGAAAAACACGTGGACATATACTACCCTTAATGTTTTTTCCATGTAAAATAGATTAATACTATAAGAAAAAAAACTTTCGACTCTTACAAAAAGCTCCGAACGTTTTTATATTTTTCTACCCCAAAAAATTCGTCATTAAGTAATTTTTATTCGTACTTATATATCTCATAAATTTAGATTAAATGCAATTAATTTAGCCTTTGGCAAAAGAAAAAAAAAATTTTTTTCCTGAATTAATAATTTTTTAATGCGAATTTGTGCTTTTACTTTATTTTTTTATTATTATTTTCCTCTGCTTTTATGAATCACCATCACCTATACACATTTTCATGAAGAAAGTTTTCTACCTTTTTTTCCCCTCCGATATACGTTATTATTATTTTTTTTTTCGGATCCTGTTTTTTGCCAGTTTGTTGAAGTGAATTTCTTCATAATAGCAAACTGATCTACTAATAGCTTTAAGCTAATGCGATGTTAAAAAAAGAGAAAAAAAAAGTAAACACTTAATATTAAATGAATAACGAAATCGTGCCTTGAGTTATAATGCCCACTCTTCTCTCTGCTTTATTATTTTTTTCGTAATTTTTTTGTTATTTCGTATTGAAGGGGGGGAGTTAAGTACGCAAACAGCTAATTGCAAAAACACAACTGAAAATTATTTCTATGATATTTTTTGGAATCTTAAATGGAAGGTGGATTAATAGCATGCTGCTATAATGGAAGAAGCAGAAAATGTATTTCTAATACATAGATACTCTCTGAAATTAGACTGTATAATTATATCGGACAGTATTATGGAATATTGAAAAGGGGAACTGTAGCTAATTTAGTCTTTCAAAGGGATATATTTAGTATTTATCATCAGACGTGAATTTAACAATATTGCCCGGGGTTTTGACTTCTGGGGGTCCTTAACCTCAAACTTTAAGCATTTTCTCTTGTGTAAGTGACTTAAATTACGTTCAAGTTTTCAATCAACAATTAATTCACATATTTATATTTGCTTATGAATAAACTATCAGGCTTATAATGCAACTATTGTTAAATGACGTAAATTGCGTACAAATGTTTAATCAACAATTAATTCTCATAGTATATTTATATTTCCTTATAAATATACTATCAGGCTTATACTTTAACTGTTGTTAAATTACATAAATTGGGTACAAATTTTCAATCAACAATTAAACCTCATACTATATTTACATTTGATTCTAGATATATTATCAGACTTATAATGCAACTATTGCGTAAATTACGTAAATTGCGTACAAATTTTCACCTCACAATTAAACGTTATAGTATAGTTACATATACTATCAGGCTTATACTTTAACTGTTGTTAAATTACATAAATTGGGTACAAATTTTCAATCAACAATTAAACCTCATACTATATTTACATTTGATTCTAGATATATTATCAGACTTATAATGCAACTATTGCGTAAATTACGTAAATTGCTTACAAATTTTCAACTAACAATTAAACCTTATAGTATATTTACATATACTATCAGGTTTATAATGCAACTATTAAGTAAATTACTTAAACTGCGTACAAATTTTTAATCAACAATTAAATCTCATAGTATATTTACATTTGCTTATAAATATACCATCAGACAATGCAACTTTTGTGTAAATTACGTAAATTGCGTACAAATTTTCAATCAACAATTAAATCTCATAGTATATTTACATTTGCTTCTAAATATACTATCAGACTTATAATGCAGCTATTGTGTAAATTGCGTAAAATGCGTATTACTAAATGAATAACGAAATCGTGCCTTGAGTTATAATGCCCACTCTTCTTTTTGCTTTATTATTTTTTTTCGTAATTTTTTCTTATTTCGTATTGAAGGGGGGAGTTAAGTACGCAAACAGCTAATTGCAAAAACATAACTGGAAATTATTTCTATGATATTTTTTGGAATCTTAAATGGAAGGTGGATTAATAGCATGCTGCTATAATGGAAGAAGCAGAAAATGTATTTCTAATACATAGATACTCTCTGAAATTAGACTGTATAATTAGACTGTATGACGGACAGTATTATGGAATATTGAAAGGGGGACTGTAGCTAATTTAGTCTTTCAAAGGGATTTATTTACTATTTATCATCACATGTGATTTTAACGATATTTGCCAGGGGTTTTGACTTCTGGGGGTTCTAACCCTCCCAACTTTACGCATTTATCTAAGGCAACTATTGTGTAATTTACGTAAATTACGTACAAATTTTCAGCTAACAATTAAACCTCATAGTATATTTACATTTGCTTCTAAATATACTATCATACTTATAAGGCAACTATTGTGTAATTTACGTAAATTACGTACAAATTTTCAGCTAACAATTAAACCTCATAGTATATTTACATTTGCTTCTAAATATACTATCATACTTTGCGTACAAATTTTAATCAACAATTAAATCTCATAGTATATTTATATTTGCTTATAAATATACTATCAGGCTTATAATGCAACTATTGTGTAAATTGCGTAAATTGCGTACAAATTTTCAATCATCAATTAAACCTCAATGTATATTTACAATTTTTTTTTCTAAATATACTATCAGATTTATGATGCAACTAGCCGATCGATAGCCGATTGGTTAGCGTGCTGGCTTTTGGTACCGGAGTTCGTGGGTTCGAATCCCGCAGTGGCATGGATGTTAGTAGCCATTCGGAATCGGCTTTAAGCTGTAGGTCCCGGTCTCATTAGCCCTGGTGTTGCAAAAAGTAGATCGTAGCATTCCGAACCAAACTAAAAAAAACTTATAATGCAACTATTGTGTAATTTACTTAAATTACGTACAAATTTTCAGCTAACAATTAAACCTCATAGTATATTTACATTTGCTTCTAAATATACTATCAGGCTTATAATGCAATTATTGTGTAAATTGCGTAAGAATTTTCAACTAACAATTAAACAGAAAAGTATATTTACATGTGTTTCTAAATATACTATCAGATTTTGCTTACAAATTTTCAATCAACAATTAAACCTCATAGTATATTTACATTTGCTTCTAAATATATTATCAGACTTATAATGCAACTATTGTTTAAATTACGTAAATTGAGTACAAATTTTCAATCAACAATTAAACCTTATTGTATATTTACATTTGCTTCTAAATATACTATAAGACTTATAATGCAACTATTGTTTAAATTACGTAAATTGAGTACAAATTTTCAATTAACAATTAAACCTCATTGTATAATTACATTTGCTTCTAAATATACTATCAGACTTAAAATGCAACTATTGTTTAAATTAAGTAAATTGAGGACAAATTTTCAATCAACAATTAAACCTCATTGTATATTAAATTTGCTTCTAAATATACTATCAGACTTATCATGCAACTATTGTTTAAATTGCGTAAACTGAGTACAAATTTTTCAATCAACAATTAAACCCCATAGTATATTTACATTTGCTTCTAAATATACTATAAGACTTATAATGCAACTATTGTTTAAATTACGTAAATTGAGTACAAATTTTCAATCAACAATTAAACCTCATAGTACATTTACAATTTCTTCTAAATATACTATCAGGCTTATAATGCAACTATTGTGTAAATTGCGTAAATTGCGTACAAATTTTCAGCTAAAAATTAAACACCAAAGTATATTTACATTTGCTTCTAAATATACTATCTAGCTTATAATGCAATTATTGTTTGAATTATGTAAATTACGTACAAGTTTTCAATCAAAATTAAACCTCATTGTATATTTACATTTGCTTCTAAATATACTATCAGATTTATAATGCAACTATTGTTAAATTACGCAAATTGATTACAAATTTTCAATCAACAATTAAACCTCGTAGTATATTTACATTTGTTTCTAAATATATTATCAGACTTATAATGCAACTATTGTTTAAATTACGTAAATTGAGTACAAATTTTCAACTAACAATTAAACCTCATAGTATATTTACATTTGCTTCTAAATATAGTATCAGACTTAAAATGCAACTTTTGTGTAAATTACGTAAATTGCTTACAAATTTTCAATTAACAATTAAACCTCATAGTATATTTACATTTGCTTCTAAATATACTATCAGACTTATAATGCAACTATTGAGTAAATTACGTAAATTGCGTACAAATTTTCAATCAAAATTAAACCTCATTGTATATTTACATTTGCTTCTAAATATACTATCAGATTTATAATGCAATTATTGTTTAAATTATGTAAATTGAGTACAAATTTTCAATCAACAATTAAACCTCATAGTGTATTTACATTTTCTTCTAAATATACTTTCAGACTTATAATGCAACTGTTGTTTAAATTACGTAAATTGAGTACAAATTTTCAATCAACAATTAAACCTTATTGTATATTTACATTTGCTTCTAAATATACTATCAGACTTATAATGCAACTATTGTTTAAATTACGTAAATTGAGTACAAATTTTCAATCAACAATTAAACCTTATTGTATATTTACATTTGCTTCTAAATATACTATCAGACTTATAATGCAACTATTGTTTAAATTACGTAAATTGAGTACAAATTTTCAATCAACAATTAAACCTCATAGTACATTTACAATTTCTTCTAAATATACTATCAGACTTATAAATCAACTATTGTGTAAATTACATAAACTGCGTTTTATTAAATGAATAACGAAATCGTGCCTTGAGTTATAATGCCCACTCTTCTTTTTGCTTTATTATTTTTTCTAATTCTTATTGAAGGGGGGAGTTAGGTACGTAAACAGCCAACTGCAAAAACACAACTGAAAATTATTTCTATAAAATTTTTGGATTCTTAAATGGAAGGTGGATTAATATCATTCTTCTATAATGGAAGAAGCAGAAAATATATTTCTAATACACTGCTACTCCTTGAAATTAGACTGTATAATTATATCGGACAGTATTATGGAATATTGAAAGGGAATTTTAGCTAATTTACTCTTTCAAAGGGAATTCTTTAGTATTTATCATCAGAGGCTAATTTAACGATACGCGCCCAGGCTCTTGACTTCTGGGGGTCCTTAACCTCAAACTTTAAGCATTTTCTCTTGTGTAAGTGACTTAAATTACGTACAAGTTTTCAATCAACAATTAATTCACATATTTATATTTGCTTATGAATAAACTATCATGCTTATAATGCAACGATTGTTAAATTACATACAGTACAAATGTTCAATCTACAATTAATTCTCATAGTATATTTATATTTCCTTATAAATATGCTGTCAGGCTTATACTTTAGCTATTGTTAAATTACATTATTTTGGTATAAATTTTCAATCAACAATTAAACCTCATACTATATTGACAATCGCTTCTAAATATATTATCATACTTATAATGCAACTATTGTTTAAATTACGTAAATTGCGTACAAATTTTCAACTAACAATTAAACCTTATAGTATATTTACATATACTATCAGTTTTATAATGCAACTATTGAGTAAATTACGTAAATTGCGTACAAATTTTCAATCAAAAATTAAACCTCATTGTATATTTACATTTGCTTCTAAATATACTATCAGGTTTTAATAAGGTGCGTATGTATAAAATAAATAAAATCAAAAACATTCATAAGCACGTGTAATTTTTCTCCCTTAAAATAAGTCTTCTTCTTCACACCCGTTCCGCTGAGAAAATGTGCCAGAGTTGTTGGTAGGCAGTGGTACAAAAAAGTGTGGACCGCTAAGGATTAAGTTCCTTTTAAACTTTCGTTTATTAGCCGTCAGGATATAAAATTGAAAATATAAAAATGAAAACTAAATATTTATCGTGTTATATTGCATACCATAATCTGCACCGTTACTTTGTATATATTAAGTCACTGTTACATAATGTATATCTTAAAAGAAATTAAAGCAAACACCTCTAGCAGAGAAAATTGTGTTATGGACCGAAAAAAAAAAGGAAAAAAGTATTAAGCATATATTCCTTTTATATATTCATCTCCTAACAACTTTCCCCGCTGGCTAGCATTTTATCACTTTCTCCCTGGTGAAAGGGAAAAATTTTTAAAACAAAAGTTTTAGATCTCAGGGAGATGAAAAGTTGAAAAAAAAAATTTTTTTTTAGAACCGTTGTCCAAGAGGGTCAGAATAAAACGAGGGGAAACAAAAGCAAAAATCTCACACACATACACACAAATTCGATTTTAGAACTTTTTTGAACAGGAAAAGACGAATACATTTTTTTAAGGAAGTATTTTTTATAAAGTTTTCTTTATTTTTTTTATGAGTTGAAGATCCGTAAATCTAATAGAGGGATGTGATTTTGTATGTGTCTGGGGGAGAGAGGGTATTTTGTTTGGTTTTTACCCCCCAAGGGGATGACCAGACCATTTTTTGTGTTTTGGAATTATTCTACCACCAAAGAGGGGGAAAAGACATTCCACTACAGCGTTTTATTTTGTTATTATTATTCTAAAAGTTTCCTCCCCTGATTTCAATTCAAGTAGGTTATGTATTCAGAAAGGAGCTTAAGTGATTTATTTTTTTAAAATAATAAAAAAAAATGTGGGGGATAATTTTTGCTGGGTTTCGAAGAGTTGTTAGGAGGTTGTTCGATGCTGTAAATTCTTTTAGTAGAAAAATTAGGAAGTGTATATAATTTCGGTGCACATATAAATATTAAATTTCGCTACGTTAAAACAATATTCCCTCCCTACCAGATCAAAATAAGTGTTATTAATATTTGAAAGTTTGTTGGACGATGTTTGAAAATATTGTATAATCGGCGGATTTTCATAATATACTTCATTTTTGAAAGTTTATTTAACGCTCCATGGGTTATTTGATGTTAGTAACAAATTAATAAACTTCAGAAATAAATAGAGTTTGTATGAATTACAGGTGCTTATAAACATACATTCATGAATACATTGAAGAGCCAAATTGTTATGACTGTTTTGGAGGGTTTTTTTTTAAATTTCTAAACAAGTATTTATTGGTTCATTCTCTAACTTTGGCCATATAAAAAACATACTTGATATCATGCTTTCTAATGAAACTTCGGAATTTTGCATTTAGGGAACCATCTAGGTAAGTGGTTCTCAAACTTTTTATGATACGGAATCCCTATAAACTTGCATTCATAAAATACATTTAAGAGCCAAAATATTATGCTAGTTTTGTAGTTAAATCTTTTTTTTTTTTTTTTTTTTTTTTTTAATTTCTAAACAAATATTTTCTCATTCATACTTTAACTTTAGCCATATAAAAAAGAAATTTAGTATATAATTTTCCAACGAAGATTCAGGGACTTTTGCATTTAGGGAACCATCTAGATCAGTGGTTCTCAAACTTTTTATCCTATGGAACCCGTTTCTTACCATATACATAGCAGCTAAACTGCTATATAAATTTTACTTAAGACACTAAGTTGGTATACGATATAAGAAACTAAGGACTATAGAACTAAGGACTAAGGTATATATAAGAAACTAAGGACCTGTCATTTACTACTGACATAAAACATAAGACACGACATTAGATATAATCATAAATACTAAATGATACAAAGTACTAAATTACTAAAATAACTAAGTACATACGTAAAGTAATTAATTACTAAATAATAAATACTAGAAAAATCTAGCGTTAAAATTATAAAACTATAAGGAATATAGGACTAACGACTAAAGTATATATAAGAAACTAAGGACTATAGGACTAAGGACTAAGGTATATAAAAGAAACTAAGGACTATAGGAATAAGGACTAAGGTATATATAAGAAACTGAGGAACTAGTATTCACTACTGACATAAGACATAACATACACACGATATTAGACATAATCATAAAAACTAAATAATATAAAGTACTAAATTACTAAAATAACTAAGTACATACACAAAGTACTTAATTACAAAATAATAAACACTAGAAATACGTAGTATTTGTATGTATTACAGGTGTTTAAAAACTTACATTCATAAATACATTGAAGAACCAAAATATTATGACCGTTTTGCAGTTTAATTTGTTTTTTTAAACTTCTAAACAAATATTTGCTGATTCATTCTCTAACTTTGACCATATAAAAAACATACTTTATAACACACTTTTTAACTATGCTTCAGGGACTTTTGCATTTTGGGTAACATATAGGTCAATGGTTCTCAAACATTTTATCTTACGGAACCCGTTTCGTACCACATACATTGCACCGGAATCAATATATAACTATTACGTAAAGAGAAACTAAGGACCTATTATTCACTACTGACATAAGTCATAACATAGACACGACATTAGACATAAGCATAAAAACTAAATAATACGAAGTATTAAATTACTAAAGTTATAAAATACATACTTTATATCACACTTTCCAATGAAGCTTGGAGGACATTTGCATTTAGAGAACCATCTAGATTAGTGGTTCTCAAACTTTGTATCCTGTGGAACCTATTTCTTACCACATATATAGCAATGGAAACCCTATTTAAATATTACGTAAGGTACTAAGGACCTATACGATATAAGAAACTAAGTACTATAGGACCAAAGACTAAGGTAGATATAAGAAACTAAGCACTATAGGACTAAGGATTAATGTATATTTAAGAAAGTAAAGACCTATTAATCATTACTGACTTATGACGTAACATAGACACGCCATTACACATAATCATAAAACTAAATAATACAAAGTACTAAATTATTACTAAAATAACTAAGTATATACACAAAGTACTTAATTACTAAATAATAAGCACTAGAAATACCTAGTGTTTGTATGTATTACAGGTGCTTATAAACTTACAACCTTGTTACGAAAGGAGAAACTAAGGACCTATTATTCACTACTGACTTAAGGCATAACATAGACACGAAATTAGACGTAATCATAAAAACTAAACAATAGAAAATACTAAATTACTAAAATTATAACTAACATACTTTATTTCACACTTTCCAGTGAATCTTCGGGGAGTTTTTTGCCTGTAGAGAACCATCTAGATTAGTGGTTCTCAATCTTTTTATCCTGTGGAACCTGTTTCTTACCACATATACTACATTGAAGAGCCAAAATATTATGACTGTTTTGGAGTTAAATTTTTTTTTTAAATTTCAAACAAATATTTTTCGATTCATTCTCTAACTTTGACCATATAAAAAAAATACTTAATATCACACTTTCCAATGCCGCTTTGGGGACTTTTGCATTTAGGGTAACATATAGGTCAGTGGATCTCAAACTTTTTATCCTACGGGACCCGTTTCGTACCACATACATAGCACCGGAATCCCTATATAACTATTACGTAAGGAGAAACTAAGGACCTATTAATAACTACTGACACAAGACATAACGTATACACGATATTAGACATAATCATAAAAACTAAATAATATAAAGTACTAAATTATTAAATTATAAAAAAACATACTTTATATAACACTTTCCAATGAAGCTTCGGGGACTTTTGTATTTAGGAAACCATCTAGAGCAGTGGTTCTCAAACATTTTATCCTATGGAACCCGTTTCTTACAGCATATATAGCAACGGAACTCCCATATAAATATTACTTAAGGTACTAAGGACTTATACGGTATAAGAAACTAAGGACTATAGGACTAAGGACTAAGGTTTATATAAGAAACTAAGGACTATAGGACTAAGGACTAAGGTTTGTATAAGAAACTAAGCACTATAGGATCAAGGACTTAGCTATAGATATGAAACTAAGGACTATAGGACTAAGGATCAAGTTATATATAAGAAACTAAGGACCTACTAGTCACTACTGACATAAGACATAACATAGACAAGCCATTAGACATCATCATAAAAACTAAATAATGCGAGGTACTAAATTAACTAAATAAACTAAGTACATACTCAAAATACTTCATAACTAAATAATAAACACTAGAAATAAATAGAGTTTGTATGAATTACAGGTGCTTATAAACATACATTCATGAATACATTGAAGAGCCAAATTGTTATGACTGTTTTGGAGGTAAATCTTTATTTTAAATTCCTAATGAAATATTTTTCTATTCATTCTCTAACTTTGACTATATAAAAAACATACTTAATATCAGACGTTACAATGATGCTTTGGGGACTTTTGCATTTAGGGAAACATATAGGTCAGTGGTTCTCAAACATTTTGTCCTACGAAGCTCCTATATAAATATTACGCAAGGAGAAACTAAGAACCTATTATTCTCTACTGACTTAAGAGATAACACAAACACAATACTAGGCATAATCATAAAAACTAAATTATACAAAGGACTAAATTACTAAAATAAGCCTAGCCTCCTAAATCAGAGTTACTGTTCATGGCATTAAGAAATAACGGAAGTTACGTTATTGAAGACTGAGAAAATTACTAATAAATATTACAGTGCATACAATAATTAGTTAAGGTAAAAATATGATCCACGAATGCAGTGAAAAAAAAAAACAATACAATACAAAAAATTTTAATTTATTAAGTTCTAAACTTAAAGTATGATAGACAACTAATGTCTTAAGGTAAGAAACAATTTTTTTCCAAGACAAGTAGAATCAGAGAGAAGTCTCACTTCTGATTGCTTTAGGAAAGCAAGTACAGACAATTTTTAAGAATTTAGAGGATTTAGAAGAGAAACGAGAAACACGGAAAGTAATTTGGTTTTTAGAGAGGAGCCAATGGGAATTAATCTGACTTTCTATAGAGAAAATTAAGTTTACTGCTTTGAGAGCCACCTATAATTCATGACCTTTAATTCAGGTATTATAGTACTGGTATCCTCCCAAAACAATGGTCTTGATCAGGAATTATGATATCTTTTCAATTCCTGGAAAAAACAATAAAGAATACTTATCCATTACAGACATCCACTTCATGTGAAAATCTTAGTAGGTCTGAATCAGCCAACTATGTACTCTTTAAAGCAATCCAAGTCAGCAGGTACTATAGTACTGGTATCCCTCAAAAAACAGTGGTCTTGCTCAGAAAGTATGATATCTTTTCAATTCCTGGAAAAAACAATAAAGAATACTTACCCATTACAGACATCCACTCCATGTGAAAATCTCATTAGGTTAGAGTCAGCAGCTAACTATGTACTCTTTAGAGAAATCCAAGTCAACAGGTACTATAGTACTGGTATCCTCCAAAAAACAGTGGTCTTGCTCAGGAAGTATATCTTTTCAATTCCTAGAAAAAACAATAAAGAACACTCACCCATTACAGACATCCACTGCATGTGAAAATATCAGTAGATCTGAATTAACCGCTAACTATGTACTATTTAAAAAAATCCAAGTCAACAGGTATTATAGTACTAGTATCCTCCAAAAAAACAGTGGTCTTGGTCAGGAAGTATGATATCTTTTCAACTCCAGGAAAAAATAATAAAGAATACTTACCCATTACAGACATCCACTCCAAATGAAAATATCAGTAGATCTGAATTAACCGCTAACTATGTACTATTTAAAAAAATCCAAGTCAACAGGTATTATAGTACTGGTATCCCCCAAAAAACAGTGGTCTTGCTCAGGAAGTATGATATCTTTTCAAATCCTGGAAAAACAATAAAGAACACTTACCCATTACAGGCATCCACTCCATGTGAAAATATCAGTAGATCTGAATTAGCCGCTAACTATGTACTCTTTAAAGAAATCCAAGGTACCATAGTACTGGTATCCCCCCCCAAAAAAAAAACAGAGGTCTTGCTCAGGAAGTATGATATCTTTTCAACTCCTGGAAAAAACAATAAAGAACACTTACCCGTTACAGACTTCCACTTCATGTGAAAATCTCAGTAGGTCTGAATCAGCCAACTATGTACTCTTTAAAGAAATCCAAGTTGACACGAGAAACACAAAAATTTTTTTGCTGACAAATGAAAGGGGCTGTTACTGGCTTTGGTTGACTTCCTCCAAATAGGCATATTTATCGATTGTTATGCTTGTGTTCCTTAATTCTTTTTATCCAAGACATATGCTACATTCAAATAACTATATTACTTTTCTTTTACAGAGTGATTTGGCAACGTTTTGGAATTTCCTAACAAATAGATGCTTCAGTGATCAAGTCCATCTGGGTGAGTTATGTCTTATTTTTATACTTTTCTTTTATTCACTAGAAAAGCCAACTACCGGTGGTGCAATCAGGAGAGTTGAAGTTTTTCTCGCTAAAAGTTTCTTTCTCTTTTTTAAAAAATTTAATTTTTTAACTTTGCTATTTAAAGAACAGCTGAAAAGTAATTTTCTTAAGTACAGTAGAACTTTTTATCCGAGCTAATTGGGACCATTTGTATCTCGGATATCGCAAATCTCGATTAATAGAAACCATCTATAAAGACCTTCCGTGCTTATGAATTTAACTAACTTTTAAAGTAAAAAACAATAGAACTTTCTTTAAACGATAAAAATAAACATATATGAACTTATGTTTCATAGGTAAAAAGATTTTAAAAGGAAATCAACTGTAGTAGTAAATTTTGAAAAATAAAATGGAATTTATTTTAACTATACTTAGTTAAATATCGAAAGACGCATTTTCAAAAATAATACAGATCTCAAGAAAATATTGTATTTTTAAAATTTAATATACATTAATTTGTTAAATTTGCATTCTTTTAAAAAATCTGTAACCTTTCGTTGCAAAAGTTCAGGATTTCTATCATGGGCAGCCCTATCGAGCCAATTTTTGAGCAACAGGAGATTCATTGGTGTAGCATCGTTTCATTGCTCCAAATCATTTAGAACAGTTGTCAATGCTTGAACACCTTTACTATGACTTATAGTCGTAGAATCCTTAAAGTACTCATCTTCATTTTCTGCGTCATTAATGTACGTTGAAGGATTAACGGCTTGTATGATTTTTTCGTCATTGAGAAATTCAAAATTTAGATGTTGATTTTCAACGTTCAGCCACTCGCAAATGTCCTCTTCCAAAACTTCCTACATCCTTCAATTCCATTGATGATCTAAGAAGTTCCCTGAATGTGTTTTTCTTCTTCTGGGATTCACCCTGTCTCCTCTTTTCAACAATTATTTTGTTGAATGATTTACGAATTATCGCTGGATTCACTAATTGCCTTGCCTGGGCTATCATGTTGTGAGGAAGAAGTGTCTGTAACACGGACAATGAACTAAAATGTGTATAATTTTTTCCAAGCTCATTTTGGAAAGGAGAAAAAAATTAGACTTCGTTATTGACTCGGTAAACAGAAATTGTTAATCGAGGTTCTACTGTAGAAGTATTTATCGCAGAGTCTTCTTTACAGGCTAGAGTTTCTATATAATGTGATCAGTTTAAATTT
The DNA here is from genome assembly GCA_032207245.1 of Pardosa pseudoannulata. Taxonomy (NCBI): domain Eukaryota; kingdom Metazoa; phylum Arthropoda; class Arachnida; order Araneae; family Lycosidae; genus Pardosa; species Pardosa pseudoannulata. The sequence continues at coordinate 90,910,341 of CM063497.1, read as the reverse complement.
TGATAACAATAACAGATTGATAATAATATACGATATGCAAAATTAAATGAATTAATTTAATTCACACGTACTAAATTTCAATATAAAATGAAAAACTCACCTTCTATTTCTGTATTGTATATTACCCTTTAAAATAAAAAAGAATTGATCAATTGGTGACTGTTTACTGTTTTTTCTAAGAAGCTCATTGATAAATTGTTTGCAATCATGTTTTTTTAAAGTCATTGGAGCAGTGTTGTACTACACGTTTCAACACTTTCAATGCATTTCTCATTTCAGCACTTGTAGAAGGTAGCCCAATATCAAGAGATTCTCCATTTGACTCATTAGTTCCATCAACTTGTCATAGTGATTTAAATTTTCGATCTTTTGTTTTAACGTTAAATCATTTCGCAATTCTGACTTCCATATCGATAAGCTGCATGTAAGCGAGCAATGCATTACATGTGAATACCATCCTACTCAGTTTTATTTTTTTTTTTTTTTTTTTTTTTTTTGTTTTATTATTTTTTTTTTTTTTTTGTTTTTTTATATTTTTTTTTTTTTTTTTTTTTTTTTTTTTTTTTTTTTCCCAATAAGAATGTGTTGCCTTCTGCTTATCTCACAACCATTGACCACCAGCTGGGTGTGCTTATTTCTGAAAAATTCCAAGAACATGTAATGCCCCCACTCCTTTGTTCATTTCCCATTTCCCTAGGTGGAAGAGGAAGATTTGTCGGAAAATCAAATAACAGCGAAGGGAGAGAAAAGAATGGGTTCCTGAATACATTGAATATTCCTTTGCCAGTTAAAATGAATTTCGAAAACTGATAACATTAATAGATATAACGATCACATAAAGCGATAATTTTAACATACAAATGAATAGAGAAAATCGGGACCAAGTGTTTCAATAAGCGATTTATAACATTAACCGCGATTACATTAAGCGGAGTCCAATGTATAAAAAAATAGAAAATATTAAAATTTCCTTTGATTTATTATATCTAAAAAATGATTTTAAGATTTCATCAAAATAAACAAATTGGCATAAAATGGGTTAAACATTTTGTACAGTTACCAGAATGCAAAATAATAGTAGTTTTATTTTTTTTTCAACTTTTAAAAAATTCAGAAAAATTCAAGTAGAAAATTAACTTTTCTAACTTCTGTTGCTGTCCAGGTTGCTCTTCCTCTATTACTGATTACCACAAATTTTCCCTGAGTAATTCCGCCATTTTTCATTAAAAGGTATTGTTTTACTAAAGGTATCATTCCTTTTTATTTCCATTACACTTTCCCATTTTTCATTAAACCGTTACTCTTTTAAGAGCACTATTTCCTTTTCTTTCAGTTATTTACTAGTGCTGCTTACCACATAAATTCTCCCTGAGTAATAAAGTCATTTTTCACTAAAAGATATCGTTCTACTAAAAGTACCATTCCTTTTTATTTTAGTCCTTTAATATTACTGATAACCATGTAAACTTTCACTGAATCCTTCATTTTCCCCTTTTCATTATATTGCTGTCCTACTGAAAGTGCCATTTTTCAGTTATTTACCTTTATTGATTAACCCATAAACATACATTGAATCCTTCGCTTTCCTATTTTTCATTAAACCGTTGCTTTTTATCAGAACCATTTCCTTTCTTTTCAGTTATTTACTAGTGCTGATTACCACGTAAATTTTCCCTGAGTAATTCAGCCATTTTTCTTTAAAAGTTATTGTTCTTCTAAAGGTATCATTCCTTTTTATTTTAATCCTTGAATATTATTGATAACCATGTAAACTTTCACTGAATCCTTCAGTTTTCCACTTATCATTACATCTCTGTCCTATTGAATGAGCCATTCCCTTTTTTCAGTCATTTACCCTTACTGATTACTCCATAAAAATACATTGAATCCTTCGCTTTTATATTTTTCATTAAACCATTGCTCTGTTAACAGCATCATTTCCTTTAATTTCAGTTATTTACTAGTGCTGATTACCAGGTAAATTTTCCCTGGGTAATTCAGTCATTTTTTTTATTAA
>CM063497.1:90855824-90900824 GCA_032207245.1 Pardosa pseudoannulata | reverse complement strand
TTAATTTACAAGTATTAAATCAAAATAATTTTTTGACGTATTATACTTAAAGCAATACTCTAGATCAGGAGTGGCTAACCTGCGGATCGCGAGCCACATGCGGCTCTTTGAAGGATTATTCGTGGCTCTCGATAAATGTACTCGAGTTCCCTTTTCATTTTTGTGTTATTATATTTTAAAAAATTATTACAACTGATGGAGCTCCGGTAATGATGGGTAAAAAAATCTTTCTCATTAGGCTTTTAAGAGATGATTCTTAAATTCCACAATTCACACCGATTCACTGCATAATTCACCGAGAATATCTCGTTACAAAATGCTTAAAATATCCTCATGTTATGAAAATAGTGTAACACATTGTAAATTACATTCGCACCAAAAAAAAAACTCCATCACTAATTCAAAAATTTGCTTGAAAAATCAAAGGACGAACTTCCAAATGACATTTAATAAATATAATTTCTGTAGAAAAAACCCTTTAAATAGTATTTAATACGTATTAATACCTTTTAAATACGTATTTAATTGCGGCTCGCGAAAAATTTTAAATTTTGAAAAATGGCTCGGAATATTAAGGAGGCCATTAATTTTCCACCCCTGCTCTAGATCATGGGTTTTCCATGTTTTAATACTATGGGTTCGGTTTGGTTTTGGAGTGCTACGGTCTATTGTTTCACACACGAGGGCTAATGAGACCGGGGTCTATTGCTTAAAGCCGATTCCGAACGGCTACGAGCATCCATGCTATAGCGGGATTCGAACCCACGAACTCCGGTACCGACGATCAGCGCTCTCACCAATCGGTCAGCGTTCGGCTTTAATACTATGGGATATATTTTTTGAGCTTATAATTTTCTTGTTGGAACCTCTTGATCAAAGAATAGAAAAAATAGACTATCAAACTATCTTACTCACATTTAAGAAGTTATCACTGAATCTTTATTTTTGCACAGTAAAATAATCTTAATAAGATATTGAATGATAAGGTAGGTACTGGTGATTTTTTGGTTTTCTAAAATATATTTCAGTGGTTGCCAAGTTCCTTGATAGTCCGAGCCATTTTTCAAAATTTGAAATTTTTCGCTAGCCGCAATTAAATACGTATTTAAAAGTTATGCAAAAAAGATAAATTATTTTTTTACAGAAATTATATTTAATGAATCTAATTTGGAAGTTCTTCGTTCTTTAATTTTTCAAGGAATTGTTGAATTGTCGATGATTTTTTGCTTTAGTGCGAATGTAATTTACAATGTGTTACACTGTTTTCATAATGTCAGGATATTTTAAATATTTTGTAAAGAGATGTTCTCGTTGAATTATGCAGTAAATCAATAGGAAGAGTGGAATTTGCCATCATTTTTCAAGAAAATTTTTGAATTGTCGATGATTTTTTGAATTGGTGCGAATGTGTTGTACTGTTTTCATAACATCAGGAAATTTTAAATATATTGTAAAGAGATGTTTTTGAGTTGTGCAGTAAATCGGTATGAATTATGGAATTTGAGAATTATCTCTTAAAAACCAATAAGACCGATTTTTTTTTACTCAGATCTGCCTAAGCTTCATCAGTTGGAATAATTTTTTAAAATATAATAACACAAAAATGAAAAGGGAACTCGGGTACATTTATTGAGAGCCACAAATAATCCTTCAAAGAGCCGCATGTGGCTCGCGAGCCGCAGGTTGGCCACCCCTGATATATTCTATAAATGTTTAAATAAGCAACAATATTTTAAATTATAACAAATATGTATGTATATTCAACTGTATATTCGATAAAAGTTAAATTCAAAGACACACACAAGAAGCTTAAATGACTTGAAAGGAGAGAGGCTGAAAATGAACAAAACACACAGGGCTATTTGATTTGAAATGTTTGGATTACAAATATTATATGCTTTTCATGTGAGTGGAGAAATTGGTAATCTTTTACCAAGATTATTTAGTACAGTATTTCTCAACATTTCAGTATTTATGATTCAATTTTCATCCTTAACTTTCATAACGCCCCTGTCCTCTGATGAAATAATATTTTTTTTTACTATTTTGACGCTAAAACCATAGAACTATAATTATAAATATTACAAAATTAGTTGTTTGGATAGGTTAATTGATTGATATTCTACATTTCTAATATATTATACTGTGCTATTCAGTATCAAAAATTCTGACGATGGAAGTCTTAACAAGAAGAATGAGTATTTTGATACTGTACTATACAGTATCAAAAATTCCGGCGGTAGAAGTCTTAACAAGAAGAATTAGTTTTTTGATACTGTGCTATTCAGTATCAAAAGTGCCAGCGGTAGAAGAATTAACAAGAATAGTTTTTTGATACTGTGCTATTCAGTATCAAAAGTGCTAGCGATAGAAGTCTTAACAAGAATTAGTTTTTTGATACTGTATTATTCAGTATCAAAAGTTCTGGAGGTGGAAGTCTTAACAAGAAGAATGAGTATTTTGATACTGTACTATACAGTATCAAAAATTCCGGCGGTAGAAGTCTTAACAAGAGGAATTAGTTTTTGATACTGTGCTATTCAGTATCAAAAGTGCCAGCGGTAGAAGCCTTAACAAGAATAGTTTTTTGATACTGTGCTATTCAGTATCAAAAGTTCTGGAGGTGGAAGTCTTAACAAGAAGAATGAGTATTTTGATACTGTACTATACAGTATCAAAAATTCCGGCGGTAGAAGTCTTAACAAGAAGAATAAGTATTTTGATACTGCGCTTTATAGTATCAAAAGTTCCGGCGGTAGAAGTCTTAACAAGAGGAATTAGTTTTTGATACTGTGCTATTCAGTATCAAAAGATTAGAAGTTTGTAACAAGAGGAAAAAATGATACACTAAGTTTTATTTTGATACTGTTCTATGATTTTTTATTCATTTGTGAATATCAACGAGAAAAATGTTTTTGATTTTATTCCGGTATAAAGATATCTTAAATAGAATTTTGGATTGTTATTTTTAATACATAAAATTATCTAGAAGATTCTTACAAAAATAGTTTTTAGATAAAAATATTTTTGAGAATTATTTATATATCAAAGTATCAATGATATTTAAGTTGAACGAGATATATCTGTTTAACAATAAGAATGAGTTTACAGAAGTTAGTGTATCAAAAGTGGGGTGAATTCTAAATGAAATTCAAAAGTTAGTTTTGATTGCTGCTATCAAAAAAGTCTAGGAAATCGAAAAAGAATTAATTTTTGATACTGTTTTTGTAGTATCAAAAGTTCCGGCGATAGAAGTCTTAACAAGAATTAGTTTTTTGATACTGTGCTATTCAGTATCAAAAGTTCCGGCGGTAGAAGTCTTAAAATAATAGTTTTTTGAAACTGTGCTATTCTGAATAAAAAATTCCGGGGTAGCAATCTTAACCCTTAATTTGACAGGATGTTTTTCAAATATTTTTTAATTTCTGTTATTTTCTCATGTCTGCATAGACATTAAGATCTCTGTAAAATAAACAAAATAATATATCATTTTCTATTTTTGAGATAATTAATGTTCGCTGTGGCGAACACTGACAATTATGTTATATAGTAATTATAAATATATATGTCCGGTGTAGCGGCCAGACGTAGCCAAATTAAGGGTATAAAGTACTTTAGGTATAAGGTAAAGAAAGAACTAGATCTTAGATAGATTAAATTTTGAAAAATCGATATTTAAAAGCATTAAAGATTGAGTATTACTTACAAAAAATGGCAATTACTCAAGTAATACATTTGGATTATATTTCTCAAATCGAAATAAAAACTTCCCCAAACGGACTGAGTGAAAAAAAAAACTTCTTTACGATTCAAAAGTCTTAATGAGCATTAATAAAACAATATTTTATTAAGTTATGAAAAAAAAGAATTGCCGCCAGAGTAATAAAAGAAAATTAAAACTGTTACATAAAACCCTTTTAAAACATTTAATATCGTTCAAAAGCGAAGCAAACAAGTGGAAATCCTCTAGAGTTTTTTTTCTCCCTTCTTTCGTTTTATAATCCTCTCTGAAACGAAACATGAAAACCTCAAATTTAAGCTCCCTGAAACCACACATTATCATTTATCCAGTTTTTTCCCTTTTTTTTAATCATTATTCCCTTTTTGTTATTATTTTAAGTTTGTTCAAATCTACCATCACTTCTATTAAAAATCCCCTATTTTTCCCCGGCGAAAAAAAAAAGAAAAATCAAAGGGAAAAAAAAGAAGAGAAATCAACTTCCCTCGAGTCTTCAAAAATAAAAATATGACAATAAAAAAAAAGAACAGCAGTAGATTAAAAACCGAAAATAATGGCAAAATGAATGCTTTAACTTCAAAAAGAAAGAATTATTATTATTTTTTTCTCCGCGCTCAGTTTTCCTCTTGTGTTATCAACAAGTAACATTATAGAGGGAAAAACAGTCATTAATTGCCACATGAGAGGTGAAATTGACGCCAAAAAATTAAAAATCGATTAATCCACGCCAAAAGTGGCGTAATGATGCGGGTGCAGGGTTGCCATAATAACAGAGGCACGTGGCAATTACCAGGAGGCTAATACAGGATTGAGGGGATGCGAAATGTTGCCCTAATCGCCTTCGATTGAACAATATCGAAAAAGGAATAACGTTCGAATGTTCCGATGTGGACGGAACTCAACAACAATTGGGTTACGGTTTGAATAAATTAGAATCGACAGTCTCTTTTGTAGATTTGATATTCGATAGGACGGAAATTTAAATACAGTTATAATTTTTTTACAGTCACTGAAAGGGATGTAATTTAATTATTAATTATTATTATTATTTTGTGTAATAGGAGTTAATTCAACACTAGACCTTTCTAAATAGGAAGTACTTTCTAAATTATCAGTTATTAAAACCCGAAGAATAAAAAAAAATCGTTTCTTTTATTCTTTATTTTACATGAATCTATACAAGAACCAATTTATAGGGGTTCAGGACACCCAAGACAGGTTTGATCCTCTATTCAATGGGCAGACAAACTGAGGACCAAGTATGCTTGGGAACTAAACACTGGGGGTTCCACGTAAGGTTGACCATTTACCTAGGACATGTGGTTCGCCCACCAGGGCCCTAGGTCTCGAAAATTTTAGTTTTTAGCTAGTAGGGAATGGAATAATATTAATATATGAAACTTTTTTTAATTTATCAAAATCTGCGTACTTTATTAGTTTCTACTGCAAATGTTGATAGATGTTTTCCACTAAGAAAAGCATTAAAACATATCTTTGCAATAGAACTAGTCACATGAGTTATATGTATATATATATATATATATATATATATATATACATATATATATATATATATATATATATATATATATATATATATATATATATATATATATATATATATATATATATATATATATATATATATATATATATATATATATATATATATGGCAAGTCGTGATCCAACGTTAAGGCGAATGGAAAACAGTCTTCTTGATAATAATAAGTTTTATTAACTCATCGTTCGTTCTTAATCAAAGCAACATGCGCCATTTTCATTAATCGACCCGGAGTTATGCGTGAAGGTGTTGACCGCTCCATATCCAAGCGCTAATTCAAACTTATCAGTTTGCAAGCTCATCAAATAGCTGAGAAATGATTCCGCCTGACCTTATTATCTTGAAAGCTTACGCGAGCGTGAGTCTTTTTCATTTATTTTATTATTATAAAAGAGTTCTCTTTTTAGAATTGTTTTTAATTTACATAATTTCCAACTACAATTTTTTTAGACCTGACACACAAACACACACACACACATATATATATATATATATATATATATATATATGTGTGTGTGTGTGTGTGTGTGTAGGTATATAAATATGGGCATATATATGCATATATTATATATATGTATATATATATATATATATATATATATATATATATATATATATATATATATATATATATATATATGTATGTATATAAATATATGTGCATATATGCATATATATTATATAATATATATATATATATATATATATATATATATATGTATATATGTATTATATGTATATATGTATATATGTATATATGTATATATGTATATATGTATATATGTATATGTATATGTATATATATGTATATGTATGTATAAATAAAATATATATATATATATTATATATATATATATATATATATATATATATATATATATATATATATATATATATATATATATATAATGTATTCTTTATATGAGTTTAGCGTAATTGTATAATGTGCACTTAAAAACTAAATAAGTAAAACTCGAGATATTAATTTACTTCTTCAAAATTAATACATCTAACTCAAAAGCAAAGAAGGGAAAACTTAAATAAAAAAAAAGTATTTCTCCCAGCCGTATTCTATTAGTATCCAGCCGTATCTAGAAGTATTCTATTAATCTGTTTACTTCCAAGCTTCAAGATCAGGCGTTTTTTATCATGTTTTTACACTACTAGGGAGCAAAGACAAGTAATGTGTAATTTATCTTACGAGTTCCAGCAATCTTTTTTTCTCACACAGCCTCAGTCTTCATACACAGTTTTCCATTTAACAGATTGTGCATAGTATATTTTTCAGCAGTTAGATCTCGCATATGAGCGATGCAGCGTTACTGACAGGTATTCTGTTATGAACCATCAAACATTTCAAAAATATTATGGATGATCAGCATCTCAAACATACATCTGCAGTATCACCAAATCCACCAGTGACAGTAGGAAAAGAAGCCAAGAAACGATTTATCTTTGTTCCCTTTTTAACCCTTTCAGGTATAATCCTACAATACAAGTTATCCTCTTTCACTTTTGTCTATTTTCTTGCATATATTATACATGACATTACTCTTCCTGTCAGAAAAATATCAGTGTTTTTAAAATTTCAACAGAATAAGTCACCATACGTCTCATTTTAATCCTCTTGATGTGTTTAAACTCTATATTGTGCATGTAAGGTTTATTGAGTACTAACTGGTTCGCACCCAGCCTTCGATCTGGGTTTTAAAATATTTCGATGAAAGGTTTAGAACCACTATTAAAGATAATAAGACGTATTAATAGAAATGCTGAATAAATCTCGTATGTTTCAGATTGTTGACGATTATAACAGTTTATAAATAGTTGAATGTCCAGTAAGTTTACTGTGTTGCCCGTAAGCTGCTGCATAATAATTCCCAATTCCACGACTTTTTTTAATGTAGGAATAAAATTTCAAAATACTGTGGAGAGTAATATATATGTACTGTTCTGAATGGGATAATTCATTTACGCGATTGGATGTCTTTTAGTACTAATGTTTTACATACATAAAAATTAAATTTTAAACAACAAAACCTATGACGATAACTTTTTCTTTAAAAAATGGCAATTGTGAAATAAAAACAAATTTGACAGAACATGGCGAATTTCTAATTACTGAAAATAAAAATAAATCCAACATATAACAGAAAAATACTAACTTCTTAAAAAATTTGAGAAAGTAAAATAAAGATTTACATATTTTGATAAAGTGAAAAATTTAGCTATTTAAAATAAAATGGTTTTGATACTGGGAAATTTTAAGCAGAAAAAGTTATTGCGTGTGACAAATAGTTGTAACTATAGCTAATAAATGGCACCACTCATTACATATTTTAATTAATATACTTTAAACTGATTGTAATTACGGTATTTTAATGGTGGAAAGAGTTTAAGCATTCAGCGGGTTGGGCGAAGTAATGCATCCAAATGTATTTATGTTTATAAATGCATTTATTTACACTCGGATTTTAATGGTATATATATACAAATATATTATAAAAAAAATATATCAAAAGTAAGGTCTTGAAAAATTCTTCAAGAATATAATAAATCACTAACAAAAATACCAAAATGTGCCGCAGTTCAAATTTTCCAAACAAAAAACGGTTTGGCAGGATAGGTGATAGTTGTCATTAATGTCAATTCTATTACCAAATATCTGGCGAAAACGACGACAACAATGAAAATATGGTCATTGTTTTTCACGCCAACTCAACAGTTAAAATGACTGTACTACATAATTAAAATGGTGTTTTTGTTGGTTTTAAAATAATATATTTCGATATAATTAGAATATCAGAACTCGATTGACCGAAATAACTTCCTTAAGTAATTCTACCAAGCATAATTATGAATAGATGTTAGTGTGGTCTTAGAATTGGATAAATAAAAATGGCGCAATTGATTTGACAATGAAAAAAAAATACCAAATATTGATAAACTAGCAAGTGTGCCCGTGCTTCGCTACGGTGAACTTAATATGTTACTTAAAAAAAAAAAAAAAAATTGTGCATAACTCTAAATTCGTCACAGTGCAGTTTGAGTCACTGGCATATTTATATATTTCTGTTATAAGCGTATTATAACAATATTCAGTTTTTATACTTCAGTTTTCATTAAACCTGAGTTGTACAGCAGTAAGATGTGAAAGCGTGTGCAAAATAAGAGTGCGAAAAAATTTGACAATAGTTTATTCATGATATTACTCTTCCTGTCAGAAAAATAGCAGCTTTTTTAAATCTCTACAGAATAAGTCTCCGTACACCTCATTTTTAACTTCTTGTTGTGATTAAACTCTATATTGTGTATGTAAGGTTTATTGAATACAGCAAGTGTATCCCTACTTTGCTACGGTGAACTTAATATATAACTTTTAAACAATTTTTTTTCGTGCATAACTCTAAGTTCGTCCCAGTGCAGTTCGGGTCATTGGCATATTTATATATTTCTATTATAAGCGTATTATAACAATATTCAGTTTTTATACTTCAGTTTTCATTAAACCTGAGTTGTACATCAATAAGATGTGAAAGCGTGTGCAAAATAAGAGTGCAAAAATTTGACAATAGTTTCAAAGAACTTCTCCTGCTTACTAAACATTCCGGAATACCCGGAAGCTGATCAACCATTGTCCAGTTCTCCAAAATGATCAAAGATCAAGCGTCGTTTTCGCCTCATGCAAAATTTTTTTATAATTTTTTTTCCAAATCATGGTTTAATGGGTATGGATGTTCGTAGCTGTTCGAAATCGGTTTCAAACAGAGGATAGTGGTCTCATTAGCCAATAATAACGCAGCAAAGCAGTAAATGGTAGCGCTACAAAACAAACCAAAAATTTTACCTACGAAAATCTTCTTTAATTTCAATACTGTTCAACTTTGGTTATGACTAAAAACCAAAATGATCCATTTCTATTAAACATGATTTTAATAAATTTCTATGTTCGACCAAGACAAAAGAAACATGCAGAATTCAGAGTGTAGAGCTTTCTCAATTAGGGCTATTTTATCTATTCTATTTTGCCCAATCCTTGCAAAGGTTCTTTTTCTCTCATATCTCCATCCTTTCCGCACTCTACTACCTCTAATCCCGGATTTTTGGTCTATCCAAACTTCTTTTTATATCCCTGTCTTTTTACAAATTTCGTAGAAAATAAAAGGGTGCCAAACAGTATAAAATTATTTTCTATGCAGGCCATTTCTAATATGCTAAAAATATGCAATGCTACAACTGCCAATATCGCGGAAAATGTGTAGAGCAAGTTACATAAAACCATAGACATTTTATAAAGTTTTCCAATTAGTCATACTAGCATATAGCCCGTCATATGACGGGATCAAAAAAATTTTTAATTTTCCAGAATTGTAAAGTACCCTATAAGGCAGGTCAAAAAATGGTTTGATTTTTGGCTGAGAATTATCTGGTACACGCTCAATAATTTATTTATCTTCATACTCTTCTAAATCTCCCGAGCCGAACGCTGGCCGATTGGTTAGGGAGCTGATCGTCGGTACCGGAGTTCGTGGGTTCGAATCCCACTATGGCATGGATGTTCGTAGCCGTTCGGAATCGGCTTTAAGCAGTAGGTCCCGGTCTCATTAGCCCTCGAGTGCAAAACAGTAGACCGTAGCTCTCCAAACCAAAACTAAAAACTCTAAATCTCCCGATACTGTGAATACAGTTTAGAATCACGTTTGAATTTATTTAGAAAGATAATTCAAATTTTCTGAGCTACGTCGAAATTATCGTTAAGTTCTCCTCCATTTTTTTGCCACAGTAATTAACTGGAAGTAAAGTAATGAAACTATCGTTTCCACTACACCCTGAAGATAGATAGAATTTGTGTTAATACCGGTGAATCACATTGAATTCATTTAGTCAAACCGTGAGGTTATGTATAAAAAACAAACACACAAACGAAAAACTTCTTCATTTTCAAAGATCTATAACATAAACTCTAGATATTTATTAGTCTAGATATTTATTAGACTTTTATGAAAAGAATTTGTTGTTAATACCGGTGATAAAATTTTCATTGCAACAAAAAATAATCAATGATTAAATTTAAAATTATCACTTATGTACCTAATCTATTATTTAAGCCAAATATAAAAGAAAATTATCTAAGTAATATCTAAATTCAGTGATAAAAGGTATGAAAATAATGCAGACGATATTTAAATAATTAAAAATAAGAAATAATTAAATGAGATGGTTAAAGAAATGACGTCAGAATGCTAGATAAAATGATATTTTTACCTCTTTATTATGTGATAAATTGGTAAATTTAATAGCTTTCTCTTGAACAGGAAAAATAAGGCTCGAAATAATGGCATTAAATGCTCGAAAAGGGGGAAAGTGGTGGATTACGAACATTTTGAAGCAGGTAAAAAGAATGGTTTATTTTTTCGCTGAGAATTATCTGCAACACGCTCAATAATTTGTTTATCTTCATACATCTCTAAAGTCTCCCGATACTGTGAATGCAGTTTAGAATCACGTTTGAATTTATTTAGAAAGATAATTCAAATTTTCTGAGCTACGTCGAAATTATCGTTCTTTCCCATTTTTTTGCCACAGTAATTAATGGAAGTTAAGTAATGAAACTATCGTTTCCACTACACCCTGAAGATAGATAGAATTTGTGTTAATACCGGTGAATCACATTGAATTCATTTAGTCAAACCGTGAGGTTATGTATAAAAAACAAACACACAAACGAAGAAACTTCTTAATTTTCAAAGATCTATAACATAAACTCTAGATATTTATTAGTCCCTGAAATAGACTCCTAGACTTTTATGAAAAGAATTTGTTGTTAATAACGATGATAAAATTTTCATTGCAACAAAAAAATAATCGATGATTAAATCTAAAATGATTACATATGTACCTAATCTATTATTTAAGCCAAATATAAAAAAAATAATTTACATCACATCTCAGCTCAGTGATAAAACGTACGAAAATAATGCAGACGATGTTTAAATAATTAAAAATAAGAAATGATTAAATGAGATGGTCAAAGGAATGACGTCACAGTGATAGAAAAAAATGTTATTTTTACCTATTTATTATGTGATAAATTGATAAATTAACTGTCTGCTCTTAAAGGGCTTGAAATAATGTCATTAAAAGCTCGCAAAGGGGGGAAGGGTAGATTTCGAACGTTTTAAAGACGACAGTATTTTTCGCTGTGTAATGAAGCATATTTATACCAATTTATTTTAGAATCGGATCGATAGTTTAGGAAAATATAAACTTTACTCTCTTTGAATTTAACAGCCTGCTCTTAACCAGGGAAAATAAGGATCGAAAGGGGGAAAAGGAGTGACTTTCGAACGTTTTAACGCAGGTTAAAAGAATGGGTTGGTTTTGGGATGAGAACTATCTGGAACACGCTCATTAATTTGTTTGCCGTAAGATGGGCGATTGGTTAGGGTGCTGGCCTTCGGTACCTGAGTTCGTGGGTTCGAATCCCACAATGGCATGGATGTTCGTAGCCGTTCGGAATCGGCTTTAATTTGTAGGTCCCGGTCTCATTAGCCCTCGTGTTGCAAAAAGTAGACCGTAGCACTCCAAACCAAACCATTAATTTGTTTATCTTCATACATCTCTAAAGTCTCCCGATACTGTAAATGCAGTCTAGAATCACGTTTGAATTTGTTTAGAAAGATAATTCAAAGTTTTCTTAGCTACGTCGAAATTATCGTTAAGTTCTTCCCCATTTTCTTGTAATTGTAATTAAGGAAGTAAAGGAATAAAACTGTTAAAATATTAAAGCAAACTAAGATGAAATTATCGTTAAGTTCTTCCAAATTTTTTTGCAGTAGTAATTAATGAAAGTAAAGGAATGAAACTGTTAAAATATTAAAAAATATTAAAGCAAATTAAGATGAAATTATCGTTAAGTTCTTCCAAATTTTTTTGCAGTAGTAATTAATGGAAGTAAAGGAATGAAACTGTTAAAATATTAAAGTAAATGAAAATATTAAAGCAAACTAAGATGAAATTATCGTTAAGTTCTTCTAAATTTTTTGCAGTAGTAATTAATGGAAGTAAAGGAATGAAATTGTTAAAATATTAAAGCAAATGAAAATATTAAAGCAAATGAAAATGAAATTATCGTTAAGTTCTTCCAAATTTTTTTGCAGTAGTAATTAATGGAAGTAAAGGAATGAAACTGTTAAAATATTAAAGCAAATGAAAATATCAAAGCAAATTAAGGTAATGATATCATATCCACTTTATTTTAGTCTCTATTTGTATGCAATTATTTCCATAATTTTAAAACCATTTAAAATATTCTTAGTTAAAGTTAAATATTTTAAAAATAAACATTCTAGATTATTCAGATTTCAAATTTAATTTTATTTATTCAATGTCTTTATATACTCATAAGAATACATTTAGAACTGAAAAAAAAAACATGAAGTAGTGCTACAATTAAGAGAAAAATATTTTTATTGGTGCATTTTTCTAGTCTTCTCGTTTAAGAAGTTTTCTTGCGTGAGAAGTTTTAATTTCTTGGTTTTTTGGAAAACTTTTACTGTATATATAAGTATACAGAAACACTTAGATATATCTAAAAAAGATAGCAATATTTTGTATGACCAGGGCCTGATTAAAGCACGGGCTGACTGGGCCTAGGCCCTAAGCCCCCTAATTTTAGGGCCCCCCTAAAATTTAGTAATTATTTATTAAATTTTAAATAATCCCCTATATAATAATAGTTTAAGTTATTTGAAAGTCTGTCCTCGATTTTATGAAGCGGTTGGACCTGAAATGGATAGAGGCATCCATAGTTAGCAAAATTCAAAGAGAGTACTGTTTATCTTCTCCCAAACTATAGATCCGATTCTAAAATAAATTGGTATAAATATGCTTCATATCACAGCAAAAAATACTGCCTTATATTAAAACGTTCGAAATCCACCCCTTTCCCTCTTTTCGAGCTTTTAAGGCCATTATTTCAACACCTCTTTTCCCCGGTTAAGAGCAGACGATTAAATTTATCAATTTATCCCATAATAAATAGGTAAAAATAACATTTTTCTAGCATTCTGACGTCATTCCTTTAACCATCTCATTGAATCATGTCTTATTTTAAATTGTCTAAATATCGTCTGCATTAGTTTCATACGTTTTATCACTGAACTGAGATATGACGTAAATAATTTTCTTTTATATTTATCTTAAATAATAGATTAGGTACATATGTGATAATTTTAAATTGAATTATAGATTATTTTTGTTGCAAGATAATTTTTAGCCAAACAACAAACCATTTTTTTACCTGCCACATAAGATACTTTAGAATTTTGGAAAATTAAAAACTTTACTGATCTCGTCATATGACGGGCTATATGCTAGTTCAATTTATAAAATTTGAAAATGTTTTTTGTTAATTCTACAAGTAACTAGCCTTATACCCCGTCATATGACTTGATCAGTAAAATTTTTAATTTTCCAGCATTGTAAAGTACCCTTTGAAGCAGGTAATAAAATGTTTTGTGTTTTGGCTGAGAATTATCTCATACAAGCTCAATAATTTGTTTATCTTCATACTCCTCTAAAGTCTCCCTACATTGTGAATGCAGTTCAGAATCACGCTGAATTCATTTAGTCAAACCATGTGGGTATGTATAAAACAAAAACACACAAACAAGCAAAATTCTGAATTTTCAAAGATATATAAATTATAAGCTAGATATTCATTAGTCACTGAAATAGACTCCTAGACTTTTATGAAAAGAATTTGTTTTTAATACCGGTGACAAAATTTTCATTACAACAAAAAATAATCGATGATTTAATTTAAAATTATCCCTTATATACTTAATCTATTATTTAAGACAAATATAAAAGAAAATTATTTGCTTAATATGCAAGTTCAGTGATAAAACGTATGAAAATAATGCAAGCGATATTTGAATAATTTAAAATAAGAAATAATTATTTGAGATGGTTAAAGAATTGACGTCATAATGCTAGAAAAATTATAATTTTTACCTATTTATTATGTGAACTAGCATATAGCCCATCATATGACGGGATTAGTAAAATTTTTAATATTCCAGAACTGTTAAGTACCCAATGAGGCAAGTAAAAAATGGTTTGTTTTTTGGCTGAGAACTATCTGGTTCACTCTCAATAATTTATTTATCGTCATACTCCTCTAGAGTCTCCCGATCCTGTAATGCAGTTTAGAATCACATTGAATTCATTTAGTCAAACCGTATGGTTATGTATAATAAACAAACACACAAAAGAACAAACTTCTTAATTTCCAAATATATATAAATTAAAATTTAGATATTTATTAGTCCGTGAAATAGACTCCTAGACTTATATGAAAAGAATTTATTGTTAATACCGGTGGTAAAAGTTTCATTGCAACAAAAAATAATCGATGATTAAATTTAAAATTATCACGTATGTACCTAATCTATTATTTAAGCCAAATATAAAAGAAAATCATTTACGTAATATCTAAGTTCAGTGATAAAAGATATTAAAATAGTGTAGACGATATTTAAAAATTTAAAATATGAAATGATTAAATGAGATGTTTAAAGGAATGACGTCACAATGCTAGAAAAAATTGTTATTTTTACCTATTTATTAAGTAATAAAAGGATAAATTTAATCGCCTGCTCTTAACCGGGGAAAATAGGGCTTGAAATAATGGCCTAAAACTCTCGAAAAGTGGGGAAGGGTGGGATTTCGAACGTTTTAAAGACGACAGTATTCTTTGCTGTGATATGAAGCATATTTATACAAATTTATTTTAGAATCGGATCGACAGTTTAGGAGAAGATAAACTTTATTCGCTTTGAATGGATGCCTCTATCCATTCCAGGTCCAACCGCTTCATAAATTGGAGGACAGACGGACAGATGACTTAGGCTATTATTATATAGGGCATATTTCATGAAAGCTTATTCAGAAATTAAATAAAAACAGCTAAAATGTTGACATTTGTATCTAAAACACACTCCAGTTTACTTATTTACATCACTGCAGTCACTTTTTTTACTCATTATTTACTCCATGGTTTTGAGTAGAAAAACCCTTTGTTTTTCTGGTTATACTAAAGATATAAATACAGATTTTATTCTCTTACTAGAAACTGCCAAAATAAATCAAATGTTTAGTATAAACTTTTAGTATTTATTTATAAACAGCTCATAGCATACATAAAGAAATTTATTATGGTTTGCAGTAATAAAAGGAACATAATACTGGAATAACAGTTTATTACATTCAACATTTATAATATGAATCCTTAAGAAAATAATTTACAAAATATTAAAGGAAAAAAGCATTTATCTTATATATTATATATTATAGATTAGTAATAAATTAAAAAATTCAGCCAGTTATAAAAAAAAAAATATTAGCACTTTTTATTATATTTCTGAAAGTTAGATACTGTTGAAACATAATGAAAACCCGCAGATCGCAAACACCTTTTACTGAAAACACCAATATAATCAAGAAATTGAGCTATTGAAAAGTTGACCGGGGTACCTTGGCCGAAAGCCTTATCCCCTGTAGCAAGTTAAGAATTCAAAATCAGGTGTCCAGTCTTTTAAGATGAAAAACAATAAGTATAAAAATGCAGGTCTTAGTGATGGGATGAGATAAATTGCTAGGCCCTTACTTAACAAGTTAAATAAATTAAGATGAAATACATTTAAAATAAAAAGAAGAAAGTTTAAGAATAGCAAGAAATTTTTATTTATTTTATTTATTTTTTAAATTTAAAATTGTTTTTTTTTTATTATTTATTTATTTATTTTTATTACTAAATTACTGTACCAAACAGTGAAAATATAGGTGAATGTTGATGAAAGAAATAATAAGTGAAATTACATTAAGTTAGTACAAGAAATAAAATTAAAGTTAAAAAATTAAAATTAAAAATTAGGTTCAGCTTAAAATTCATGGCGAGAAAAGCTCAGAGCAGGTTCTGTGGCTCCAAGAAATACGAGGTAAAAGGAATAATCAAGAAATACGAGGTACATTGGGCTTTTATAGATTTAAGATCCGGCGTCCAGCCAATCAAATTACAGGCAAAAACTAATTAAACACAATTAACTAATCAATCAATTAACTAAACACAATTAAACTAATCAAAACACAAAAGGATCAACTAAAGAAAACCTCGTACGTCAAAGAAAGCTATTACTTATATACAATAATAATCGGCCAAGTCGTCAAGTATGAGTGCGATTATATATTTCAACAGCTACAATTGTTATTTGCTTAAGAGTTTTATTATTTTGTTACTTTTATCTCTTATTAATTTTGTCTTAAAATCTACGAATAGATATTATTTGTTAATCTTAACTATGATATTTTATTTTATTTTTTATATAAAGCCTTAATTGCAAGTGTTACAGCTTACATCCTTGATGATATACAGATTTTTGGCATTCGACTGTACTGCAAAGGTATGTAAACACAAAAAAATTACTATAAACTTTCCTCAAGAAATATTCTTTTCTATCCTCTTTTATAAACAATTTTTTTTTTGCCTTGAAAGGAGGGTAGGGGGGAGCCGAAAAAACTACCAGGACCTGGGCCAAACTTTGCCTTGATCGGGCCCTGTGTATGACTGTGTACTTATATATAATTATATAGATATATCGGTTTGAGTGCAAAAGTAGATGCATGTAGATTTATGTACGTATATAATGAATGCATGTTAAAAATCAGAACTGGCGGATGCAGTGGTTTTGAAGTAAGTTTTAATGCTTTTCTAGGATCATTTGAATACCCAACAAAATGGAACATAATGATTCTGCGAGTGCACTTTTCCACCGAGCGCGCATACCTCGACTCCCCCCCCCCAAGGGCACCGGGGTAAAAGAGCTACAAAGAATGGGCACCCATTTGTACCTTGTTCTTGTCATCCCAGAAACCATTTACGCGATTATTTATAGGCCCGTGATATGAAAAATCGACCTGCAGTGTGAACCCCCCCTCTAACCGAACACGTGACTGTCGTTAATTTCATTTTTATGAAAATTTGCTCTTCCATTCCTCATATTTCCTCCTTCGAGGAATTGCACTCATATTTATCACGGTCGCGCGTTTAGCAGGTGCTATCTCTCTCTCTCTCTGCTTCTTTTGCGACCTCGGCCCGAGATGAGTTGAGTTGCACCTTACCACCTGCATGAAACTAGAGCTCCTGGCGGCAGCTGGGAGCAGGTCGCGTCCGTCGCATACAAATGTGGTCCCCCAGAGCTCTGTGTTTTTGCAGCTGCAATAGCAACTTTTTGGTGAATGTTCGCCAAGGAGGCGATCTGGCGGTTGTTTGCAAGCAAGGAAAAACAAATTATTTTTAATTGAATTTGCAACGAGTTACATTTACTTTTTCTCCTGGTGAAATGGCAATGGGTTTTTGCAAATCTAATTTGAAATCTACGCCCACCGAAATCATCTATGGAACACTTTACTGTCTGCCTTCGAGCGACAAGGCACGAGCGGCCATTCTTCTTTTGTGACTCATCGAATGAGCAACGAATAGATAGAAGTGAAGTAGACGGTTATGCGGTCTCATACCTTCTTAGAAGTATTGGTCTTTGATGAAAGTGTTTATCGATTTTTTAATCGATTATAAGCTTTTGAATATTTATTAAAATTATACACAATCTGAGATATTTAACACCGGTTTTAAATCTTATAAAATTTTGAAATTTCTCTTAATTTATTATGATAAAAATAGAAAACATTTTTAGAGAAAAAACTATTATGTGTCATATAACGATACATAAGATTTAAAAAAATTCTAATCAATACACAAGCCTGATTTTTCTTTCTTAATCCCGATCGTTAATTCACTTTGAAAAGACTAGAACTTTTGTCTAGAAAGTGTTTTTTAAGGAAGTGGTAAAGTATCATCCTATTAAAAATATTAATATTACCTGCATTATATTACTACCTATATTATATTACCCTTCATTTATTACCTATAAAATGAATCAACCCGTTAACGTGCAAGCTCGAGTTAATTCGAGCGCTCTAAACTGGCCAAACTGTGCACACTTAAGATAATTCGAGCGGGGTTGTACTTTATGTTGCTATAATTTTTCACATTTGACTGCAATCCAGATATGAAAATAACAATGTGAAAGCCAAAAAGAAAATCGTTTTATTGATATTTATCATTTACATGGGATTGTAAGCTATAACACTTACTTATTCAAATATAAAATATATATATTTTTTCTGCTTATCACTTACGATTTATCTCTTGTTTGTGAGCCACTTTCCGACAGCGTATTCATATTCCGATTCTGATACTCTCAGTTTTCAATATATATTTTACTAAAATATAATGTAAAATAAAATATAATTGTTAGCTATTTTATTACTAAGCTCTGGCTGTAAAGACATCCTCGACTTGAGGCGCCACTTTATATACTTTATTCTTGAGATATGAAACATAAGGGTTGCATATTTGATACCTACGCATCAAGGGATGACACGTCATACTGTCAATTGGTAGATTGCCTACCAATTAAACAATATACTCTTTCGACAATAATAATAATATTCTAAATATTAGAAATCATATCAATTATATAAATATCCAGTATACTTAAATTTTGATTATTTTTCTCTTTTGTAATTTTTTTTTGCAAGGTTACGTTATAAATTGTGTTTTTTACATAAAAAAATTCATTTTTTTTGGACGATCTTTTTACATACCGTCGTTGGTACAGAGGGATGATCTGTATTGAAATAGATCGGGATGGTGAACTTACGTTCTTTTTTCCCTCCTGGCTTTATGTCTTCCAGAACTGGACCACGAGAGCCTGCACATCTAGAAACGACGGAAATTTTCTTAAATCCGTCTTTACGGCTGTCAAATTAATAATTTAAAGAACTGTAATTGTTGAGCATCGCTTAATCACTGAATTGTGTCGTGATTGGGGCTTCCTCTCGACTAAACATCCCGTGAAATGTACGTGAAAGTTAGGAAGTGTAAAAGATTACTTTTGGGAAAGATTACTTTGGTAAAAGATTACTTTTGGTAAGATCGATAAACATTACATACTTATTTGACAGAATAGTTTACACGCCTCCTCCCTTCTGATGGTGGAGACTTGTAAGCGAGTTGTATTACAACTGTTCGTGCAAATCTAAAATGTTTCACATATTTGTACATAATTTTATTCAATTTTTAAGAATTTAATGTCTTTCAAAACAAAAACACTTTCATGGAGTACCAGTGACTTCTTTAAAGAATAAACTCTAAACTTTATTCGAAGACGAAGCCTATCTTCTAGTGTATGCCACTGTTTGAGTCGGGGAACACAGAAACTAGAAAATTGCCCTCCAGTCGCATTTGAACGAGTGAAAATGGACAAATTATGACAGGTATCATTCAGTGAAGAAATCTGTCGAATTCCAAAGTGACACAGCATGTCACTGTAGCTTAAGACATTTAGCTAAATGGATCACCAAATGCTTGGGAGGTCCGAGATGCAGAATAAAATAAACTAAGGGTGGTCCGTATTGAAAGAAATCGGAATCGTGACGCTACCAAACGATAGTTTTTTCCCCCTCCTGGCTTTATTGCTCCCAGAACTGGACCACGAGAGCCTGCACATCCAGAAACGACAGAAATTTTCTTTAATCTGTCTTTACGGTTGTCAAATTAATAATTTAAAGCACTGTAATTGTTGAACATCGCTTAATCACTGAATTGTGTCGTGATTGGGGCTTCCTCCTGACTAAACATCCCGTGAAATGTACAAGTCAAGTTAGGAAGTGTAAAAGATTACTTTTGGGAAGCTGTAAGTTGGATGAACATTACATATTTATTTGACAGCTCCTCACTTCTGCAGGTGGCGTCTTGTAAACGAAATGTATTACAACAGTTGGTGCAAATCTAAAATGTTTCACATAATTTTACATAATTTTATTCACATTTTAAGAATGTAATATTTATCAAAACAAGAAACACTTTCATGGAGTACCAGTGACTTCCTTAAAGAATAAACTCTAAACTTTATTCGAATACGAAGCCTATCTTTTAGTATATGTCACTGTTTGAGTCGGGGAACACAGAAACTAGAAAATTGCCCTCCAGTCGCATTTGAAAGAGTGAAAATGGACAAATTATGGCAGGTGTCACTCAGTGAAGAAATCTGTTGAATTCCAAACTGACACAGCATGCCTAAGCTCGTCACTGTAGCGTAAGACATTTAGCTAAATGGATCGCTTAATGCCTGGGAGGTCCGAGATACTGAATAAAACAAACTAGGGGTGGTCTGTATTGAAACAAATCGGAATCGTGCCGCTACCAAAGACGTAGTTTTTTTTTCTCAACTGGCTTTATTGCTTCCAGAACTAGACCACGAGAGCCTGCACATCTAGAAACGACGGAAATTTTCTTTAATCCGTCTTTACGGTTGTCAAATTAATAATTTAAAGCACTGTAATTGTTGAGCATCGCTTAATCACTGAATTGTGTCGTGATTGGGGCTTCCTCCTGACTAAACATCCCGTGAAATGTACAAGACAAGTTAGGGAGTGTAAAAGATTACTTTTGGGAAGCTGTAAGTTGGATGAACATTACATACTTATTTGACAGATAGTTTACACGCCTCCTCACTTCTGCAGGTGGCGTCTTGTAAGCCAGTTGTATATGAAAGATTTATAAATATTCTATATTTCTGAAAAAATATGATACCTTTTCAGATTTTAATATTTTAGAAATGAGAGCATAAAAGTTTTGGGGTTATATAATTATTTTATGTTAAATTAATAGTATTTTCTGTTATTTAAAGTGCTTTAATATGGGGAGTTTTTAGAGTTTTCGAAATAGTTTGTCCTAGTACTTCTCTAAAATGTTTCCAAACCAATAATTACATATCCTAAAATTCTGAAAAATTACACTTATACAGATGGTTCCTTATAAGCTTGTTGTAAATGGCATATTTATAAACATTATACATTCCTCAAAATTATAATTCCTTTTCAGATTCCAGTATTTCTGGAAACATATAAAAGCATTTTCGGGTTTTTAAAATCCTTTATGTTATGTTAACAATGAACAATTGTTTGGTTTTTCCTTTTTTTTCTAAAATGTTTCCAAGTCAACATTTACACATCTTACATTTTAACACATTGTATGCAGGATACGTACTAGTAGGTTTTCTGGCGATTGATACTTAAGCGCGGAACACGTACTAATACGTTTTCTGGCGATTGATACTTGAGCGTGGGTCACGTACTAGTACGGGTTAGTGTAACAACATGGTTTGTTTGTGTACAAAAATAACGGTATATACAATAAAACGAAGCCGAATGTTCTTGTCTACTACATAGATTCTGGAAAAATTTAGGCAAATAAAAATTAGTTTTTACATTATTAGTTTTATGCTTCCTCTTTTCATTTTTTATAATGTAAAAATGTTTGTATATAACATAATTCAAAAAAATTAAAACTACATACTACTATTTCTATTTTATTTTTCATATTTACGATACTATTATAAATTTATCCACAAAAAAATATTTCTTGTTTACAAAAATCTTATAGTTGTTATTTATATATTTCTATTTATATATTTGTTTATATATTTCAATATAAAATACGAAAATTTGGCTAAAAATTAAATATTTTAGATCTATTGAGATTTAACTGAATAACTAAATTTACGCACAAAACGTCCGTTTCCGGTACAATTCCGCTGCGACATGTACCCGAAATAATGAGTTAAAAAAATTATAATCCATTTTTAGATTCCAGTTATTCTGGAAGCAGAATTCCAGTTATTCTTGAAGTTTCGTAACATTTCATATTACATTAAGAATGCAGAATTCTCTGTTATTTAAAATGTTTTTTAACAGCGTCCAAACCAGCATTTGTATATCATATTATTTTCTATTAACCCCTTAATGCACAGTTTTTTAATTAATTTATTTTTTTTAAAGGACGGCCAAAAAAAATCAATTTTTTTAGTGTAAAAACACAATGTAGATGTTAAATTTAGAAAATATATATATATATATATATATATATATATATATATATATATATATTATACTTGAATAAATTCATTTTTAGATTCCATTTATTCTGGAAGCAGATGTCCAGTTATTCTTGAAGCTTCGAAACATTTTATATTGCATTAATAATGCCCAATTCTCTGTTATTTAAAGTTTTCTTAGTCGCGCGTAAACCAGCATTTGTATGTAATACAGTTTTCAGATTTCAGTTTTTTTTTTTTTTAAATATGAATGCAACTGTTTTTCGGGGTTTTTAATTATTTTATTTTATATTAATAACGCACCTTATCCTTTGTAGTTTTAGGAATTTTCTGATGTGGCATTTACGTTAAAAGTTATATTGGCACATAGCTTTTTTTCCTGTTCGCCAAATCTTTCAGTTTTAGGAAACATAGGTAATAATTTCCTCACATAATAAAAAAATTCCAAAAATCAGTAAAAATATTAATTTTAAAAATAGACATATTGCCTTTTGTAAAGATATTTTAGTGATCAAAGATTAGAAACGCAGATTTTTAAATTAAATATAATTACTAAAGTTATCATATGTATAACATAATTTTATCAAGTGATTTTTATTGATGTCAGTCTCACAACTTTCTATAAATAAATATTCAATCATCTACCTGATCACTGGATAAAATTCTCACCGAGAGAAAATGGAAAAGAGACGGTGGATTTGTGCATTATTAGCACCTCATCTATAATAGTAGTTTCTATAGTAATTCATATAGATAAGCAAAATAAGCATGAATTAATTTCTGGGCAAGTTCCTAAGATTTACACGAAACATTTAAATAAGAAGATTAACAGATTAGTATGCCAGAACTATTCTCTTCGCAATAAATGGCAAATACACAGTTGTTATCACCACTCTAATACATTATTAATAAATTTAGAACAGAAATGATAAAATCAGTTGCACAACGTAACCAGTAGTTACAAGATAAAGAGCAGAATTTCCTAAGATATCTCAAGCTTTAAATATGTAAGTTGATGGGAACTTATTGCAAATGAATGTATATTTCACTGCTTAGAATTCATGACGTTACCTAAATATCGTTATAAGATATCTGGGGTAAAATACACTTATTATTGTGTTGCTACCTATTATCTTTATTTTTATATATCTAATTTATTTCCTATAACCACGTATTTTTCAATTATGATAATACTAAGACATAAAACTAAAATATTGATCAAGATATTAAATTAATTAAAATTATATTGTTATCCTCTAGACCTTCCTTCATTCTTCCATATAAGTATGTTACCCCAGTTAACATACTGTGTGTTGGTACATTTCGCAGCGGAATTGTACCAGGAGCAGGCGTTTTGCGAGTAATTTATTTATTCAGTTTATTCAGTTTTAGTTATCAGAAAATTATTTAATTTTTAAACCAACTTTTCGCATTTTATATTGAAATACATAAACAAATAAATAAATAGACAAATTAACAAATATATATATAAATACAAATATATATATAATATATAAATATACATACATATAATATCATTTTCGCAAGGATAAATAAAAAGTTAATTTTAAATTGGTTATTTTAATCGACTTTCCCGTTCTGTGGTTCCGCATCGACTGATGTAAAGACTAGTTTTTGTCTAAATTTTTCCAGAATCTATATAGTAGACAAGAACATTCAGCTTCGTTTTCCTGTATATACCGTTATTTTTGTACCCACAAACAAACCATGTTGTTACACTAAGCAGTACTAGTACGTGTTACGCTCACTCTCAAGTATCAATCGTCAGAAAACGTACTAGTACGTGTCCCGCATACAATGTGTTAGTTTTGAATCGCAAAACTAACACAAGATGGAAAGATCAATTTAGATTTTAAATCTAAATTGATTTTTGAATCGACCTTCCCGTTCTGTGGTTCCGCATCGACTGATGTAAAAACTAATTTTTATTTGTCTAAATTTTTCCAGAATCTATATAATAGACAAGAACATTCAGCTTCGTTTACCTGTATATATCTTTATTTTTATACTCCCAAACAAACCATATTGTTACACTAACCCGTACTTGACACACGCTCAAGTATCAATCGTCAGCAAACGTACTAGTACGTGTCAACCCCGCAAGTATCCATCGTCAGAAAACATACTAGTACGTGTCCCGCACTCAAGTATCAGTCGTCAGAAAACGTACTAGTACGTGTCCCGCATACAATGTGTTGGTTTCTTTTTTTATCTTGCTTTGAGTAAAAAATAAAAAGTTGTAAACTACCTGAGTTTAGAAAGTTATTTCGAATAAGTGGAGTTCGAATACAAGCCATCGTTCGGATACAAGCCTACATAGATATTCCGCTTGTACTACCGTATAGAAATTTGGATGTATGAGATGCAGTATTACTTCAAATGTAGTTGTCATTCATTATGTGTGTCAGTCTACGATGACTTGCGTTGTCTAGGGCTTTCAAACTGTCTAATAGTTAAAAATCTTTTGGTATATATACAAAGAGACTGTTTTGCAATTCAAAAAACTGTTTCTATCAAACGATCTCAAAAGTGATCTATCTGATAAACCGTTTTCTATCTCTGTAATACGTCTAACTATCTATCCTGACAGTTGAAGGTTTGACATCTTCCAACAGTGTGAACACAGCCTTAACTTCCATTCACAGGTCTTTAATCATTGTTAGCTTGTAGTTAAAACGATAAGGAAGTTATTGCACGATAAGAGACTACGTATGTTGTTGGTTTTATAAAACTAATGATTCCAGAAATGATATAATAATGCTATGTAAACTGAACGTGGAGATTACAGCTTTGAAAATGTTGAACAGTTCAAATGTCTAGGCTCAATTATAACAAAAAATAATGATATTAAAATTGAATTTAGGAACAAATTAAATATGGCAAATAAATGTTATTACGGACTGAGAAATCACTTTAAATCAAAACACTTAGGCATAAAAACTAAAATTCATCTATATAAAACTTTAGTAAAGCCAATAATTGTGTATGGAAGCGAGTGTTGGATTATGAACAAATGTGAGGAAAATAAATTATTAAAATTTTAAATATAAATACTAAGAAAAATATTTAGAGCTCTTGAAGAAAATAATGTATGGAGAATCCGTTGTAAACATGAACTATACTCTAAATTAGGACAAACAAATATTGTGAAAACTATAAAGATCTATCAATTAAGGTGGTTGAGACACTTTTATAGATACAATGACTTAAACCCAACAAAAAAAAGTTCATTTCAAAAAGTTGATGGAAAAAGGAAAAGAGGTAGACCAAACACCAGGTGGACTGATGTGGTTGAGAAGACGCTGCATGAAATTGGAGTCAACCAGTGGAGAACTGTGGTGGTGAATGGTTCCAGATGGAAGACACTTTTAGAGACAGCCTTGGACTGTAGAAGGTTGTAGTGCTACAGAAGAATTATCATCATATAGAAATTTGGATGTAAGAGATACAGTATTACTTGAAATGTAGTTGTCATTCCTTATGTGTTCCAGTCTACGATGACTTGCGTTGTCTGGGACTTTCAAACTGTCTAAGAGTTAAAGATCTTTTGGTATATATACAAAGAGAATGTTTTGTAATTCAAAAAACTGTTTCTATCAAACGATCTCAAAAGTGATCTATCTGATAAACCATTTTCTATCTCTGTAATACCTCTAACTATCTTTCTTGACAGTTGAAGGTTTGACATCTTCCAACAGTGTGAACACAGCCTTAACTTCCATTCACAGGTCTTTAATCATTGTTAGCTTGTCGTTAAAACGATAAGGAAGTTATTGCACGATAAGAGACAACGTATGCTGTTGGTTTTATAAAACTAGTGATTACAGAAACTATATAATAATGCTATGTAGACTGAAAGAAGTAACGGCTCCAGGAAATTTCATTCATGTCTTTAAATGAAATACATTTTATCATTAGTTAATTCTAAATGTATGGTTAAGGATAAAAAAGGATTGTTTAAGTGTTTTAACCCTTGTCTAATTATATTTTGCCCTTCAGTATTAGTACTAACACATTGTGTACGGGTACATTTCGCAGCGGAATTGTACCGGGAGAGGGCTTTTGGCGATAAAATTAGTTATTCAGTTAAAACTCAATAGATCGAAAATTATTTAATTTTTTAACCCACTTTTCACACTTGATATTGAAATATATAAACAAATATATAAATAGACAAATAAATATATATATATATATATATATATATATATATATATATATATATATAAGATAAATATACATATATATAATATTTTCACAAGGACAAATAAAAATTTAATTTTTAATCTAAATTGATTTTTTAATCAAACTTCCCGTTCTGTGGTTCCGCATAGACTGACGTAAAAACTAGTTTTTATTTGTCTAATTTTTTCCGGAATCTATGTAGTAGACAAGAACATTCGGTGTCGTTTTCCTCGATATACCGTTATTTTTGTACCCACATACAAATCATGTTGTTACACTAAATTTTATGGAGATGGGTTCTCCAAAAAATGTAACTTCCGTTGCTCTCTCTTCCTCCATCAATCTTCTCCCGACGAAAACTCGCGCCACCTGACGTCGTCTTTTGCCTCTTCCCATTGGCTTTTCCTTCCAGAGTCGCCATCCTGCTAGCCTCCGATTGGTCCTTCCATTGGTGTCTGAGAGTCTGTCCTTTCCGATTCGCTTCAGACTTTCTAATCACCTCGGACATCTTAAGGCATGTCGAACTGAAAATCCTTTTCGTTTAGCATCAGTTTTCCAGACAGAATGTCGTCTTGGCTGGGTTTTAACAAAACCTCTTTGTGAAGCTAATGGAGCGACAATGGAGCAACCTTCCCATTCATATCCATGTTTACGATAGCCAATAGGCAAACAGTATGTTACCCTTCCGTTTGAAATGGAAGCAAAATTCGTTATGAGTTGAAATGCACCATGTTGCGTGAAACTGCCTTATATGAAGCCTAATATGCTCATTACAACGCCGAATAAGGCAATTTGTCTGAACGTCACTAACTACTATAATGACCTTCCCATTCATTTTCAGGTTTACAACTGCCAATACACAAACAATAAACTGCCCTTCCGTTTGAAACTAAAGCCAGAATCGTCATAAATTGAGATTTGACCTACTGCGTGAAATTGCCTTATATTTCTGATAATTCGACAAGCATGTTTCTAGATATTCTACAAAACGTCTACAATGGAAAATTTCCGTTTATTTTTTGCTAAGGGCCGATCTCACCAAAATATTTTAATGGTTAACCACGATGAACGCATAGCGCCAACCAATGGTGAGACGTAATTCTCCGTTTAAACAGAGATTAATCGCGGTTAACTTTAAACGACTTTGATGAGATCGGTCTCAAGTAATTTATATGTACCTACTTCAGTAAAATTAATCATGGAACCCGTGTTTAAAGATCTAAAATACTTCCAGCGATCCTCCCGAGAGCCTTAAATCTATGCATCGAGATAATGTGTAGGGAGAAAGCATGCAACCCGAACCACCTTTTTAATCCGGGGCTAAAACTTTCTGTTTAACAAAGTGATACTGACAGACGCTTTTCTCTAACACTGGACATGTTGTAGCTCGTGGAGAGCAAACTTGATAGCTTTGGGTGGAAAAAAAGGCACCCATCCTCAACAGTTGCTTTACGTTATTGATTGGATTTTATTCCAGACACGGAATTTCAGTTTCCGTTCTCTTCATTACGGATCCTTAATTTTTAAATGAGAAAATTTCTTCTCTTGTTCCTGCACTTCCCCTCTCTCCCGAGGTGCGGAGCGTGTTTCTTACTCTGTGTTAAGTTCAATCGAACTGTTTGCGTTATTTTTACGGTAACAGCGAACATATATACATTTTTATCTTATTTATTTTTCTTCTGTTGTGTCTGAAAGTAAGATGGGAGATCCTAGTATAAAGCTATAATGTAAAATAACACTAACAATTATAACTGAAAAGATAATTTAATGCATTTCATAAAATCTTCACGTTTTTATTTATGATCTTTGAGCCTCGGTAGCTCAGTCGGAAAAAGCAGTGATTTTGTAACTGAAAGGTTGGAGGTCGAGGCTCAAGTCAGCGATCTCATAACTGAAAGTTTGCTGGTTCGGGGCTTAAGGTAGCGATTTCATAACTGAAAGGTTGCGGGCTCACGGCTCAAAGCAGTGATCTTGTAACTGAAAGGTTGCGGGTTTGGGGCTCAAGACAGCAATCTCGGAACTGAAAGGTTGCAGGTTCGGGACTCAAAGCCGCGATCTCGTAACTGAGAGGTTGCAAGTTCGGGCTGAAGCCAGCGATCTCGTAACTGAAAGGTTCTAGGGTTCGGGGCTCAAGGCAGCAATCTCGTAACTGAAAGACTGTGGGTTCGATGTCAAAACTGAAAGGTTACGGGTTCGGGGCTCAAGGCGGTCTAAGATCCGCTGTGATCTTTATAGATGACTTGGGAACGTAAAATATGTTCGAGGTCATCATGTCCTCCAAGTTTTCAAACGATACCTCTAGGGGTGGCAGGCCAAGCATGGGGATTTTCTCCTTGGTCCCTGTTTCTAAATTACGAGAACCCAACTGGGAAATGTTACTTTCCTCCTTAGCATACCTTAAGCGACGCGTACTCTTCGGGTAGTGATAAATGGGCAACAACTTTGCAGCCTTGTATTGGCATAATAGTGTGTGCTTGTATTGCCAGCTGCGTTGGAAAAAAATTGTGATCTTTGTGAACATGAGGCATATTTATCCACCATGACACTAGTTAGAACAACGGGTCCCAAACTTTTTTGTACCTGTTCCCCCTTTTTTATATAAAAAAAAAATTTTGAACCCCCTCAATTTTCGTGCCAATCTAATTTCACAAACACTCCCTTAATATTGTAATTTATTTAACGGGCTACAAAATAATAAGCCATATTATATATAAATATACATAAAATATCTATTATAAGTAATATTAATTATTTTCACAAATCTTCTTTATTAGAATTCTACATTTTTCATTATTGTCAATTGGTACTGATTATTTTATGAATTTATAAAAACTGAAACAAATCTTAAATGTCCAAGAAATTTTCGAATAATTTTAAGGAATAATCTTTAGAATCAGGAGCTGTTTTTATGTATAACATTTTTTACAACATATATAATAATTATTTTCACAAATCTTCTATGTTAGTAATTCTACATTTTTCATTATAGTCAATTGGTACGGATTATTATATGAATTTATAAAAGTGGAAACAAATCTTAAATGTCCAAGAAATTTTCGAATTATTTTAATGAATAATCTTTAGAATCAGGAGCTGTTTTTATCTATAACATTTTCATATCATAAATAATAATTATTTTCACAAATGTTCTATATTTGTAATTCTACATTTTTCATGATAGTCAATTGGTACGGATTATTATATGAATTTATAAAAGCTGAAATAAATCTTAAATGTCCAAGAAATTTCCGAATAATTTTATTGAATAATCTTTAGAATCAGGAGCTGTTTTTATGTATAACATTTTTACAACATATATAATAATTATTTTCACAAATCTTGTATGTTAGTAATTCTACATTTTTCATTATAGTCAATTAGTACGGATTATTTTACGAATTTATTAAAGTCTAAACAGATCTTAAATGTCCAAGAAATTTTCGAATAATTTTAATAAATAATCTTTGGAATCAGGAGCTGTTTTTATGTATAACATTTTTTACAATATATATAATAACTGCTTTCAAATATCTTCTATGTTAGTAATTCTACATTTTTCATTATAGTCAATTAGTACGGATTATTTTACGAATTTATTAAAGTCTAAACAGATCTTAAATGTCCAAGAAATTTTCGAATAATTTTAATAAATAATCTTTGGAATCAGGAGCTGTTTTTATGTACAACATTTTTTAACATATATCATAATTATTTTCACAAACCTTCTATAATATTAATTCTACATTTTTCATTATAGTCAATTGGTAAGAATTATTATATGAATTTATAAAACTCGAAACAGATCTTAAATGTCCAAGAAATTTTCGAATAATTTTAATGAATAATCTTTAGAATCAGGAGCTGTTTTTATGTATAACATTTTTTACAACATATATAATAATTATTTTCACAAATATTCTATGTTAGTAATTCTACATTTTTCATTATAGTCAATTGGTACGGATTATTATATGAATTTATAAAAGTCTAAATAGATCTTTAAATGTCCAAGAAATTTTCGAATAATTTCAATAAATAATCTTTGGAATCAGGAGCTGTTTTTATGTATAACATTTTTTATAATATATATAATAGTTATTTTCACATATCTTCTATATTAGTAATTCTACATTTTTCATTATAGTCAATTGGTACTGATTGTTATATGGATTTATAAAAATCGAAACCGATCTTAAATGTCCTAAAAATTTCAGAATAATTTTATAAAATAATCTTTAAAATCAGGAGCCGTTTTTACATATAACATTTTTTACAACATATATAATAATTATTTTCACAAATCTTGTATGTTAGTAATTCTACATTTTTCATTATAGTCAAT
This sequence comes from Pardosa pseudoannulata, assembly GCA_032207245.1. Classification (NCBI taxonomy): domain Eukaryota; kingdom Metazoa; phylum Arthropoda; class Arachnida; order Araneae; family Lycosidae; genus Pardosa; species Pardosa pseudoannulata. The sequence continues at coordinate 90,869,954 of CM063497.1, read as the reverse complement.
TGGTACGGATTATTATATGAATTTATAAAAGTGAAAACAAATCTTAAATGTCCAAGAAATTTTCGAATTATTTTAATGAATAATCTTTGGAGCTGTTTTTATGTACAGCATTTTTTAACATGTATAATAATTATGTTCACAGATCTTCAATATTAGTAATTCTACATTTTTATTATAGTCAATTGGTACGGATTATTATATGAATTTATAAAAGCTGAAACAGATCTCAAATGTCTAAGAAATTGTTGAATAAAATTAGTAAATAATCTATGGAATCAAAAGTAATTTCAACATACATCGTCTTCTTTAAAAAACATAAGATGGACTACACACTGATTCTGATTCTAAAATATTCCTTAATATAAGTTTGCATAGACTCTAAGGTTGGCAACTCCCGCTACAATTCTGAAATCTCAGAACAAGATCGATGTCCCATAATGCGAAACAAAATCCGCCGAAATACAGAATAGTTTAATATCTCGGCTCCAACACTAAGTCATTAAATTTCGCGATTCCAAAACTCTTAAAATCCCTAACCCCAAAAACATTTAATATCCACCTCAGCCCTAACCTAACTTTTCCTCTGTTGCGTAATTGTTTGTGTATGAGCCCCCACCCCCTTCCACCCCCGTGAAATCCTCTGGGCGGAGTGGTCTTTATCAGCAGCATCCCTGGATGTCTCCTAAGCCCCCTTCGGTTGTCACATGATGTCGAAATTTATGCCGCTAAAGGGGTGAAAGCCAGTGAGCCGCTCTAATTGTCGTCTGTTGTCCAAATTTATGCACCCGCTGGGACTTGGCGAGGGATAGAAGCAGCCAACTTGGCGACAAGCGATTTCTTGTTTCTGTTTATTGCAGGTTCATCAGAGAAGTGTAATTTTGCAACCGAATGAAGTATATAAAAATTATTTGTGTTTTATTTAAGTGTATAATACCTCCAAAAGCTATACGTGTCCTGACAGTGTGTCTATTTTGAACTATCCTAAATTTTCTAATTGAGTGTTACAAAACTTTGTGAGATATTCTACACTTGTTTCATGTGTTATAAAATTATTAAATTATTATTGTTAAATAACTATAATGTAGAAAAATTAGATACTATAGATAATTATACAGAACAATTAGCATAGTATAAATTAAAATTGTGTTATATCACTTGTTTCATCTGTTATAAAATTATGAAATTATTATTGTTAATTAACTATAATGTAGAACAATTAGATACTATATTATGAGATACTGTAGATAATAATTATACAGATCAATTAACATAGTAGAAATTAAAATTGTGTTATATCCCTTGTTTCATGTGTTATAAAATTATGAAATTATTGTTCTTAATTAATTATGATGTAGAACAATTAGATACTATAGATAATTATACAGAACAATTAACATAGTAGAAATTAAAATTGTGTTATATCACTTGTTTCATGTGTTATAAAATTATGAAATTATTATTCTTAATTAATTATAATGTAGAACAATTAGCTACTATTTTATGAGAAATTATAGATAATTATACAGAACAATTAATATAGTAGAAATTAAAATTGTGTTATATCACTTGTTTCATGTGTTATAAAATTATGAAATTATTATTCTTAATTAATTATAATGTAGAACAATTAGATACTATATTATGAGATACTATAGATAATTATACAGAACAATTAATATAGTAGAAATTAAAATTGTGTTATATCACTTGTTCAATGTGTTATAAAATTATGAAATTATTATTCTTAATTAATTATAATGTAGAACAATTAGATACTACATGAGATAATATAGATAATTATACAGAACAACTAATATAGTAGAAATTAAAATTGTGTTATATCACTTGTTTCATCTGTTATAAAATTATGAAATTATTATTCTTTATTAATTATAACGTAGAACAATTAGATACTATATTATGAGATACTATAGATAATTATACAGAACAACTAATATAGTAGAAATTAAAATTGTGTTATATCACTTGTTTCATCTGTTATAAAATTATGAAATTATTATTCTTTATTAATTATAACGTAGAACAATTAGATACTATGAGATACTATAGATAATTATACAGAACAATTAACATAGTAGAAATTAAAATTGTGTTATATCATTTGTTTCATCTGTTATAAAATTATGAAATTATTATTCTTTATTAATTATAACGTAGAACAATTAGGTACTATATTATGAGATACTATAGATAATTATACAGAACAATTAATATAATAGAAATTAAAATTGTGTTATATCACTTGTTTCATGGGTTATAAAATTATGAAATTATTATTCTTAATTAATTATAATGTAGAACGATTATATACTATATTATTAGACACTATAGATAATTATAAAGAAAAATTAATATAGTAGAAATTAAAGTTGTGATATCACTTGTTTCATGGGTTATAAAAGTATGAAATTATTATTCTTAATAATTATGAAATTATAAAATTATGAAATTATGAAATTATTATTCTTAATTAATTATAGTGTAGAACAATTAGATAATATATTATGATATACTATAGATAATTATACAGAACAATTAATATAATTAATATAGTAGAAATTAAAATTGTGTTATATCATTTATTTCATGTATTATAAAATTATGAAATTATTATTCTTAATTAATTATAATGTAGAACATTTAGATACTACATGAGATAATATAGATAATTATACAGAACATTAAATATAGTAGAAATTAAAATTGTGTTATATCACTTGTTTCATGGGTTAAAAAATTATGATATTATTGTTCTTAATTAATTATAATGTAGAACATTTAGATACTATATTATTAGATACTATAGATAATTATACAGAACAATTTATATAGTAGAAATTAAAATTGTGTGTTATGTCACTATTCGTCATATTTCAAAAGTTCTGCTCAATAGAAAAAGCAAAATTTGCTTCAGTGTATATGTCGTATTATCTATAGAATAAATGAATATAAGGTCGATAATTAAGGAAACATATCACCTTTATATTCTCTAAAATTCGGTTTTTTGATTATTAGATTTCTTAACATTCTGAACATTTTTGAATCGTTTAAAAAAAACTTCATTGATATATTTGAATTAGAATCTGTAAAATTATACAACATGTGCATTTAATATCATAGCTTTTATAGCTGTAAAGACAATAAAATGGTGTTGTTTTATGAAAATGGTGTTTTTTAATTGCACTCATGTAAATAAAAAAAGTATTGATATTTTTTATTTTCAAAAAATTATGTATAATTATGGTAAAAAATTCTACTTGTTTGCTGTTTATTTTTTTAAATTTAGTATTTATAGTATTTGAAAGGAATTTTTAAACATTATTTTACTTTTAAATAACTCTGTTGTAATAGTTTATGTTTTTAAAATTAATAGAAAATAAATAGTTTGATTTCAAAAAGTAAAATTATTATGAAACTCACTTAATGTAATTCAATGTATGAAAAAAAAATTAAATTGTTTATCTTTCATTTTATTAAAAAGCTCTTAATTATTAGAAACAAATTAAAATTTGTAAAATTATTTAAATAAGTATAGAGAACAAATGTGGAAAATTATCTATTGTTAATATTCAGATATGATAAGGCATAAGAAAAAAAAATATCTTTGATTTTTTGCTTACATGATATTTACAGGAATTTAAATCGACAAAAAATTATTTTTTAGAAAAAATATGTATGAAAAAAATTATTTTAAACATTTTAAAACAATTTGCTAAAAAATTTTATATTAAGAGTTATGAATTAATTAAAACGAAAAAAAAAACTAGTTTATTTCTATAATTATTATGAACATTTTAGGTTTATAAAAAAAAATAAAAAAAAAAAAAATCAGAATATTTTAAAAAACAAAGTTTTATTTTTCAAAATGGTTATACAAATATATTAATGGTTTAATAAAAAAATTTTATACTATAAGTTATATGTGAACAAATTTAAAGTAATTAATAATTTATAAAAAAAAATTTGTAATTTCCTTCATATCTTTAAAGACTAATTACAAAAATATCTATTTAATTTTTTTTCTAACTTCCATAGGTTTTGAATTTTTATATGAAAATATATTTACATTATGAATTCATTCAAAATTTTTTACATGTTATTTATTTTTTATAGGTTAAAAATGGGTTAAAATAAGGATAAGTTAAAATTTTTGTATTATTTTTAAAGAATTGAAAAGTTCATTTATAGGGAATAAGAAAAAAAACTCATATGGTTTTTTTAAAAAAATACGCAGGTATGGTGTAAAAAAATACGGGTATATTTTTTTTTGTTAACAAAAATGGAGGTATGGTTTTTGGAAAAAAAATAGTAGAGGTTTTTTTAAAAAAATGTTCTGGTTTTTGTTAAAACAATCAGGTATGGTTTTTGTTTAAAAAATATATGAAGGTATAGTTTTTGTTAAAAAAATAAGTTGGTTTTTTTAAAAAAAAAATACGAATATGTGATTTTTTTTTAAAAAAAATATGGTACAAAATTGGTTATCGGGTGCATATGCTCTATAAATATTTTAAACTATTTTTTACTTTTATTCAATTTGTGGACCAAAATCTTTCAAATATTGTGTTTTTTTCATATTTTAAATCTATATATATTGGAGGATTGAAAAATTTATTTTTTTTCAAAAATTATTTTTTATAAATTTCAGAGAATCTAAACTGTCTGAAAAAATATTTTACAAAATTTTTTTTAATAAATTTCACATGAATTCAGTAATAAAAAAACTAGTTTTATTATCTATTACTATAATTTGTTCATAATTAAAAATAATATGTTTATAATTTTTTTCTAGTCAAAGGTGAAAAGGCGGGAGATTCTTAATAATGGAAGATAAAAATTCGAAAATCGAGGGATGAAAATTTTTGTACATCTAGTATTAGAATCTGATATTAAACTAGTTTTATTAATCCGTAGCCTTACATGAAGTTCAGGTTAGAGAGAGGAATTAAACAAAAAACTCATATGCTCATTTCCTTTACACGTCTTTATGCAGGTATACGGTGTACAGAGTAGGGGAATATGGCTTATAATGTTTATGTCGGCCAAAGGATTAATGAATTTCACGGAAGAAAAAATACGGATCTGTGATTTTTTTTTTCAAAAATTTTTGTGGTCCGCAAAATTGGTTTATAGGACCAGCAGGGTATAAATGTAAAAGTGTGCTGAAAAAAATATTTTAAACTAGTTTTATTAATCCGTAGCCTTACATGAAGTTCAGGTTAGAGAGAGGAATTAAACAAAAAACTCACACATTACACTTCTTTTACATAGTTACTTTTGAGTGTATAATTTGTGGACAAAGATTAAAATATTGTTTTTTTTTTTTAAAATTATATTTAGAAAAAATACGGATGATTTTTTTTCAAAAATTTTTAAAATTTTTTATATAAACTAATATCTGAAAATAATTCAGATGTAAAAATTTTTTAAAATAAATTTTATTGGATTACATTAGTTCCATTTACTATTAAACAAAATTTTATTATGTATTTCTATAAATCTTTGCAGTAATAGTATAATATGGCTTATAATGTTTTATGGTCAAAGTGAAAACATTTAATAAAACAAGAAAAACACTACCCAAAATGGCGAGAAATTTTACATCTAATAAATATTAAAGTTTTATTAATCCGGAACCTTACATAAAGTTCAGGTTAGAGAGGGAAATTAAACCAAAAATCCATATACTCAATTCCTTTACACGTCTCTATGCAGGTATAGGGTGTACAGAGTAGAAAAAATAGCTTCTGTTGTTTATTTTGGCTTCGGAATTAATGAATTTCAAAGAAGAAAAAACACAGAGCTAGGAATTTTTTTTAATTTTGTGGTCATCAAAATTGGCCTAACGGGTCGGTAATATGCTCTAAATGTAAAATTTTGTTGAAAATTATTTTAAACTAGTTTTATTAATCTGGAGCCTTGCATAAAGTTCAGGTGAGTTAAACATTTAATAGTCTTTACACGTTTGCATGCAGGTTTAGGGTGTGAAAGTAGGGTAAAATGGCTTGTGTTGTTTATGTCAACAAAGGGATTAATAAATTCACCAAAGAAAAATACGAACTATGATTTTTTTTTCAAAAATTTTGTGGTCCGCAAAATTGGCCTATAGCCGGTAATATGAATTAGTAAAATTTTGCAAAAAACTATAGACTAGTTTTATTAATTCACCTTTACGAAGTTCAGGTACAAATAAACAAAAACTTACATTTTTATGTCTATGCAGGATAGGTTGTACAAAAAAGAAATAGCTAGGATATTTTTTTATGTCAACAAAAATGTAGGGTATGGTAGTATGCTCTAAATGTAAAATTTTATTGAAAATTACTTTAAACTAGTTTTATTAATCCAGAGCCTTACATAAAGTTCAGGTTAGAGAGGGAAATTAAACGAAAAACTCAATTATTTTACACGTCTTTATACAGATATAGGGTGTACAGTGTAGGGAAAAACAGCTTCTATTATTTTTGTCGGCATCGGGATTGATGAGTTTCAAAGAATAAAAAAAGGCGGAGCTAGGATTTTATTTTTAAATTTTGTGGTTCTCAAAATTGGCCTATCGGGCCAGTAGTATGCTCTAAATTTAAAATTTTGTTGAAAATATTTTAAACTAATTTTATTAATCTGGAGCCTTAAATAAAGTTTAGGTTAGAAAGGGAAATTAAACAAGAAACTCAATTTCTTTACACATCTTTATGTAGGTATAGGGTGTATAGAGTAGGGCAAAATAGCTTCTATTGCTTATGTTGGCATCGGGATTGATGAATTTCAAAGAAAAAAAAAACACGGAGCTAAGATATTTTTTAATTTTGTAGTCCTCAAAATTGGCCTATCGAGACAGATTAGTAAACTAGTTACTAATCTGGAGCCTTATATGAACTTCAGGTGATCCAGGAGGATTAAACAAACAACTCAAGCATTCACTTCCTTTACATGTCTTTATGCAGGTATAGGGTGTACAGAGTTGGGCAAAAATGACTTGTATTGTTTATGTCTGCAAAGGGAAGTGCATGGTTTGAAAAAATATAGAAAAAGAAATCAAAAATCCTCAAATTCTTCCTCCCCCGATCTCAATGCCTCACATTTCGTAACATGACCCCCCTCCAATCCGGTGTAAACCCTGGGAGGTGTACGGCGGTGATGTTCACGCGGTCTGGCAAGCGTGAATTCGCTGCCAGACGATCTGTCCGATTGGATTGGGCACGACCACCCTTACAAAGTCGTCTGGCGGTAACGCGGACACAAGTATCAGAGTTTGGAGTGTCACGGGGACTTAAGGTTCTTAACGCTAGCTTTTTGTTTTGTTTGCTTCCCTTTTTGTGTTGTCAGGGGATTGTGTCATCCGGAGAGAGGGTAATGGGAGATATGTTTTTTGGATTAAGAGACGTCTCGCCAGTTTTTCTCGAACATTCGATAGGTCTAGGGTTGGAATTCCAGGAGAGATGAACGGTTACGGTTCTTAAAAAAACAAATAGGTAAACATGTGCACGTATTTCCATCTGTTACTCAATCTTTACTAAATACGAAAGTTTTTTCTTTCTAGGCAATGATTCATACCAGAGATGTGAAAACTTTTGTTTTGGGAAGGGTAAAGAACAATAGAATTTTTTTAACGGCCAATAATGATTTATTCCAACACTTTAACAACTGTAAAAATATTTCCAGATCCATTTATCTTTAATAGCACGACATTCTAATTCTATGTTTCTTATTAGACTTTTCCGGTTTTAATATTTTACAAATATTCACAGTAACTCAAAGACGTAGCATTAACATTTTATATTTAAAATATGTAAAAAATTATATTATGTAAAAAACCCATTTAATAATTGACTACCCATTTAATTAACCCATTTTTTAATTTGAAATTAAGCTACTATTATATATTTAAATAATGAGGTATCTCAGTGTGTTTAAGTGATGGTTTTTGGTGAAAATTATTAAGTTATTTTTTAGATTTATTTGAAAAGCCAGAATGTTAGTTTCCCAAAACAGTCTTTCTTTGGTCTTTACGATAATTGAAATTGGAGTTGTGACAATTTTTGTTTTATATCGACAAATCTTAGTTTTGCACATCGATATTTTCACGACTATTTGCTACATATTGTTCTAAATCCATTCGTATTAATGTAATCACTTTATTTTTCAATAAAAGATTTTTTTCTCATTGTAAAGTTTCCGGCTCCCGGACGAATCAAAACATTGAATCAACTTAACTTTACGTTTTTTAGTAGATGTTTTCTGGTTTTAATATTTTACCGATATTCGCAGTAACTCAAAGACGACACATCAACACTTTACAAAACATTCATACATTACATACATACACCAATCAAAACATTGAATCGACTTAACTTTACGTTTTTTAGTAGATGTTTTCTGGTTTTAATATTTTACCGATATTCGCAGTAACTCAAAGACGACACATCAACATTTTATGTTTTAATAATTTTGCCAGTTTTCATGTTATCGATACAGGTTTGCTCTCATATCATTTTAGATAAGTAGTTTTAGATCTTGTACCATCAGCATGTAGAGCCTAAACTGGACGCTCTCTCAAATGCGAGCTTTAATTTACATATACAGTGAACTCCGCTTAATGTGATCTCGGTTAATGTTATCAATCGCTTATTGTTATCGAAATCACTTGGTCCCGATTTTCTCTATTCATTTGTATGTTAAAATTATCGCATTATGGGATCGTTACATAGGTTAATAGGATCATTTTTCGAACCTCATTTTAACTGGTAAAGGAATATTCACAATATATTCAGAAGAAACCCATTTTTTTATTTTCATTCACTGTTGTTTGAATTTCCAAGTATTCTCCTCTTCAACCTAGGGAAATGGGGAATGGGGAGTGGGAAATTACACGTTCCTGGAATTTTTCAGTAATACGCGCATCCTGCTGGTGGTCAATGGTTGTCAGATAAGCAGAAGGTAACATATTCTTATCGGAACTGAGAAGGAGCGTATTCACATTTTATGCCTTGCTCGCTTACTTGCAGCTTGTCGATATGGAATTCAGAAAGCGAAATGATTTAACGTTAAAACAAAATATCGAAATTTTAAATCGTTATGACAGGTTGATGATGATTACGAACAATTCATCAATGAGATTCTTAGAAAAAATCGTAGACAGTCAACAATTGATATATTTTTTATTTTTGCATACAATTCTTATGTTTTAAAGGATAATATACAATACATAAATATAAGGTGTGTTTTTTCATTTTGTTTTGAAATTTAGTTGTGAATGAAAGGGGGGGTAAATTTATCTAATTTTGCATATCGTTTATTGTTATCAATCGGTTATTGTCATTGAAATTACGGTATCCCAAACTGATCACATTAAGTGGACTCCACTGTATTGGTTTCTTCTAATTCACGGAGAAACACTTCCTCTCATATTTCTATGTTTTTTTAATTTGAAATGATTGTACCATTATGTATTTAATTAATAGGTTATTAGAGTATGCCTAAATGACGGTTTTTGATGAACATTTTAAAGTTCTCTTGTTGATTTAGTTGAAAGGCTATAACGTTATCTTCCCCAATCAGCCTTTCTTTGTTCTTCTCGATCTTTGAAATGGGAGTTATGACAATTTTTGTTTTTTATTCCACAAAACTTAGGTTTGCACAGCAATACGACTATTTCCCCATAACATGTATTTACTCTAAATCCAATCGTACTAATGTAATAATGCATGCTTAAATGACGGTTTTTGAGGAAAACTTTAAAGTTCTCTTATAGATTTATTTGAAAGCCCATAACGTTAGCTTCCCTCAATCAGCCTGTCTTTGTTCTGCACAATCTTTGGGAGAACTGGAAGTTATGACAATTTTGTCTTTTATTCGGCAAAATTTCATTTTTCACAGCGATACTACTATTTTCCCCATAGCATGTTTTTACTCTAAATCCAATCGAACTAATGTAATAACTTTATTTTAAAATAGAATATTTATAACGGGTAACTAGTAACGGGCCTGGTTTCTGGTCGAATCAATCGGGACGTTTGTGTGGGATTTTTTCAGTTTCCCCATTGACATAAATCTGGTCGATGACCTCTTCGTGAATCAGTGATTTTGAATTCCATTGTTTGAATGGACGTTCGTAGCCATTCGAAATAGAGTTAAATGGTAGGTGCCCACTTAATTAAACTCCATGTTAGGAAAAAAATGTATTAACTATAGCCGTTACCCCAAAACCAAAGCCCAAAAATACTGATTCAAATGGTAACTGTACTTAACCGCTTCCCTTATAAATTTTTTTGAAAAAAAATTGCAAAAAATCATCACATTTTTTTATTATATTATTAAATACGAGGACACGAAACAAAACAAAACATGTATGTTTTAAGATGAATATTTAATTTTTTACAGGTTTAAAAGCGTTTAGTTTTAATATTAGTTTACTATCCTGAGTTATCTCAATAAATGTGTAAAGAAAGTTGAATATTAGTCTTTGTATGATATTTTTTTCAAATACGGGACAACACAAAGCGATACCTGACATTTTATACACTGGCATCTGGTTTCTTTTCTTACTGGCTTACCTCTGGAATCCCTTTTACGAAAGCACAGTACACTGTCTAGTTTGATTTGATTTTTTTGAAGTAGCAGGAATTGCATCTGAAAAAGGCCATAAGGTTAGCCAGAGTGGTGAATGACCAATGTTGGGTCTTCCTGATGTGGCAGAAAGTTCTTTACGATGATTTTTCGCAACTATCCTTCTTTAAAGATTACTAATACACAAACCGACATATAATATGCAATAGGGAAAACACGTAACCAGTCCATCCAAAAGAACCGCTAAACCAACAAAACTTGGAAAACTGTCAATCAAAGCTCAATATTTCCTTTTGTTTTCTCCAGGCCGAGTAAAAACTTGATGAAAAAAATCGTATTGAGTGAAATTTTCTAAGGATAATAATTAACTGCAATACATACGAACCTGAGATAACTCGGGATAATCAGGCAAGCAGTTAAAAGTCATTGGAACAGCTTTGGCATAAAACCCTAATATTATGTGTGAGTTTTTTTTATCACTTAGAAAGCATCGTACCATTAATACTGAATAAATTACATATAAATTTAATATTGAAAAATATAAATAAAAATAATACAATGAGGAAAAGAATGTGAAATTTGTAAATTCAGAAATTATGGATAAATGTACATGGAAATTTTAAACTTTTGCCACTTTGTATTCCTAATAATGTTTTATCTTAAGACACACGTGAATGTGGCCGAAATTCACTCTGGTTATTTGATGCGCCAAATGGAAAAGATGTTAATATAATACATTGCTAGTGGAGACTCTATTAAAGTTAACCTAAGGCGTTTAGAGAAGCATCAAGTTCTCCTAATTAAGCTCATCCACTGTAACAATCCGAATGCAAAGTGTTTTGCAATTCCAGATACTCCGGTTAAACATTACCAAACGTAAATCATTGGATTAAAAACTATTTCTTTTATCACTCTCTTCTAAAAATGCATATTTGGTTTCTTAGTTAGCTTATAATAAAGCAACTGGTAAGCTTCGAGAAGTGTAAAAGATAAAGTCTTTAGTACGAGTACCAATCGAATTAGAGAAACGAAAAAAAAATACTTCCCAGATCATTCTGTCGCTTAAGATACAATCAAGGTTTAGCAACTTCGCTCCATCAACCGCAGTACTCTTTTTCATTCCATCGAATTATACGAATGCAAGGTGTTTTGCAATTCAGGATACTCCGATAAAACATTACCAAACATAAGTCTCTGGATTAAAAACTATTGCTTTTATGTCTCTCTTCTAAAAATTCAAATTTAGTTCCCTAGTCCTTTATCAGCTTATAATAAAGCAGCTGGCAAGCTTCGTGAAGTGTAAAAGATAAGGTCTATAGTACGAGTACCAATCGAATTAGAAATACGAAAAAAAGAATACCGCCCAAATCACTTTGTCGCTTATGAAACAATCAAGGTTTAGCAACTTCGCTCCATCAACCGCAGCACCCTTTTTCATTCCATCGAATTATTCGAATGCAAAGTGTTTTGCAATTCAGGATACTCAGGTTAAACATTACCAAACACAAGTCACTGGATTAAAAACTATTGCATTTATCTCTCTCTTCTAAAAATTCAAATTTGGTACCTTAATATGATTAGCTTATAATAAAGCAGCTGACAAGCTTCATGAAGTGTAAAAGATAAGGTCTATAGTACGAGTACCAATCGAATTAGAGAAACGAAAAAATACTTCCCAAATCACTCTGTCGCTTAAGATACAATAAAGGTTTATCAACTTCGCTCCATCAACCACAGCACCCTTTTTCATTCCATCGAATTATGCGAACGCAAAGTGTTTTGCAATTCAGGATACTCAGGAAAAACATTACCAAACATAAGTCTCTGGATTAAAAACCATTGCTTTTATCTCTCTCTTCTAAAAATTCAAATTTGTTTCCCTACTTTTATCAGCTTATAATAAAGCAGCTAGCAAGCTTCGTGAACTGTGAAAGACAAGGTCTTTAGTACGAGTAAAAATTGAATTAGAGAAAGAAAAAAAATAATACTGCCCAAATCACTCTATAGCTTTATGAATCAATCAAAATTTAGCAACCTCGCTCCATCAACCGCAGCACCCTTTTTCCTTCCATCGAATTATACGAATACAAAATGTTTTGCAATTGAGGATACTCAGGTTAAACATTACCAAACACAAGTCACTGGATTAAAAACTATTACTTTTATCTCTCTTCTAAAAATTCAAATTTGGTTCCTTAGTTTGATCAGCTTATAATAAAGCAGCTGGCAAGCTTCGTAAAGTGTAAAAGATAAGGTCTTTAGTACGAGTACCAATCGAATTAGAGAAAGAAGAAAAAGAATACTGCCCAAATCACTCTGTCGCTTATGAAACAATCAAGGTTTAGCAACCTCGCGCCATCAACCGCAGCACCCTTTTTCCTTCCATCGAATTATACGAATACAAAATGTTTTGCAATTGAGGATACTCAGGTTAAACATTACCAAACACAAGTCACTGGATTAAAAACTATTACTTTTATCTCTCTTCTAAAAATTCAAATTTGGTTCCTTAGTTTGATCAGCTTATAATAAAGCAGCTGGCAAGCTTCGTAAAGTGTAAAAGATAAGGTCTTTAGTACGAGTACCAATCGAATTAGAGAAACGAAAAAAAAATACTTCCCAGATCATTCTGTCGCTTAAGATACAATCAAGGTTTAGCAACTTCGCTCCATCAACCGCAGTACTCTTTTTCATTCCATCGAATTATACGAATGCAAGGTGTTTTGCAATTCAGGATACTCTGGTAAAACATTACCAAACATAAGTCACTGGATTAAAAACTATTACTTTTATCTCTCTTCTAAAAATTCAAATTTGGTTCCTTAGTTTGATCAGCTTATAATAAAGCAGCTGGCAAGCTTCGTAAAGTGTAAAAGATAAGGTCTTTAGTACGAGTACCAATCGAATTAGAGAAAGAAGAAAAAGAATACTGCCCAAATCACTCTGTCGCTTATGAAACAATCAAGGTTTAGCAACCTCGCGCCATCAACCGCCGCACCCTTTTTTCCTTCCATCGAATTAAAAACCTAGATTCACCGGACCATCCCGCTCTTTTCCAGTCGTCAACAGGCGAATTGATCTTCCTCTGCAAACCAGAAACGACATTTCCTGTCCTCATCTGACAGCTTGGGAACCTGTCAGTTTCTCCTGTCGCCCATTTCACAGAGTTGTGTTCAGATAAGCTGACCTGGGCCACTCTTATTGTGTGGATTAATATTCCAAGTAATTGTCTGGCTTGTGTTCTAGACAACAATCTTTACTATCCGTGCGTCAACCTCCAACTGCACAAGTTTTAACAACACTTCCATACAAAGATTAACAATTTGACGTGCATGTCTGTTTGTGTGACTTTACTATATCTTGGCAATAATTGCCAAGACATGATCGTTGTAGATTCGATAAGTTTTTTAAACTTCCATTAAAATAAAAATAAACTGAAACATCAAAGTCTCTATCTTTCATGTTAAAGTTCTACAAATTTGGATTGTTCTACAGATTCGTTACCACCACCGGACGCAGGATAGTAAAATTCCTTAATACTAGAAT
>CM063497.1:90758324-90848324 GCA_032207245.1 Pardosa pseudoannulata | reverse complement strand
ATCTTTCTAGATTAATATATCCATGTTTGATCCCCACTTTAAAATGATTGTTTGAATTCACGGAACAAAAAATACATTATAAGTGGTATAGTGTTGTAAAGTTTAATTAGAAATGCAATTGGTAACTAAATACGGTTAGCTTGTCATTTAGGTAATAGTACAAAATATTTGATTATATGTTAGAAGTTTTTTTTAAGGGAACACAACATCTTTAAGCCTTGAAAAATTCGACTTTTTATATTTTTAGAATCTCGCGACAACCATTTTTAACCCCTATATTCCTTGTGTTGCCTTTTGGCAACATACCAAATATATATTAGTATTTAGATATAAATTAGTAGTTAAAACTACTAAGTTATAACTTAGAATTGAGATAAAAATTCAAACTAGAAATGCAATTCGTTATTAACTACGGGTTAGTTTATCGTTTAGGTAATAGGATAAAAATTTGATTATATGTTAGAAGTTCTTTTTAATTGAACAGAACATCGTTAAACCTTGAAAAATTCGACTTTTTATTTTTACATTTTTACAATCTCGCGACAATCACCTTTAACCCCTAAATTCCCTGTGTTGCCTTTTGGAAACATACCAAATATAGATTAGTATTTAGATATAAATTAGTAGTTAAAACTACTAAGTTATAACTTAGAATTGAGATATAAATTCTAAGCTTAATTAGAAATGTAATTGCTAATTAACTACGGGTTAGTTTGTAATTTAGGTAATAGGACAAAAATTTGATTATATGTTAGAAGTTCTTTTTAATTGAACAGAACATCGTTAAACCTTGAAAAATTCGACTTTTTATTTTTACATTTTTACAATCTCGCGACAATCACCTTTAACCCCGAAATTCCCTGTGTTGCCTTTTGGAAACATACCAAATATAGATTAGTATTTAGATATAAATTAGTAGTTAAAATACTAAGTTATAACTTAGAATTGAGATATAAATTCTAAGTTTAATTAGAAACGCAAGTGGTAATTAACTACAGGTTAGTTTGTCGTTTAGGTAATAGGACAAAAATTTGATTATATATTAGAAGTTCTTTTAAAGGAACACAACATCTTTAAACCTTGAAAAATTCGTCTTTTTATATTTTCACAATCTCGCCACAACCATTTCTTTAATCCCTAAATTCCCTGTGTTGCCTTTTGGCAACATACCAAATATAGATTAGTATTTAGATATAAATTAGTAGTTAAAACTATTAAGTTATAACTTAGAATTGAGATATAAATTCTAAGCTTAATTAGAAATGTAATTGCTAATTAACTACGGGTTAGTTTGTAATTTAGGTAATAGGACAAAAATTTGATTATATATTAGAATTTCTTTTAAGGGAACACAACATCTTTAAACCTTGAAAAATTCGACTTTTTATTTTTACATTTTTACAATCTCGCGACAATCATCTTTAACCCCTAAATTCCCTGTGTTGCTTTTGGAAACATACCAAATATAGATTAGTATTTAGATATAAATTAGTAGTTAAAACTACTAAGTTATAACTTAGAATTGAGATAAAAATTCAAACTAGAAATGCAATTCGTTATTAACTACGGGTTAGTTTATCGTTTAGGTAATAGGATAAAAATTTGATTATATGTTAGAATTTCTTTTAAGGGAACAGAACATCGTTAAACCTTGAAAAATTCGACTTTTTATTTTTACAATTTTACAATCTCCCGACAATCATCTTTAACCCCTAGATTCCCTGTGTTGCCTTTTGGTAACATACCAAATATAGATTAGTATTTAGATATAAATTAGTAGTTAAAACTATTAAGTTATAACTTAGAATTGAAATATAAATTCTAATTTTAATTAAAAATGCAAGTGGTAATTAACTACAGGTTAGTTTGTCCTTTAGGTAATAGGACAAAAATTTTATTATATGTTAGAAGTTCTTTTAAGGGAACAGAACATCGTTAAACCTTGAAAAGTTCGACTTTTTATTTTTACATCTTAAAATTTCACAACAACTTCTAAATGCTGTGTGTGTGTTTGTATGTGTGTGTGTGTAAGAAAATCCTTAAATGAAGAAATTTTTATTACAAGGAAGAAATAATTGATTGCAGTATCAACAAATTTTACTGTATACAGGAAAACGTTCCTATAAATAGCTAAACAATATCAGGTACATTTTACAATAAATATGAAATATTTACACATGTACATGTGTATTATATTTGTTATTTGATGTAATACAAACTAATTTTTCTACATTAACATTTTTACTATATCAACATAAATACGGGTGTTTATCATTTTACTTTTATGTTGATTTTCATAATAATTTTTTTTAATAATTCACATTTCTTATTTTATATTTTATATTTTATATTTGTTTTTACTTTGTTATTTTTTGTGTAATAAAATTACATTACTAAAAATATTGTGCAATAAATATTGTTAGGTGACAGGTCCCTTTCGCAACAACTTCTAAATGCTCTGTGTGTGTTTGTATGTGTGTGTGTGTGTGTGTGTGTGTGTGTGTGTGTGTGTGTAAGAAAATCCTTAAATGAAGAAATTTTTATTACAAGAAAGAAATAATTGATTGCAGTATCAACAAATTTTACTGAATACAGGAAAACGTTCCTATAAATAGCTAAACAATATCGGTTACAATTTACAATAAATATGAAATATTTACACATGTAGATGTATGTGTATTATATTTGTTATTTGATGTAATACAAACTAATTTTTCTACATTAACATTTTTACTATATCAACATAAATACGAGTGTTTATCATTTTACTTTTATGTTGATTTTCATAATAATTTTTTTTTAATAATTCACATTTCTTATTTTATATTTTATATTTGTTTTTACTTTGTTATTTTTTGTGTAGTAAAATTACATTACTAAAAATATTGTACAGTAAAAATTGTTAGGTGACAGGTCCCTGAAATGTCAATTGCCTAAGGGTTTCCATCTTGTTTAATCCGGCATTGAGTTTATCTATTAGGAAAAATTCACAGGCTGCAAGAACGAGTCCTTTTTCAAAACCAACGATCCAAATACTTTGACCCATTAATTCAAAAAAGCGACTAATATTTTGATACAATTTATCGATATAACCTCGCTTTACAGATTTGATGAAATTATAGTCATGTAAAAGTTGATATATTTGAATAGCTCAAATTATTTTTCACATTGCTTCACCTTCGTTTGTTTATTTATTAGTTTTTTTAGATCAAGTGCCACATTTAACCCCTTAACGCATTTGCCCGTGTCTGACACGGGCGAAATTCAAATTAAGAATGTAATAAAATCGTTTACACTTTGTTTGTGTAACAATTTTTTTATATACTTTTTACTCTTTCCAAGCTCCCTAGTCACCCCCAAAACTGAAATTGTAAACAATAACTTATATTGTACCTATATATCCCTTTTCTGTGAAGAAAATATGTCATATTTTATAATTTTTTCTAAACTAAACTCGTGCTTTAAGGGGTTAAAAAAGAGAATATACGAATTTTATTCACAAAACTATTTCAATAATATGTTTTATTAAATCAGTATAGATGACAGGAATTTTCCATTCTATCACGAGATTAAGTTTAGCCAAATATTTAAATGCAGTCAAGTAGTTAGCCATATTTTCTATCTTAATACATTGTGTGCGGTACATTTCGCAGCAAATATAAATTAAAATTTAAAAAGTATTGTGTTCACGCTGTACAAGGGGGTGTGTTTGTCAGTTAACACCCTCAATACCTCTTATGGTATCTTTCCTCTAAGGCAAACCCCTGTAAGTATTGTAAAATAAATTTTTTAAACGTTTTGCATTCATAATGCTCATAGATAATGCTTATAAACAAATTTCATTAAATTCCAAAGAATTGATATAGGTGACCTTTAAGGGTTTAAGCATCCGAATTTACAAAATGATTTACTGCATTGATGATTTACATACAATGAATAAGTGAGAGATTAACTGATTTAGTTGCTCGAGTATTAACAAAATTCTATCAGCCTTCACTGAAAGTAATTAGATAGTGATTATTCGGACTATACAATCTGCGTTTGCGGTTTCAAGGCGGGATAAAAGAGACCAACTGTATTTTTACAGCTCTCCTGATTGGACGAGGAGAGTTAAGAATGGACACAGATGAAAAATACATAAAATAAAGAATGGTCTAGAGGGAACAGGTGTTCGGCAGTCGAGTCTAGTAGAGTAGAGAAGTCCGACTGTCAGAGCTCGGAGGTCGAGAGTTCGACGGCAAGTGTTCAGGATTCTCGAACAGAGTAAGGGGATCAAAGAAGTTGGGCCCAAGAAAGACCTCGACATCTCGCAACGACCAGAAAATCGCAGCGGATTTGTACCAGGAACGGGCGTTTTGAGAGTAAATTTAGTTATTCAGTTAAATCTCAATAGATCAAAATTAATTTTTTAATTTTTATTAATATTTTTAATAATATAATTTTTTAACCAACTTTTCGTATTTTATATTGAAATATACAAACAAATATATAAAAATACAAATGAACACACACACACACATATATATATATATACATATAAATACAAATATACATATAACGTATGTATATGTTACTTTAAGTACTTACAGCACCGTAGCCAGACATTATATTCGGAGGGAGACCAAGGGGAAAGACATTGTTTTTTGTGAATGATACTACAGTAAAACTACAGTAAAACTTTCTTACGTATGTATACCGCAATGACTATCATAATACAATGGGGTTTTAAAATATCAAAATTCTTAAAAAATGATATAATGAACAAATTTAAAGCCTAGAATGAGTAATGAAGTAACTACGCTGTAAATTTAATAGTAAAATTAACATTGGGATTACATGGGATTCAATTCTAATATTTAAAACAGAAGTATAGCTAACAAAAAGAATAATTTTGACAGAAAATGAACATGTCCGAATTTTTTATCTGTTTATCATAAAATATTTTCGCCTTGAAAAAAAAAAAAAAAAAAAAAAAAAATCCGAATTTTTTCCGATTGTGCATCAATAATATGATGCGTTGCTAAAAGTACTATCAATACGCTCTTTGGTTTTGGAGCTCTAAGGTATACCTTTTTTGCAACACGAGGGCTAATGAGACCGGGACCTACTGCTTAAAGCCGATTCCAAACGGCTACGAACATCCACGCAATAGAGGGATTCGAACCCACGGACTCCAGGTCCGAAGGCCAGCACCCTAACCATTCGAGCGCAGTTCGGCATCAATCTGCTCCTACAGGCCGAATACAATTTGTCTGTTCTGTTTAATTCAACGTGATTAAACATACTATTGTCTATGTACAGTTTAGCAGATGATACAACCACACACATGGTCCATTTTCTTTCAACGGAACGGTCTTTTTAGAATTTCGGAGGGGGACCGGTTCCCCTTAATCCCTCTTTTGCCTTGGTGTAATGTGTGATGAGGTGATTTAGATCAGTAATATAATCGATTAGTTAATATGAGAAGTAAAATGCTTGGGATCTAAATCTGACCTCATCACATCTTTTGTAAATGAGAAGAGAACCAATAAAGATTATTTCAAAGTCGTGTGTGGGATTCTTGGGAGGGGTTCTGATCCCAGTCCCAGATTAGAATTACGTACATGACACTAAATAAGAATGTACCTTTGTGGAGTTATTTATGAATCCCTAAGGGACAGTGCCCAACTTGAAGGGATAAGGTTTTTCCACGTTTGCGGTTTCAAGGCGGGGTAAAAGAGACCAATTGGATTTTTTACAGATCTCTTGATTGAACGAGGAGAGTTAAGAATGGACACAGATAAAAAAAATACATAAAATAAAGAAAGGTCTAGAGGGAAAAATGTTCGGCAGTCGAGTCTAGTATAGTAGAGAAGTCCGAGTGTCAAAGTTTGGAGTTCGAGAGTTCGACGGCAAGTGTTCAGGATTCCGGAACGGTGTACGGGGATCATAGGAGTTGGGCCCAATAAAGACCTCGACATCTCGCAACGACCAGAAGTTTCCAGCTCATCCGCTTTTTCGCAACCACCCCCAGTTAATTCGCAGGCCCCAGACTAGTAGTGAAACTGGAGTCAATGTTGTCGTCCCATCAGTTGAGATAACACGCAAAGTATCTACGTCCCTTCACAAGAGTGTCCGACCGGAGTACCACCTTGGTACACCATATAGATAAACAAAGGTACTTATTATAGATATTTTGAAATTGAGATTAGGTCCTCTCTCTTATATATAGTTACCTAAGTGATAGAATATTACTGTCAGATCTTAATTAGTGTGGCACCTAATTGAACGTGTGGAAAAAATAAATTTCATGAAGATTAAATTAGACTGTTTGTATATAGATATGTATATGTCATTATAAAAATTTGCTTTTTTTATTTTAAGCTGATTTCAGTAACTTTTTTTAGCTTATTAGTTTTTTTTTATTTTAACCCTTTGAGGGTCACAAACACAAATTCTTCGGAATTTAATGAAATTAGTTTATAAATGTTGTCTATGAACATCATGAATGTGAAATATATGAAAATTTTTCTAAACATTCCTTAGAGGGGTATACCTTATAGAACCTCCTATACCTTACCCTGCTGTACCCTCTTATACCTGACAGGTTTATACTTTATAGGTATAGGAGAGTTTGAGAGGTAGTTTAACTGGCAAACACATCTCCTTGTACAGTGTGAATATAATACTTTTTAAAATTTTAATTATATCGGAAGAACAATAAATAAGTATCCTTAAAATAGTACAATAAATAAAAAGCTTAACAAATTGTACAATAAATAAATAGCTTAACAAATAGTATAATAAATAAATAGTTTAACAAATAGTACAATAAATAAATAGCTTAACAAATAGTACAATAAATAAATAGCTTAACTAATAGTATAATAAATAAATAGTTTAACAAACAGTATAAAAATTAAAAAGATAAACGCATAGTATAATAAATAAATAGCTTAAAAATAGTATAATAAATAAATAACTTAACAATTTATAAGTGTTGTTTGGTAGATACTTTTATTTTTCTCACTTATGACTTAAGTGAGACAAATCAAATTACTGACTTTCCAGGTAAGGCAAGTTTAATTACATATATTTCAAAAGAAAAAAATAAATTAAATATAGTGCTATCATATGTTAAGGTTTAAATTGTGGAAAACAAAAAGAAATCGAAAAAATCATTCATATGCCTCCAAAAAGTAAAGAAAAAATTAAGATACTTAAATGGGGTCTCACTGTGAAACCACGTCCGCTAAAGGGTTGAGTCTGTAGTCTCTCAGAACCTGTGGTTGAATTTAGTACTTAGATATTTTACAAAACGCAACCCTAATAATACTTAGTCTTTGTGACTAACCAAAAAAATTAACCACTATATATTTGATCATAAGTAAATACCTAAATCTAAACGAGAGCTACACGACATAGTGTGAATACTCAAGACAAAGAAAACGTCACTTCAATCATTGGTAGATACGTTGAAACACAGCAATTATAATTACCCCTAGTGAAAAACGAAAAGTAGACACATCTCCAATGTTGATGAAGGGTATGGAACAATACGCAGTTTATCCAGTCCTTTGCTGTCTTCAATTCTAGTAATGGATTCCACCACTCACGCGAACCCACGTCGAGGTATGCACAATAGAACACAATCACGTGAGATTATCTCATTACGAAGGGACAAATCTCGTGCAGGTAATTCCAGTGAGCGAAACCTTTCTCGCTTTTTAATTGCCCATTGACACTTGTCAAAGCACTTCACAACGTATGGTTATATTTTGGGTACTTGCTAATAGTCGGTGTCTGGGAGTAAGAGTTACCCTAGCATTATTTTGTGCTAGGCATTATTTTATATTGTTTGACAAAACGCAAATTAGCAATGTCTGACATGAATGCAATTAAAAAAAAAAGATACTTAGTAGCACCTATTAAACATCTGTTCAGAGGACTGTAAAATTTTTCATGCCTCATCAATTGCAGTTGAATCTCAAGGATAATCAGTAGACAATTTTATTTTCTTTTTCGAGGTTCAAAGTGCGCCTAATTTTACCTCTCCCATATTCTTGATTAGTGAATTATCATATCCTTCTCACTTCTTGAAACCTAGTCAAATCCTTTTCCATTTAAATTTTTAAAAATTAGATTTTGAATTAAGTTGAGGATATGGAATAGAAAGATACTCAGATGAATTTTTGGAGCTCTATGTCACAATGGAGAATGGATAACTAGAACAAATAGAGAAATATGTGCAATCTACAAAACGTTGGATATTGAGGATAATCCACAGATAAATTTTTTTTTCTCGTGGTTCGAAGTGGGCCTACTTTTACCTTTTCCACGTTCTTGATTAGTAAATTAACATTTCCTTCTTACTTCTTGAAACCTAACCAAATCTTCATCCATTTAATTTTTTTAAATATTAGATCTTGTATTAAGTTGAGAATATGGAATAGAAAGATACTAAGAAGTGTTTTCGGAGCTCTATGTGACAGTGGAGAATGGAGAACTAGAACAAATAGAGGAATATATAAAATCTACAAAAAGTTGGATATTGAGGATAATCAACAGACATATTTTTTTCTTTCTCGTGGTTCGAAGTGTGCCTTCTTTTGCCTTTTCCATAGTCCTTATTAGTGAATTAACATTTCCTTCCTTCTATTCCAAACCTAGTCAAAACATTTTCCATCTATTTTTTTTCTAAATATTAGATCTTGTATTTTAAAATATTTGTATTGAAGAGAAGTTGAGGATATGGAATAGAAAGATACTGAGGAGAGTTTTTGGAGCTCTGTGTGACAATGGAGAATGGAGAACTAGAACAAATAGAGAAATATATGAAATCTACAAAACGTTTGATATAGAGGATAATCAGCAGACATATTTTTTTCTTTCTCGTGGTTCGAAGTGTGACATCTTTTACCTTTTTCATATTTTTGATTAGTGAATTAATATTTCCTTTTTACTTCTTGAAACCTATCCAAAAGATTGTCCATTTAAAGTTTCTAAATATTAAATCTTGTATTTTAAAAAAAGTTGTACTGAAGAGAGGTTGAGGATACGGAATAGAAATTTACTGAGAAGAGTTTTTGGAGCTCTATGAAACAAGGGAGAATGGAGAACAAATAGAGAAAAATATAAAATCTACAAAAAGTTGGATATTGAGGATAATAAGCAGACATTTTTTTTCTTTCTTCTGGTACGAAGTGTTTCTATTTTTACCTTTCCCATATTCTTTATTAGGGAATTAAAATATCCTGCACACTTTTTAAAACCTAGCTAAATATTTTCAATTTAAAGTTTCTAAATATTAGATCTTGTATTTTAAAAGAGTTGTATTGAAGAGAAGTTTAGGATATGGAATAGAAAGATACTTAGAATAGTTTTTGGAGCTCTATGTTACAATGGATAATAGAGAACTAGAAAAAATAGAGAAATATATAAAATCTACAAAAAGTTGGATATTGAGGATAATTAGTAGACATTTTTTGTTCTTTCTCGTGGTTCTAAGTGCGTCTGTTTTACCTTTTCTATATTCTTGATTAGTGAATTAACATTTACTTCTCGCTTCTTGAAACCTCGCCAAAACGTTTGCCATTTAAAGTTTTAAATATAAAATCTTGCAATTTAAAAGAGTTGTATTGACTAGAAGTGGAGGATATGGGATAGAGAAAGATACCAAGAAGAGATTTTGGAACTCTATTTGGCAATGGATAATGGAGAACTAGAACGAATAGAGAAATATATAAAATCTACACAAAGTTGGATATTGAGGACAATCAGCAGACAATTATTTTTCATTTTTCATGGTCCGAATTGGGACTAATTTTGCCTTCCATATTCTTGATTAGAAAATTAAAATTTCCTTCTCACATTTTGATACCTAGCCAAAACATTTCCCATTTAAAGTTTTTAATTATTAGATCTTGTAATTATAAGAGCTATATCGAAGAGAAGATTAGGACATTGAATAGAAAGACACTGGGAAGAGTTTTTGCAGCTCTATGAGACAATGGAGAATGGAGAACTAGCATATGTAAAGAAATATATAAAATCTACAAAACGTTAGATATTAAGGATAATCATCAGACAAAATTTTTTTCCTTCTCATGGTTTGGAATGTGCCTAATTTTACCTTTTCCATATTCTTGATTAGTGAATTAATATTTTCTTCTCACTTTTTGAAACCTAGCCAACACATTTTCCATTTAAATTTTTTAAATATTAGATCTTGTAATTTAAAAGATTTGTATTGAAGAGAAATTGAGGATATGGGATAGAAAGATACCGAAAAGAGTTTTTGGAGCTCTATGTGACAATGGAGAATGGAGAACTAGAACAAATAGAGAAATATGTAAAATCTACAAAATGTTAGATATTGAGTATAATCATCAGCCATTTCTTTTGTCTTTCTCGTGGTTCGAAGTGCGCCTACTTTTACCTTTTCCATATTCTTGATTAGTAAATTAACATTTCCTTCTCACTTTTTGAGACCTAGCCAACACATTTTCCATTTAAATTTTTTAAATATTAGATCTTGTAATTTAAAAGAGTTGTATTGAAGAGAAATTGAGGATATGGGATAGAAAGCTACCGAAAAGAGTTTTTGGAACTCTCTGTGACAATGGAGAATGGAGAACTAAAGCATATAAAAAAATATATAAAATCTACAAAATGTTGGATATTGAGGATAATCAGTAGACTTTATTTTTCTTTCTCGTGGTTCGAAGTGTGCCTACTTTTACCTTTTCCATATTCTTGATTAGTGAATTAACATTTCCTTCTCCCTTTTTGAAACCTAACCAAAACTTTTTCCATTTAAAGTTTCTAAATATTAGATCTTGTAATTTAAAAGAGTTGTATTGAAGAGAAGTTGAGGATATGGAATAAAAAGATACTGAGAAGAGTTTTTGGAGCTCTCTGACACAATGGAGAATGATGAACTAGAACAAATAGAGAAATATATGAAATCTACAAAATTTGGATATTGAGGATAATCAGTAGACAAGTTTTTGTCTTTCTCTTGGTTAAGTGAGTCTATTTTACCTTCTCCATATTCTTGATTAGTGAAATAACATTTCCTTCTCCCTTTTTGAAACCTAACCAAAACTTTTTCCATTTAAAGTTTCTAAATATTAGATCTTGTAATTCAAAAGAGTTGTATTGAGGAGAAGTTGAGGATATGGTATAGAAAGATACCGAGAAGAGTTTTTGGAGTTCTTTGTGACAAAGGAGAATGGAGAACTAGAACAAATAGAGAAATATATGAAATCTACAAAGAGCTGGACATTGTTACTGAAATAAAGAGAAGAAGAGTCCAAAGGCTAGGCCATGCGGAGAAGATTTATCCTTGTAGAACTATAACTAATACTTATAACTAATAACTATATAAGACTCTTAAAAAATTTTTAGCTGATCTAGACATAGAGGATTCCAATATGAATGGATATGATCGAAGTTTAAACAGTTGGGGAATCACTAACAAGAAACTAAAGGCATTTCGTCGGATGGAATGGAAAATGTCTTAAAAGATCCAGGGACTTTAAGGCTATAGTTCTAATGATTATGACGATGATGATTTTAAAAGGGTTTAAAAATAGTTTCATCACGAAAGTTCTTTGAAGTGAATCTTTGTTCAAGAACTAGTCTAAATTTGACAAATTAAAATAGTGTTCTTCCATGCTGTTGTTTTAATTTATTCCAATTCTACGATAACTGACAGGATCATATCCAGTCTATAATCACATGACTATGCGAAAAATGACTAACGCAAGACGTGGTCTAGCCCAAAGACGGGACACCACAGGGTTCTGTTGACACGTTTTGCTAATTTTCGAATGATTCTCTTTATAATCGCTTTTATTTAACTTAACTTGCGTGTCATTTGGTATTCTGAAATTAATTTAAACACTTTGACTGTCAGACTGCCAATCTTAACTCTAGCATTCACGAAAGTTTAGGTCTCCATATTTAAATAACTTGAGGGAAAAGACCCTGGCTTAATTTAATTCATTAATTATAGTGTAATTTGAATCTATTATTGTGAAACCTATGACATCTATAACATATCTATAAGTCTTTCCCTAACGACATTTCCTTTGGTTCTGCAAAATTCCTTAATTCACCAATTATTTTAATTCATGTAATGCAATATCACTAAGTCTAATTGACCTGAAAGTTTAAATTTTGAAAAGAACATTGAAAATAGCAGTGATTTCATATTGCAATATTTGAGGTTTACAGACTTAAATAGTATGACAACAGATATGACAATGATTGAGTCGATTAAAGGCTTTATAACAATCCACGTTTCAAAGAAATCCAAATTTTCGTTCTCTTTCTTAATTTCGCTGAATGACGGCCGAATGCTTTGGGCACTGATTTTCGGTATCAGAGTTCGTAGGTTCCAATCCGACTGTGGAATGAATGTTCGTAGCCACTCGAAATCGGCATTAAGAAGTAGATATCGGTCTTATTAGCCCTCGTATTGCAAATAAGATAGTATCCTCTTTATAATAATAGCCTAAGCTACCTGTCCACCTATCCTTGAATTTATGAAGCGGTTGGACCTGGAATGGATAGAGGCATCCATATTGGATTCTTCATGAGTTAGGGTTAGCTACGTTCGAAATCCACCTCTTTTCCCCTTTTCTAGCATTCAATGCCATTATTTCAAGCCCTATTTTCCCCGGTTAAGAGCATTTGATTAAATTTATTAATTTCTCACAAAATAAATAGGCAAAAGTAACATTTTTTTCTATCATAACGTCATTTCTTTAACTATCTTATTTAATCATTATTCATTTTAAATAACTAAAATATCGTCTGCATTATTTTCATACGTTTTATCACTGAATTTAGATATTACGTAAATAATTTTATTTTTATTCGGCTTAAATAATAGAATAGATACATATGTGGTAAGTTTAAGTTTAATCATCGATTATTTTTTGTTGCAATGAAAATTTTATCACCGGTATTAACAACAAATTCTATCTACCTCCAGGGTGTAGTGGAAATGATAGTTTCATACTTCCATCAATTATTGTGGAAAAAAATCGGGAAGAACTTAACGATGATTTTTACTTAGCTAAGAAAACTTTGAATTATCTTCCTAAAAGAATTCAACGGGATTCTAAAATGCATTCACAGTATCGGGAGGCTTCAGACGAGTATAAAGACAAACAAATTATTGAGCTTGTACCAGATAATTATCAGCCAAAAAACAAATCATTATTTTACCTGCCTCATAGGGTACTTTACAATTCAAGAAAATAGAAAATTTTATTGATCCCGTCATATGAAGGGCTATATGCTAGTGATAAATAATCATCCTTTTATTTTCTGTGGACTTCATGTGGTCCATGGAAAAAAAAAGGATAGTTATTAATATTCTTCTAAAATTATACATTTTGAGTGTTCGTCTTCCCAATTTTGAAGTCTTATCATAACAGAAAAGGGAAGAATTCATATAGAAAATGCTCCTCCATAATGTTAGCATTGTATTCACGTAATAACTTTTTTAATTCTGGAAAATGAAAAATTTTAAGGATCCCGTTATATGACGGGTCTGTATGCTAGTCTATAAGTATTTCCCTAACGATATTTCCTTTGGTTCAGCAAAATTCCTTAATTAATCAATTATTTTAATTCATGTAATGCAATATCACAAAGACTAATTGACCTGAAAATTTAAATTTTAAGAAGCGCATTGATAACAATATTTGGTACAACACTGATTTCGCATGGTAACATTTGAGTCTTACAGACTTAAGTATTATGACAACAGAAATGACAATGATTGAGTCAATTAAATGCTTTATAATAATCCACGTTTCAAAGAAATACAAGTTTTCATCTCTTTTTTAGTTTCGCTGATTGATTCCCGAATGTTTGAGCGCTGATCTTCGGAATCAGAGTTCGTGGGTTCGAATTCCACTGAGGAATGAATGTTCGTAGCCATTCGATATCGGTATTAAGCAGTAGATCTGGATCTCACTAGCCCTCATATTGCAAAAAAAATTTTACTTCCTGCATAATAATAGCTTAAGTTATTTGTCCTCCTGTCCTCGAATTTAAGAATCAGTTGTACCTAGAATGGATAGAGGCATCCATATTGGATTCTTGATAAGTTAGGTTTATCAACGTTCACCCCCCCCTTTTCTATGATTTAATGCCATTATTTCAAGCCCTATTTTCCCCGATATTTCTTTCTTGCATTATGACGTCATTCCTTTAAGCATCTCATTTAATCATTATTTAGTTTAAATTACATAAATATCGTCTGCATTGTTTTCATGCGTTTTATCACTGAACTTAGATATTACGTAAATAATTTTCTTTTATATTTGGCTTAAGTAATAGGTTAGGTACATATGTGGTAATTTTAAAATTGATCATAGATTATTTTTTGTTGCCATGAAAGTTTTATCACCGGTATTAACAACAAATTCTATCTACCTCCAGGGTGTAGTGGAAATGATAGTTTTATTTCTTTACTTCCATTAATTATTGAAGAAAAAAATTTGGAAGAACTTAACGATAATTTTGACTTAGCCAAGAAAACTTTGAATTATCTTTTTAAATGAATTCAACGTGACTCTAAACTTCATTCACAGTATCGGGAAATTTCAGCGGAGTATGAATATAAACAAATTATTGAGTCTGTACTAGATAATTCTCAGCTAAAAAACAAACCATTTTTTTTACCTGCCTCATAAGGTACTTTACAATTCTGGAAAATTAAAAATGTTACTGATCCCGTCATATGACGGGCTATATGCTAGTAAATGTTATAACTAGTATAACATTAAATCCCTTTACATTTGTATACCAAGCAGTTAATCTAATTAAAGCAGTCACATTTCTTAGCATTAAACTTGATTAATTTAAAAGTGGTAACAAACATTCCTAAAAGTCAATTTACCTATTTTTCTAATGTAGTCTAAATTAAAGTATTGTAAAATGCATTTTATCTCTATGTGAGATAAATAATTTTGGATTATCTAAAAGGTTTATAGGAAATTATTATTCTACTGTTATATCAAGTATATAACTTGTGTGAGTTTGCTTGTGTGATTATGAAGAAGAATTTACATTTTTGCCCTCATTGAGGAAGCAAATCTACAGTAAACGTTTTCAAGAGCTTTATTTTTATTGGCGTGTACTCAGGAGTTATCAATATAAGTACGTATTAGCCCGGTAAGTAGATCATATTACTGCTGCATTATCTCAAAGTGTTATCCTTTCGACCGCGGCTTATCTAAAGCGCATTTCGCACGTGCTTTGGATAGAGAGGACGAGTTAACTCGTGATGTGAACAGTCAAAGCGAAGTATTGAAATTTACAACTTTCACAATTATATCACGGAGATTTGACAGCAGGATTTAAAGAGATATTGTTTAAAAGCGGAGTAAGGCTTTATTCGCAGTAAAGTGACTTATTTACTGTACAAACCCTATCCGTATATAATAAAAAATATAATATGTACGATTATCATACAACTAGCATATAGCCCGTCATATGACGGGATCAGCAAAATTTTTAATTTTCCAGAATTTTAAAGTACCATATGAGGCATGTAAAAAAAAAGTTTGTTTTTTGGCTGAGAATTATCTGATACAAGCTCAAAAATTTGTTTATCTTTAATTACCGCATGTTAGTTGCCAACTTTAATTTATTATGTCATATTATGTGATAGGATGGACAGCAAAGCATTTAATATTGACAGTAATTATATACATGATTGATGAGGTATATATGAATGATGTCCAAAATTGAGCGAATCGATTGCAAACCGCGTGGTTATGTATAAAAATTAAACACACAAACGAAAGAACTTCTTAATTTTCAAAGATATATAACTTAAACTCTAGATATTTATTACTCTGTGAAATGGACTCCTAAACTTTTATAAAAAGAATTTGTGGTGAATACCGGTGATAAAATTTTCATTGCAACAAAAAATAATCGATGATTAAATTTAAAATTAGCACATATGTACCTAATCTATTATTTAAGCAAAATAAATATGCATTATTTTTTAGAAACTCACGGATGATAAATACCTTAGGACGATACTAGATCAAGCACGACCTATGTAGGTTGACGTCTGGAATCGATGTTCGAAACCGTTCATTAAAGAGCTCTCTAGCAGTAGTGATTAAACGTAACGTTCAGAACTAGTCCACTGTTCAAAATATGGGATTTGATCTTCAGATTCTGGTTCCGAATGTAAAAACCTGGGTTAACTGTGTAAAATTATAGTTCTTGGATTTCTCCCTTATTCAAAAAATTGAGATATCTTAACACATTATGTGGGGGTACATTTCTCAGCGGAATTGTACCGGGATCAGGCGTTTTGAGCTTAAATTTAGTTCTTCAGTTAAATCTCAATAGATCGAAATTTATTTAATTTTTTAATCAACTTTTCGTATTTTATATAGAAATATATAAACAAATATATAAATAGACAAAAAACAAATGTATATATATATATATAACATATAAATATACATATATATATATAATATCATTTTCGCAAGGATGAATAAAAAGTTACTTTTAAATCCAAATTGATTTTTTTTTAATCCACCTTCCTGTTCTGTGGTTCCGCATCGACTAATGTAAAAACTAGTTTTTATATGTCTAAATTTTTCCAGAATCTATGTAGTAGACAAAAACATTCGGCTTCGTTTACCAGCATATACCATTATTTTTGTACCCACAAACAAACCATATTGTTACACTCAACCGTGTTGGAAAGGTTTATCGATACAAATTATTTCGGTCGTAACTACATTTCCTCCTATGCAAATATGTTGCGTCAGCCGTGGTATAAATTGACTCTCCCGGTTAGCTCCTTGGCCTTGTCTGTTACTCTGATTGTTTGGTGTTGCTAAAAATGTTGGTAAGTCAGTGGTGAGGAAATTCGACGTAGTATGTCGAGAATTGCTTTAGTTTTATTTTAATACCTTGTTTATATTTTCATCGTTCGAGCTGAACGCCTAAACGTTTAATCCATGAAATGAACTATGTTTTGGACTTTCTACGTATCTCCACACCGCACGCATAACATGACGCAGGGGATTCTGTTAATAAGTTAAAATTTACCTCAACAAACCGTACTAGTACGTGACCTGTGCTCAAGTATCAATCGTCAGAAAACGTACTAGTACGTGATCCGCGCTCAAGTATCAATCGTCAGGAAACGTACTAGTACGTGTACCGCGCTCAAGTATCAATCGTCAGGAAACGTACTAGTACGTGTACCGCGCTCAAGTATCAATCGTCAGGAAACGTACTAGCACGTGTACCGCACTCAAGTATCAATCGTCAGGAAACACACTAGTACGTGTACCGCGCTCAAGTATCAATCTTCAGGAAACGTACTAGTACGTGTACCGCGCTCAAGTATTTATCGTCAGGAAACGTACTAGTACGTGTACCGCGCTCAAGTATTTATCGTCAGGAAACGTACTAGTACGTGTACCGCGCTCAAGTATCAATCCTCAGAAAAAGTACTAGTACGTGTCCTGCATACAATGTGTTAATCTAGGGGTACTTCAATAATCGGAAGATGGGTAGCCCCTTATAAAATACAAAGATATAATTATAATTCATATTTCTTTGTTGTTTATAAACCCTGTTGCTCGCCTCTAAGGCTAGATGGCCTGTAGCGGTGTGCCTGGATACAATGTTGTTTTTCCTGTCGCTGTAAAGGAGTGGCTGCATTCTTTTCTTCCGTGGTATATCGAAACCTCCAATATCGTCTAATGCTTTGGTGAAGTGGGTCCACGTGACACATGTCGGTGCCCCCTGATCACCTCGTGGGCTATATCCTCGGAAAATCTAGCTTTCCGATCTCTCCTCTGGTATTCTCGAGTTTCGTGGTCCGCGGAGCACTGGGCCGGCAGTAATGGGGTCCGCCTTTAGTTACGTCGCCCAATCGGCTCGGATAACGACGGTCGGGAGCAACGAAGCGTGCGACAAGCGTTGCGTCACATGTCTTGCAACGTTAGCGCGACGCCGGCGTTAAGTGGGGTGGGGGAGTGCCCGGGCGTGAAGCTCCGCCGGGATTTGCGACCCGCTGATGCCTCTCGCGATCCGATGGGAGTGACAGACGATTTCCAAGTGCTGTGCGGGATCGCACGCTTGCTGATCAGAAAAGTTTTTGGCAGAGTTGCTGGATGGGCGAAATGATACAATTGGGTTTGGGGTGTTTGCAATCATTGCCTGTTCGAATAGGAAAACTGTATTCCGTGTAGATACTAACCTCGTCACTCATTGAACTCATGGCAGTCAAAGAAAAAAATTACTTTTTTTAATTGGTATACACAAATTAGTATAGTAATTTTTTACGGAGAAATAAAGCAAGGAATGGGTGTGCAACACTGAGATATTTTACGACATATCATATTGAGTTGTATAAAAAATAAACATACATCTACATAATTGCGTAATTTTAGGGCTTTAACTGAGGGTGTAACGTCGAATAAAAACTTTAAAATATGAATGAAACCTAAAACTATTGGAGGGGAAACGCAGCAAATTAATTTGTATAAAGAAAAAATGCACATTTACATAAGGGCGTAATTTTAGAGTCTCAACTAAGGGTGCAAACGTCGAATGAAAACTTTAAAATATGAATAAAACAAAAATAAAATTGGAGGGGAAAAACAGCAAATCAAGTTGTATAAAGAACAAACATACATCCACATAGGGGCGTAATTTTAGAGTTCGAACGTGGGTTCAAACGTCGAGTCAAAACTTTAAAATATGAATAAAACCTAAAACACATTTAGGAGAAAACAGCAAATTTGATTCTCTTCTAGCATTTCTAGAGGGTAGACGGGGACAATTACACCCATTGCTCCTTCCGAATGAATTACACCCGCGCATTTACGCATGCATACGGTACTTTACATATTTGCAATAAATGAAAATATATAAATATTTTTAGAAACCTTGAATGCAATAAATATTGAATGCTAAAAAACCTATCTAACAAACCTAAATTACCAAATATCAAATTGAGATAATTTATCAATCATTTTATTTGTTTGTTCACTTATTTATTTTTCCCAAAGAATAAAAAATGTAAAAAAAATATTACTAGAATTTTTTATAACATAAATTACCTAGTTTCAAAATGGATGGTTTAAGGTACGTTACCTACGTTGAAAACGACTTTGAAATCTACATTAAAAACGTCATTTTTTGAGAAAAATGATAATTTTTTTTATTTCTCTGTTGTAAAATTTCAACTTTTAGGCCTCTAAATCTGTTTTTGCTTTGTTTCTACGGCATTTTAAAGAAAAGTTACAGCTATTTAAACATCAGTGACAGCTGTCAAAACAAAACGGAAGTAGCGACTTCGGAACCGGAAGTTGTGAATTTAAAGCCTTTTAAAAGGCTTTAAATTCACAACTTCCATTTTTTAGACAAAACTTATTAAATTTTCATGAAGATTAGTTTAAACATCTTTCTAGTATTTTTAATAATTAGCAACTTGGCAATTAGAAAGTTTTGCAGTAAGAAAGTGTGGGGAATTTTAAACATGTATTTTAATTTTTTAATAGTTAAAGTTCTTTGATAAACTTTAAATGCGGAAAAGTCGAATCAAAACTTTAAAATATCAATAAAACCTATAAAAATTTGAGAAGAGAAACAGCAAATTTGATTCTCTTCTAACATTTCTAGGGAGGGGGGTTACGCCTATTGCCCCTTCCAAATTACGCCCTTGCAAATTACTGTACAGTTGAAATGCACTGTTTAACTGATAGTACTGAAGAATTCACGTTTATGTGAATAAACTCTACAAAAGGCTTGCCAAAGACTATTCATTTACAGAAAAGATCATTAATATACGAAACCTTTTGTACTTCAAAGAACTAATGCTTTTGTTTGGGTTTCGGAACAAACGTTTTGCTTTTGCCATCCATTTACATTCCACGAAACTAACAAGTCTGAGAAAAAAGTGAAGGTTAAACTACGTACATTTGAGTTCATCAAACAGTGATTGATCAAATTAACTGTACAGTTGAAATGCACTGTTTAACTGATAGTACTTAAGAATTTCAATAAGGTGTAATGTAGGTTTACCGTAAAAATACTCAAAATTCCATAATTATTGCATGAAAAAAAAGGACGATGGTTTTGGTTTGGTTTAGAGTAGTACGGACTACTGTTTTGATCACAATTCCAATACTGAAATGCAGCGCTCTTCCATTCGTCCATCGTTTGGAGAAAGGATGATGCAGGAACGCGATGAAATTTGTAATTAAAAATTGAGCTGCAAATACTGAAAAATTGAGAAGAGCTGCTAATAGTGATTAGGAAAATGAGAGAAGCGATTAGCAAAAACCTCACAAATATTTCCAATCTACGAGTAAAACTTCGGAATTGAACCCAAACCTCCGCCATGGAATTTTATAAATATGAACAACTCTCTGGTATTCCTCTATATATAAAAAAATAAAGAAATAGGTATTTTTCCGAGCTTAAAAATACGTGACTCTAGAATTAAAAATCCTGTGCAAGTTTATAAAAAAAAGTTTCTTCCAAAATTAATTTCTCTTAGTGGCATCAGTGATCTTCCTTCTTTCTACCGTATCGTGTTAGAAATTAGAAATCGGCCTTCCAGCTCTGGAAAAATTATATTTTCTGGGAATTCTGGAAACCCGCAGAGATTTGCAGAAAGTGAGGGCGAACGGGCAAAACTTAAAACACAGACATAAAAAAAAATTTAGGCTTCTCTGGTTAAGCGCTTGCCGGAAAGTTTGATATTAATGGTATTAACTTTCAGTATCTAGCACGCGAGGTGGAAAATGCTTATTTTCGTAAAGGTCATAGGGTTACTTATGCCCTAGAGCTTTGGATGTAATTTTTATTTATTTTTCTTGCAGAAAGTGGAGTGTAATGAAATGCAAAGAATTTCTAATACACAGTAACCCGAAATTAATTTCTACTTATCACTTCTCAATATCATATTAGTTCTTTAATTCAGAAGCTCCAGTTTTACTAGTTACATGTCATTGAGGAAATCTATACCTGGAATGTCTAATTCTTAAATATACGTCTCTTTTTAGAGACTGTTAAAAATATGTAGAATTCGTCATATTTTCTCGAAGCAAATTTTTTTTTTAAACTTCGGAGGTAGATGGACTGAAATAGATGCATTTCTATAAAAAGTCTACCAAAATTTCGAGTATATTAATAATTTTCTCATTTGGATAGACATTTCATGATTTTTTGAGCCTCATAGTTAAATTTGGTTTTTAGGAAGGTACATCGACCAAACTTCTGACGATTTGCCTATTGCAGAGCTTCAGTTTAGGTAAGAACATTAGAGGCACATTCCTGCAGAGATCTATACAAATAATGGCACAGAAGGATGATATCGATATAGTTGGGCCAAGAATGCAGGATGAGATTGAGGCATTTATTGCCCTTGAGAATGCTGCCAAGGATATGGGCTTGGCAGTAAACGAGGAAAAAACAAAGGTTTGGTGGTAATCACTAGAATCCATGATGTACTCTCGCTTAATATTGGAAAGTACACCTTTGAAGGACTAGTTAAGTTCTAAGTACATGGTTCATTACTAAGTTTCCAAGTTTAGAAAGAAAACTGCAGATATTTGTCCTAACTGTAAAACACCAATGTGTAGAAAATGTATAAAGTATATACATAAAAGTTGCCCAAACAGCGCCTAAGATATGTTAGAAACCTTCACTGGTAAGAAGCTAAATAATTCAATTTGTTCTAACTGGTAAAATTCTAACTGGTTCTAACTGATGTGTAGAAAATGTATAAGGTATATATATATAAAAGTTGCCCAAACTGCACCTAAGTTAAATAAAAAACCTTAACTGGTAAGAAGCGGAATAATTCCATTTATTTTAACTGTAAAATATCGATATGTAAAAAATGTATAAAGTATATACATCAAAGTTGCCTAAACTACGCCTAAGAAATGTTAGCAACTTTGATTGGTAAGAAGCTAAATAATTACATTTGTTCTAACTTTAAAATACCGATGCGTAGAAAATGTATAAAGTATGTACATAGAAGTTGTCCAAACAGTAGCTAAGATATGTTAGAAACCGATGTGTAGAAATTTGATATTTAGAAATGTTGGTTAATATTTCCCCAATATTCCTGTATATCAATTTTTGATATTTAGCAGTTTTGTTTAATATTTTCCCGATATTCATGTATATAATTCTTTTGATATTTAACAATGTTGATCAATATTTCCCGATATTCCTTTATAACATTATTTGATACGTACAATCTTGTCCAATATTTTTCGGATATACTTGTATATCAATTTTTGATATTTAGCAGTTTTGTTTAATATTTTCCCGATATTCATGTATATAATTCTTTTGATATTTAACAATGTTGATCAATATTTTCCGATATTCCTTTATAACATTATTTGATACGTACAATCTTGTCCAATATTTTTCGGATATACTTGTATATCAATTTTTGACATTTAACAATGTTGTTTAATATTTTCCCGATATCCATGTATATCATATTTTGATATTTATATCATATTTTGATATTTAGCAATGTTCATCAATATTTCCTTGATAGCCCTGTATATCATTATGTTAATCAATATTTTTGTTAGATTATTATTTACCGCTAACATTATAATCAAAACAGAATAGAAGCACGAGTTAAATTATTAAAATATTTAATATTATGGTACTAGACGTTTGCTAGAATAGTTCTTGACGTCTCAAAGACGTCGATGTCTACACTGGCTCATGAAACGACTGACGCCTCACAGAGGTCACTGTATGTCAAGAAGCTAAGCTATAAATTAAAAGCATTTTCAAAGAATTTTGAATTCCGGACTCCTTAAAGAAAAATACATAGTGTAATCTACTTTCGACGAACACAAGTTAGTTCAACAAACCAAATAAACTATGTAAACTACACAGAGAAACACCTCTCTAAACACACAAGAAAAATGCAAACTTTAATCTACTTTCGATGAACACAAAGTTAGTCCAACAAACCAAATAAACTATGTAAACGACACATAGAAACACCTCTCTAAACACACAGGAAATCATTTAATGAATCGAATCCCGAGAAGTCTGTTCTTGTAGATATTCAACACCCCCAAACTTTCTAAATGTGACACCTGAACCCGATTCCTATGTCATCAGTCTCTCTGCATCGCGGTCAATAAGCCGAAATGGAGAGCTTTATGTGCGATCGCAATTCGTCATAAGTTTGTTAACTGTCGGCTTAACTTCTCCGCCCGATAAAACTGGATTTCACAAGCCTAACGAGTGCCGACTTTTGAGATTTTATGGCAGCTGCTCGCATTTAGAATTAGAATGTGGGCCTTGACGTAGCAATTGCAGTTACCGATTCAACGCTTGGTTCTGAAACAAGTATGTATGCTTTACTTCGTGATTTTACACGTAGATTTGGGTGCATTTTGAAATCACTCTGAGTGAAAGCTGCCGAATTAGAAATGAAGGTATTGATAAATTCTAAGAAAAATTATGTATATCAGGGATTATTAAACTTTTATACGTCGGAGGAGACTTTTTGGTAAAAGTATACCTGAGGATGATTACTTTTTTGTTTTTTTAATGTACTTAGTTGTGTTTGTGAATTGTTTAGAAGCTACTTTCGAAATTGAGTTATCTTTAATTAAAAGGCCCAATTAATACATTGGTGTCTAGTTATCGTAATTTCGAACGTATAGTCCGAGGCCACGATTTTTTATTTAAAAAATTTCATAAATCATCAGAGAGTCCGCACCACTAGGTAATCCGCGGACTATACGAGCAAAATATGTATTTTAGTTTGTAAATATTAAATGATTTTAAGAATAAAAACCTAAGTACAGTAGAGTGCCGAAAAGTCTGAATTAGACTCAATTAATTTTATCTTTAAAATTTGAAATAATATCTTCTGCCATAGCCTCGGAAACGAATTTTATCGGAAGAAACAGACCGGCCTACATTTCTCTGTTCGAGAACCCAGCTATGTGTGTTTTACGCTGACTCCTCCGAAGACATACAGCAGCAACTATTGATGACCATGCCACAACAGTGACCCATAAATGGCTACAAAGCCACCGCTGACCTACGAGAGGCCCGTCATGGTCCGATTTTAATGTGGTCCAACCAGGTAAGGAGCAAACACTACAGAGGTATACCCAGCTATGTAAATCGTCCTCTAATGCAACCCATTGTATTTTTCCAAGACGATTGGATCCCTTTCTTCTCATATTTTTATTGTATTCTTTTGCTTGCACTAATTTCTTACTAATTTTTGGACGACCTTCTGAATTACTTTCAGTTTGAAATCAACAGAAAAACTTCGACGATGTTTTAAAGACATAATGAATCACCAATATTACCGCAAATTAAAACTTTGAAAACAAAACACTCTGTTAGGAGTGATCCTCGTGGTGAAATGACCTTCGAACCTCAACATTCGATCTTGAACCCATCCACTCGGTGTTGTCAATCGGAACTGTAAATAGTGACTACCGATATCTTCCCGTACTCCAGGACACAATTTAAGATTGCGCTACTTGCTACTACTGATCTGTTCTGCTTTATGAGTTGTATTTTTTTTTCATGGTTTATTACCGATAAGATACAATGTTTTCTTGACGTCCCGTGAGTTGTGCTTTTGTTTACATTGGATCTTCAGCCGTTCGTGCGCCGTGCTCTTTTTCTCCCTTCTTCTTATTTTGATGATTTGAGCAATGAACCAGCAGATAATCCGCACCGGCAGATAGTCCTCTGCTGAAGAAATTTGCTTTTTAAACACAGATAGTCAGTGGACTATACATGCTAAATTATGATATGATTTAAAACTACCTCTAAATAATTGTTTCCTTAAACTGTTCCTAGATTCTAAACGAATCTAAAGATTTTTAAAAATAAAATGAAAATTATTGTTTTAAAACTGCATCGGAAAAAATTAGATACACATTTTTACAAGAAAATGGCAAAGTTAAAAATTCAAGAAAATTAATTATTTTGAAAGGACTAGACATTACATAACTTGAAAAATTTTAAAGATTAGTCTAGAAAGAATTTAATCTAATCTTTAAATGTGACTTTAAGTAAAATTCCGCTCTTTGTGAATAATAATTTTGAAATTTACCTTGTTAATTTTTTTGGTTTGACTTGGTGCTCTACTTTTTTGTTGCACAAAGGTTATTGAGACTGGTATCTACTATTTAAAGTCGATTTCAAATGGCTTCGAATTTTTCTGCCGGCAGTGATATTAAAACCTGCCGACTCCAGTACCAAAGCGCAGTGTCCTACGATTAGGCTATTTTCGAGGCTATTTATTATTTTTTTATGTTTAAATCGATTCTTAATTCGTCACTTTCATTTGTCAATCTTCATATGAGCTTTCTAAGTGACTTACAGTGGCTTTCCGGTCGACGGGGGTAAACATTTTGGCCTCCTTTGATCTTTAACCTAGTCAAAGTGTAAACCCCATACAGTTACATTAAAAAAAAGGCTTATTTTTAAAACTATTCCCAACATCAATAATATATACAACATAAATAAACCACATAGAGAAAACATTGGATTTAAACTGGTGTGACACAGCTAAAAACAATTTTAACTCTCATTATCAATGCGTGCAAACCCAGCGATTCAAACCCAGACTTCATTCTACTCTTTGAAAGAATAAAATGATGTTCATCCAACTGCGTTCCATATTTGCGTTGTCTTAATCCCACACAAAGACATTCGGAGTCATAATTTCAAAAATTTTTCTACGGACCTGTTCGAGACGGGTTATTTATGGACAGGTAAGGTGATACCGTTTAGAACCAGAATATGTGAGTTCCAATCTTATGGTATGGGAATTCATAACCATTTGAAATCGGCCTTAATCAGTAAGGTCCTGTCTAATTAGCCATTTTGTAGTAAAATGCTTAATTTAGTGTTTCAAATAAAATTGTAGCTGTTAATAATGTTTAAAAGTAAGGTATCGATCTTAATAGTCCACATGAAGTGAAATGTTACATCGCATCACCGATATTCACCCATGTAGGGTGATACCGTTAAAACCAGAATCTGTGGGTTTGAATCTTACTTTTGGTATATAGACAAAGAAACAACTTGTTCATAGCCCTTTGAATTCGGCTTTAAACATTAAGTTCCAGTGATTCTGTAATAAAAATGAGTGATTTATCATTCAAATCAAATTGTAGAAGTTAATCATCAGATTTAATTATAAGATGCCTATTTTATTAGTCCTCCTGAAGCGAAATGTTATATCGCAGCACTGATATTCACCTAGGGTGATACCTGCTAGAACCAGAATCTGTGGGTCCGAATCTCTATTTTGGTATGCGTGTTCATAGCCTTAGCAATCGGCTTTAAGGATTAAGTTCCAGTCATGCTAATTAGTCCTTCTGTAGTAAAAATGTTCATTTAGCATTAAAATCCAATTGTAACTGTTAATAATTGAATTTAAGAATCAAGTATCGATATTATTAGGCCTCATGAAGCAAAATGGTTTACCTCATCACCGATATTCACCTAGGGTGATACCTGCTAGAACCAGAATCTGTGGGTCCGAATCTCTATTTTGGTATGCGTGTTCATAGCCTTAGCAATCGGCTTTAAGGATTAAGTTCCAGTCATGCTAATTAGTCCTTCTGTAGTAAAAATGTTCATTTAGCATTCGTATCAAATTGTAGCTGGTAATCATCAGATTTAAGTATCAAGTATTGATATTTTTAGTCCCCATGAAAAAAAATGATAGATCGAAGCATCGATACTCAGGTCTTATGGTCACGCTATTACCCTATTACACTATTTATATCTATACTTTTTGTATAATAAATGAAAGTTATGAAAAGTATAGAAAATATTCCTTGTTTCTTTTATCGCCTTTTAAAATGAAATTAATTACATTTCGATAATATTTAATCTTCATCTGTCTCGTCCTTCTGTAAAAACTAAATATATCAGGTGACAATTTCTTTTTCTCCTGGTTGATGAAAAAAAACTATTTTTGTTTTATGTGTGTGGCATTATTGCAAATGTGTCACCGTCTTCTGAAACAACACCGAAAAAGGTTCTGTGATCGCTAAAACAAATGTAATATATATACTTTCTGTTTCCTTTCTATTAAATTCCAGTCTAGCTAATTCATCCTTCTGTAGTAAAAATGTTCATTTAACATTCAAATCAAATTGTAGCAGTTAATCATCAGTTTTAAGAATAAGATACCGGTCTTATTAGTACCCATGAAGCGAAATGTTATATCGCAGCACCAATAATCACCTAGGGTGATACCTGCTAGAACCAGAAGCTGTGAGTCCGAATATCCGTTTTGGTATCAGTGTTCATAGCCATTTAAAATCGGCTTTAAACATTAAGTTCCAGTCTAGTTAATTAGCCCTTCTGTAGTAAAAATGTTCATTTAGCATTCAAATCCAATTGTAGCTGTTAATAATTGAATTTAAGAATCAAGTAGCAATATAATTAGTCCCCATGAAGCAAAATGTTTTATCGCAGCACCAATATTCACCTAGCTTTGATACCTGCTAGATCCAGAATCTGAGTCCGAATCTCAGATATCGTATGGGTGTTTATAGTCATTTGAAATTGCCTCTAAGCATTAAGTTATTCCAGTCCAGCTAATTAGTCCTTCTGTTGCAAAAATGTTCATCTAGCATTCAAATCAAATTGTAGCTGTTAATCATCAGGTTCAAGAATAAGATGTCGATCTTAGTCCTCATGAAGTGAAATGTTATATCGCAGCATGAATATTCACCAAGGGTGATACCTACTAGAACCAAAATCTGTGGATTCAAATCTCACTTTCGATATATGTGTTCATAGCCATTTCAATTCGGCTTTGTACATTAAGTTCTATTCTACCTAATTAGTCCTTCTGTTTTAATAAAAAAATTTTATCATTCCAAATCAAATTGTAGCTGTCAAGCATCAGATTTAAGAATAAGTTCCAGTCTAGCTAATTAGTTCTTCTGAAATAAAATGTTCATTTAGTATTCAAATCATATTGTAGCTGTTAATAACTGAATTTAAGAATCAAGTATAGATATTATTAGTCCTCATGAAGCAAAATGATAGATAGAAGCATCGATATATACCCAGGTCTTACGGTCAAGCTATTACCCTATTACCCTATTTATCCCTATAATTTGTGTATAATAAATGTAAATTAGGAAAAGTATAGAAAAGTTTCTTTGTTTCTTTTATCGGCTTATTAAAATGAAATTAATTACATTCCGATAATATATATCTTCATCTGTCACGTCCTTCTGTAAAAACTAAATTTATCAGGTTCTCTTTCTCCTGGTTGATGAAAAAAAACTATTTTTGTTTTATATGTGTGTGGCATTATTGCAAATGTGTCACCGGCTTCTGAAACAACACCGAAAAAGGTTCTGTGATCGCTAAAACAAATGTAATATATATACTTTCTGTTTCCTTTCTATTAAATTCCAGTCTAGCTAATTCATCCTTCTGTAGTAAAAATGTTCATTTAACATTCAAATCAAATTGTAGCAGTTAATCATCAGATTTAATTATAAGATACCTATCTTATTAGTCCTCCTGAAGTGAAATGTTATATCGCAGCACTGATATTCACCTAGGGTGATACCTGCTAGAATCAGAATATATGGGTCCGAATCTCCAGTTTTGGTATGGGTGTTATAGCCATTTGAAATTGGCTCGAAGCGTTAAAGTTCCAGTGTACCTAATTAGTCCTTCTGT
The DNA here is from genome assembly GCA_032207245.1 of Pardosa pseudoannulata. Lineage (NCBI taxonomy): Eukaryota > Metazoa > Arthropoda > Arachnida > Araneae > Lycosidae > Pardosa > Pardosa pseudoannulata. The sequence continues at coordinate 90,819,578 of CM063497.1, read as the reverse complement.
AGTAAAAATGTCCATTTAGAATTCAAATCAGATTGTAGCTGTTAATTATCAGATTTAAGAATAAGATACCTATCTTATTAGTCCTCCTGAAGCGAAATGTTGTATCGCAGCATCGATATTCACCTAGGGTGATACCTGCTAGAACCAGAATCTGTGGGTCTGAATCTCAGTTTTGGTATGCGTGTTTATAGCCATTTGAAATTGGCTCGAAGCGTTAAAGTTCCAGTGTACCTAATTAGTCCTTCTGTAGTAAAAATGTCCATTTAGAATTCAAATCAAATTGTAGCTGTTAATTATCAGATTTAAGAATAAGATACCTATCTTATTAGTCCTCCTGAAGCGAAATGTTGTATCGCAGCATCGATATTCACCTAGGGTGATACCTGCTAGAACCAGAATCTGTGGGTCTGAATCTCAGTTTTGGTATGCGTGTTCATAGCCATTTTAAATTGACTTTAAGCATTAAATTCCAGTCTAGATAATTAGTCCTTCGGTAGTACAAATGTTCATAATAAAAATGAAAATGTTCATTTAGCATTCAAGTCAAATTGTAGCTGTTAATAATTGTATTTAAAAATCAAGTATCGATATTATTAGTCTTGGTGAAACAAAATGATAAATAGAAGCATCGATATATACCCAGGTCTTATGGTCACGCTGTTACCCTATTACACTATTGTCTATACACATCTGTATAATTTGTGTATAATAAATGTAAATTAGGAAAAGTATAGAAAAGTTTCTTTGTTTCTTTTATCGGCTTATTAAAATGAAATTAATTACATTCCGATAATATATATCTTCATCTGTCACGTCCTTCTGTAAAAACTAAATTTATCAGGTTCTCTTTCTCCTGGTTGATGAAAAAAAACTATTTTTGTTTTATATGTGTGTGGCATTATTGCAAATCTGTCACCGGCTTCTGAAACAACACCGAAAAAGGTTCTGTGATCGCTAAAACAAATGTAATATATATACTTTCTGTTTCCTTTCTATTTCTCTTCAGTTGCTGCAATGCCTTCATCTCTTTTCTCACTTCGTCCCCCCCACCCCCTATTTCAACATGTTGTCCGTCACGTGACTTTCCCCGTTCATCGTAAACCGTACAGCATTGGGATATATTAGCAGCTATTTCAGAGCAACAATTCCTGTGAGCGGCCTCGGAAAGAAAACAACTATTTCGCTGCTTTTCCCTTTCTCAATCTCTCTCGAAAAATTTTTAAGATTGCGCGAAAAAGCAAACTTTTTTTTGTTCGTTTTACTTTTTTTTTCCGAGGGGATGGGGGTAGGCATGGGGTGTGGAGGAGTGCATCCTCATTGGGATTAAAGAATGGGGAGACGGATTTTTTCATGTGTCTCCAGGAGAGAATAAAATAATGATGGAAGAAGAAAAAAAGAAGGAATAAAAAATCAGTCCGGAAGAGTCTTCGCCACCCCACCCCCTCTCTCCACTCCGGTTCCATTCCTTTTCTTTTCTCTTCCCCACCCCCGCGCAGCACCCCATCTTATTTTATTTTATTTTATTCTTTTAAAGAGGAGCCTAAGTCAACTCTAAGTAAAAACCAACTGGAATTTCCTTTTCGGGCCATAGTGGATTAAGTCATGATGGTGTCACATTTTTGCTGGGGGTGTGCGAGGGAAATTTTTTTCGCCATCTTGTTTTTATTTTTCTTGTTGTTGTAAATAAATGTGCATATCATTACTCGGAATGTGTGCTGTGGAAGATGTAGAAGGTATAAATGCGCTGGCTCGCAATGCTTGGCTTTTTTCATTCAAATTTGTGATTGATTCCGATTGTGATCCGAGCTTTCAGTGGATTAGCGAATCTCAGCCCAGACCAAAGGGAGCCTCGGCAAATCTTCGAAAGTGTTTGTCCCATTTCTGTGGAATTACCCGATCGATTTGTAGATAGCTTGACAGTCGGTACCATCCATGATTTTTAAAGCGATCCTACTATGCTATGTCAGCATCCCCTGAGCTTACTGAGAATAGGAGGGAGCACGTTTTTAGAATTTTATAAACCTATTGAAAGCTTTGAAAAAATCTACGATTAACGCTAGTGTATATTGAGAGTAACAGAAATATTCGATCTTTCTCGTGTAAAATTTGCAAACTGTGTATGTTTCTAGGAAGCTGTTAGTAGTATTAATGCAAACTTTCTCAGGCTTATAAAATGGTGTCACACATGCGGGCGTAACTTTCTGATTACAAGTAGGACGTAACGCAGAAGCCTTCCTGCAGAAGCCCTATGGTTTCGGGTACCTATGGAAATGAAATGGATGCTGCACTGGACCTTGTGCACATGTTGGTGTTAATCTCGAGAACTAATGGAGGGATTAATGTGTGGAGAGTAAATGGAGAACTCGTAAGTGTTTTTACCGAAGCATGGCTAGACATTAAATTTACTTGACTTAAGACAGAACTGGATTAGTTTGCGAGGTAATCCTGGGTCATTTAAAATTCATTGAAATCTCCAACTATATCGCCTATGTGGGTAACAGTATAGGTGAAACATTGGGAGCTAGCACATTTAAATATGTTTTATGGTATTAACACATACAAAATATGTGTTAACTTTGGAGTAATGGAGAGCTTAATAACAATGTGGTAAGTGATGCGACCGAAGCATGGCTAGACATTAAACCAACTTGGCCTAAGACAGAACTGGATTAGTTTGCTAGGTAATACTAGGTCACTTAAAATTCATTGAAAGCTCACTGTCTCACCTATGGGGTTACATATGTGTTAACTTCGGAGTAATGGAAAACTTAATAACAAGGTGGTAAGAGTTGCTACCGAAGCATGGCTAGACATTAAATTTACTTGACTTAAGACAGAACTGGATTAGTTTGCGAGGTAATCCTGGGTCATTTAAAATTCATTGAAAGCTTCCCACTGTCATTTTAAATATCCCCACAACCAAAAGTCTATCGGGATCAAATATGGAGACCGTGGAGGCCATGGGGAACTTAAACGCCTACTAATGATTTTGTCTTCCTCGAATGTTTGGACCTGGAAATCCTTGACCGAATTAACAGTGTGACTAGTTTCTCCATCTTGCATAAACATGACGGTAGATAGTGCATCTCTTTCACGCAAAGTTGGCACGACATTATCGCGCAGAAGTGTTAAATAACGCTGAGCATTCACCGTATCCGTTTTTCCCCCCATTTACTGGGCACTCCCTTTCAAAGAAGAAGGTTCCTATGTGGACGAGCCTGTGATTCCACACCACACATTCACTTGTGGGGAATGCAATGGTTTTTGCATGTATTCACGTGGATTAGACATTGCCCAGATTCGACAATTATGGGTATTAGCCATGAAGCGAAAAATGAGCTTCATCTGTCCACAAGATTTTAAAGACCCAGGTGGCATTTTGTTCGATTTTGGAAAAAGCCCACCTCAAATGCTTCCCTCTGTACGGTATCCGCTAAAAAGAGTTTACGGCACGACTTCAGTCTGTATGGATACAGTTCAAGGATTTCAGGAACAATATTGAGTACCGAGGATGGTGGAAAGCCCAACTGTCTAGCAGCGTCATGATAACTGCTCGATCCTGCAGCTGATTCGGACGCTAGTGCTTATTTCGGCTGCAACACTTGGCGAACGTGCCTCCTTTAAACATGACCGTCCGGTTCTTACACGATCCTTCAACGTTCCAGTTTCCTCAAACTGCTGAACAAGCTGTATGTGACCTGTCATTGTCAAAGGCCCTTTTCCACTCCTGACATACTTCTGAATTCGGAACTTACTCCAGGCAACAGTCGCTGATTCCTGGTAAAACAACCTCACCAACAAAGCTTTATCCTTTGCACCCAGCGTTCTTGTTCGCATACATGGTTTACAGCGGTGAACTGGTTGTGTATTTATAAGAGAGCAAGTTTTTATAACATTCTCATTTGCACCGTAGTCGCTCGTACCAGCGCCATCTGTCGGCTGTTTTCCAGCTACTGTTTTTTCTGTTTAAAAAAAATCCCAAACCCTAGCAATACTAACCCTGCAGACCGTTTCTTATTTTGGCTATTTTTCCGGTTATTATGAATTTTTTAATTTTATTCGGAATTTTAGATCACCCGGTAGATGCATCAATACTTCTATAACGGAAGATTTCTACTTTTTATTTACTTTCTTGAATAATTGCCATCTCTTATAAGTTTATTGGATGATTATAGAAAGCAGTAAAATTTAGTATTCCAGGAATAATATTAATTTTGAGTTTTTGAACCTAAATATTTAGAAAAAAAGATTTACTAGGAATTACTTAACACATTCTATGCTGGACACGTACTAGTACGTTTTCTGACGATTGATACTTGAGCGCGGTCACGTACTAGTATGGGTTAGTGTAACAACATGGTTTGTTTGTGGGTACAAAAATAACGGTATACACAGGAAAACGAAGCCGAATGTTCTTGTTTACTACATAGATTCTGGAAAAATTTAGACAAATAAAAACTAGTTTTTACAACAGTCCATGTGGAACCACAGAAAGGGGAGATTAAAAAAAAATTAATTTAAATCTACATTTAAAATTAACTTTATTTATCCTTGCGAATAGGATATTATATATATGTGTATCTATATATTATATATATAGTTGTATTTATAGATATATTTGTCTATCTGTTTATATATTTCAATATAAATTAAGAAAAATTGGTTAAAAAATCAAATAATTTTCGATCACATGAGATTTAACTGAATAACTAAATTTACTCGCAAAACACCAGCTCCCGGTACAATTAATTCCACTGTGGTCACGTACCAGTACGTTTACTGACGATTGATACTTGAGCGCGAGTGGAGTAGTAGTACTGGTTAGTGTAACAACATCGTTTGTCTGTGGATTCAAAATAACGGTATATACAGGAAAACGAAGCCGAATGTTCTTGTCTACTACATAGATTCTGGAAAAATTTAGACAAATAAAAACTAGTTTTTACATTAGTCGATGCGGAACCACAGAACGGAAAAAATTAAAACTATATACTACTATTTCTATTTAATTTTCATATTTACTATACTATTATAAATTTATCCTCTACAAATATTTTTTTGTTTACAAAAATCTTATGGTTATTATTTATATATTTCTATTTATATATTTGTTTATATATTTCAATATAAAATGCGAAAAGTTGGTTAAAAAATTAAATAATTTTCGATCTATTGAGATTTAACTGAATAAATAAATTTACGCGCAAAACGCCTGCTCCTGGTACAATTCCGCTGCGAAATGTACCAACACACAGTATGTTAACTGGGGTAACATACTTATATGGAAGAATGAAGGAAGGTCTAGAGGATAACAATATTATTTTAGTTTATTTTAATATCTTGATCAATATTTTAGTTTTATGTCTTACTATTATCACAATTGAAAAATACGTGGTTATATGAAATAAATTAAGTATATAAAAATATAGATAATAGGTAGCAACACAGTAATAAGTATATTTTACCACAGATATCTTATAACGATATTTAAGTAACCTCATGAATGCTAAGCAGTGAAATGCACATTCATTTGCAATAAGTTCCCATCAACTTACATATTTAAAGCTTGAGATATCTTAGGAAATTCTGCTCTTTATCTTGTAACTACTGGTTACGTTGTGCAACTGATTTTATCATTTCTGTTCTAAAATTATTAATAATGTATTAGAGTGGTGATAACAACTGTTTATTTGCCGTTTATTGCAAAGAGAATAGTTCTGGCATACTAATCTATTAATCTTCTTATTTAAATGTTTCTTGTAAATCTTAGGAGCAAGCCCAGAAATTAATTCATGCTTATTTTGCTTATCTATATGAATTGCTATAGAAACTACTATTATAGATGAGGTGCCAACGGTTTTAATTTAGTGGTGTTAATTCTGATTTAAAGCAACTGATTTTTTTAAATCAGTGATTTTGATTTTTTCTGCTTGAACTATAAAAATCTATTTAAAACATTTAGTTTCGTAGAGAGCAAATTTAAAATCAATTAGGAGTAGGAAAAGTTGTCAAGCTATCATAAGCTTGATATAAAAAATTATTTTCAGCACATTATCACCAAATATTTATACAGTTATTTTATCTGAAGTTAATTATAAGCAAGTAAAATAAATTTATTCATAAACTGTGATGAATAAGATGCATTATTCACATATATTATTGATTAAAACATGTCCACTACTCAAAATATCGTCTTAGCTTTTACGTGAACAGAAAATAACCCAAGGCTTTTAAAACAAATCAAAGAAAAAAAAAAAATCATAATTTCATATATTTTTTATAGAAACAGAAAAAGTTTTTACATAGTTAAGAAAGTAAATGAAAATTCTTTAATCTTTCTCTTTAGAAGTTGATATAAGAAATTATTTTCAACACATTGTCACCAAATATTTATCCAGTTATTTTATATAAAGTTAACTGAAAGTAAGTAAAATAAATTTATTCATAAACTGTGATGGATAAGATGTATTATTCACATATATTGGTGATTAAGGACTGTCTACTACGAAAAATATTTCTTAGCTTTTAGGTGAACAGAAAATAATCCAAGGCTTTTAAAACAATTCAAAGAAAACAAAATAAATCATATAATTTCATATAGAAATAGAAAACAAAAGATTTTAAAGTGTCATGAAAGCAAATGAAAATTCTTTTACATTTTTCTTTAGAAGTTGATATAAAGAATAATTTTCAACACGTTGTCACCAAATATTTATCCAGTTATTTTATCTGAAGTTAACTGTAAGAAAGTAAAATAAATTTATTCATAAATTGTGATGGATAAGATGTATTATTCATATATTTTGGTGATTAAGACATATCTACTATGCAAAATACCGTCTTATCTCTTAGGTCAGCTGAAAATAACCCAAGCCTATCAAAAATATTCAAAGAAAACCAAAAAAAATTCATATAATTTCATATATTTTTTATAGAAATAGAAAACAAAAGTTTTTACAAAGTCATGAAAGTAAATGAAAATTCTTTTATATTTCTCTTTAGAAGTTGGTATGAAAAATTATTTTCAACACATTGTCACCAAATATTTATCCAGTTATTTTATCTAAAGTTAACTGTAAGCAAGTAAAATAAATTTATTCATAAACTGTGACGGATACGATGTATTATTCACATATATTGGTGATTAAGACATATCCTCTATGCAAAATACCGTCTTAGCTTTTAGGTCAACAGAAAATAATCAAAGCCCTTCAAAACAATTCAGAGAAAACAAAAAATTTTATATAATTTATATATATATATATATATATATATATTTTTTATAGAAACATAAAACAAAATATTTTACAGAGTCATGAAAGTAAATGAAAATTCTTTTACCTTTCTCTTTAGAAGTTGATATAAAAATTATTTTCAACACATTGTCACCAAGTATTTATCCAGTTGTTTTATCTAAAGTTAACTGTAAGCAAGTAAAATAAATTTATTCATAAACTGTGATGGATAAGATGTATTATTCACATATATTGGTGATTAAGATATGTCTACTATGCAAAATATCATCTTAGCTTTTAGGTCAATAGAAAATAATCCAAGTCCATCAAAACAATTCAGAGAAAACAAAAAAATAATATATATATATATATATATATATATATATATATATATATATATATATATATATATATATATATATATTTTTTATAGAAATAGAAAATAAAAGATTTTACATAGTCATGAAAGTAAACGAAAATTCTTTTTTATTTCTCTTTAGAAGTTGATATAAATTATTTTCAACACATTGGTAATTAAGACATGTCTACTATGCGAAATATCGTCTTATCTTTTAGGTCAACAGAAAATAGCCCAAACCCCATCAAAACAGTTCAGAGAAAACAAAATATTTTCATATAATTTCATAGATATTTTTTATAGATATAGAAAATAAAAGTTTTTACAAAGTAAATAAAAATTCTTTTACATTTCTCTTTAGAAGTTGATATAAAAAATTATTTTCAACTCATTGTCACCAATTATTTATCCAGTTACTTTATCTAAAGTTAACTGTCAGCAAGTAAAATAAATTTATTCATAAACCGTGATGGATATTACTCACATATATTAAGACATGTCTACTATGCAAAATATCATCTTAGCTTTTAGTTCAACAGAAAATAACCCAAGTCTTTTAAGACATTTCAAAGAGAATAAGAAAATTTCATATAATTTCATATATTTTTTATAGAAATAGAAAACAAAAGATTTTACAGAGTCATGAAAGTAAATGAAAATTCTTTAAATTTTCTATTTAGCAGTTGATATAAAAATTATTTTCGGCACAATGTCACCAAATATTTATACAGTTCTTTTATCTGAAGTTAACTGTAAGCAAGTAAAATAAATTTATTCATAAACCGTGATGGATAAGATATATTATTTACATATTCACATATATTGATTAAGACATATCTGCTACGTAAAATATCATCTTAGCTTTTAGGTCAACAGAAAATAACCTAAGCCCCTCAAAACAATTCAGAGAAAACAAAAAAATGTCATATAATTTCATATATTGTTTTTATATAAATAAAAAATAAAAGATTTTACTAAGTCATGAAAGTAAATGAAAATTGTTTAACTTTTCTCTTTAGAAGTTGATATAAAAATATTTTCAACACATTGTCACCAAATATTTATCCAGTTATTTATCTAAAGTTAACTGTAAGCAAGTAAAACAAATTTATTCCTAAGTTGTGATGGATAAGATGTATTATTCACATATATGGATAATTAAGACATGTCTACTATGCATAATACCGTCTTAGGTTTTAGGTCAGCCGAAAATAACCCAATCTCATCAAAAATATTGAAAGAAATCATAAATGGGTTTTGTAATTAAACAATATTTCATGGTTTGTCTTTTCAAGTGTCAGTCATAAACAATTATGGGTAGTGTTCTCGCATATAAAGGGCTAATTCCTGTGACGAGCATCAAGAACATGTAGATAATAAAAGGAAAGGTGTGCCTCAGTTAAAGAATCATTACATAAATGTAACATTTATAAAGATAAATAACTACATTAAAGGTCTTTACCGACAGGAACATCATAAAAGTTATCCCACGCATATCCAAAAATTTTCATGCATAATTAATCTCTATTAATGTAGAACAGATAGTTTTAAATATTCTTTATCAATTGTCTAGTGATATTGTTTGTATAGTCATACTTTTTTTTCAACATAATACTTAGAAACGTGGGCATTTGCATATATATTAACAAATGTCTATTTGTGAAAGGTACAGCGCAAAAAATAATCAATCCAGAAATTTAAAATTCAGTACAAGAGTAATTTTAATCAAGTACATATGCGCCAATGTAAATTTTTGAAATATTTATTTGACTTATATCCCAGCATTTATTCTGGGCTTTGTTCCATAATTTTATCTCTTATAAACGTGGCCATTTGCATATATATATATATATATATATATATTATATATGTCTATTTGTAGAGGTATAGCGAAAAAAATAATCATCGCATAAATTTAAAATTCAGTACACGAGCACTTGTAATCAAGTACATATGCGCCAAAGTAAATTTTTGAAATATTTATTTAACTTATATCCCAGAATTTATTCTACGATTTTTTCCATGATTTTAACTCTTAGAAACGGGGGCACTTGCATATGTATTAATAAATATATCTATTTGTTAAAGGTATAGCGCAAAGAATAATTATCCCAGCAAATTAAAATTCATTACAAAAATACTTTTAACCAAATACATATGCACCAAGGTAAATTTTTGAAATATTTATTTAACTTATATCCCATTTATATCCCAGCATTTATTCTGGGCTTTGTTCCATAATGTTATCTCTTAGAAACATGGGCATTTGAATATATATTAATAAATATATCTATTTTTTAGAGGTACAGCGTAAAACATAATCATCCCAGAAATTTAAAATTCAATACAAGAGTACTTGTAATCAAGTACATATGCGCTAAAGTAAATTTTTGAAATATTTATTTAATCTAATTATTCCCTTTGTCTATTAGTTGACCCAATGGCAAAAGACAGATAAGATTGAGCTGCTATGAAATAAAATAAGTCGCATTGAAAAGAAATGTATCTTTTTAAAATACTTGATATTTGTACACCATATTTAAACCTGTTACACAAATCCAAATCTAAAATGATTTTGGTGTTGTATTTCCTTATTAATTAGTTCTAATTATTCCCTTCTGTGTATTAGTTGACCAAATGGCGAACAGACCGACAACTAAACTGAGAAATACGAAATAAGTCACATTGAAAAAAATGTATCTTTTTTAAAATACTTGATATTTGTACCACATATTTAAACCTGTTACACAATTCCAATTCTAAAACGATTTTCGTGTTGTATTTCCTTAATAATAATTAGTTCTAATTATTCCCTTTTATGTATTAGTTGAAGAAATGGCAAAAGACAGACAAATTGAGCTGCTGTGAAATACGAAATAAGTCACATTGAAAAGAAATGTATCTTTTTAAAAATACTTGATATTTGTATTGCATATTTAAACCAGTTACACAATTGCAATTATAAAGTGATTTGGTGTTGTATTTCCTTAATAATAATTAGTTCTAATTATTCCCTTTTGTCTATTAGTTGACCAATTGACAAAAGACAGACAACTAAACTGAGCTACTGTGAAATACAAAATAAGTCACAGTAAAAAGAAATGTATTTTTTTAAATACGTGATATTTGTACCACATATTTAAACCTGTTACACAATTCCAATTACATATCGATTTTGGTGTTGTATTTCCTTAATAATAATTAGTTCTAATTATTCCCTTTTGTGTATTAGTTGATCAATTGGGGAACAGATAGACAACTGAACTGAGCTGTTGTGAAATACGAAATCAGTCACAATAAAAATAAATGTATCTTTTAAAATACTTGATATTTGTACCACATATTTAAACCTGTTACACAATTCCAATTTTAAAACGATTTGGGTGCATTTCCTTAATAATAATTAGTTCTAATTATTCCCTTCTGTCTATTAGTTGACCAATCAGCAAAAGACAGACAACTAAATTGAGCTACTGTGAAATACAAAATAAGTCACAATAAAAAGAATTGTATCTTTTAAAATACATGATATTTGTACCACATATTTAAACCTGTTACACAATTCCAATTCCATATCGATTTTGGTGTTGTATTTCCTTAATAATAATTAGTTCTGATTATTCTCTTTCGTGTATTAGTTGACCAAATTGTGAACAGAGATACAACTAAACTGAGCTGCTATGAAATACGAAATAAGTCACATTGAAAAGAAATGTATCTTTTTCAAAATACTTGATATTTGTGTGGCATATTTAAACCTGTTACACAATTCCAATTATAAAGCGATTTGGTGTTGTATTTCCTTAATAATGATTAATTCTTAATAAAAATAAAATAAATTCACATTGAGTAATGCGATAGGCGCGAATAAACTTGGAAAAAACAGGGATCACAAAAGATGGATGTAATAGCTTCAGGAACAGGTAATCACAGGTCCTCGAACGTGTAGGCAGCCGATAATGTGACGTTCAATCCTATTACCTTCTACCTACTCGTCCTCTAAGCTTCCTTTTACTGTACTCAGCATTTTTTTCATGAATAATCCTATCAAATTTCAAAGCTTGATGGATAACGTGATCACTCTGTTAATAAGAATCTAGGTATGTCTTGTTCGATCTAGACAATAACCGAAGATTAAAATCCAAAATATGTCATTGAAGTAAAAAAGTGTGCGAAGTACATTAATGCCGTCCCACACTAGTTGTGGGTTTGGCTACCAGTCTTTAGAATATTTTGAGGAAAGGCTATAAATGGTTTTTATTGTTCACTGGAATTCTTTAGACTATTGTCTAAAGTGTGAAAAATGGCAAGCTAAAATATATGTACGGTTAAAATACCTCTGATGATTGGTCTCATCTGGTAAAGGGTCAAGGTATGATAAATATGACCTAAATCCTTGAAATACAAGAAAAATGGCTTTTAGGTCTCTCCTAAACAAAATATGTGCTTCTACCTATGGCTTGTGTTCTTCAATTAGAAAAATTTTCATGAATTTTAAAATCGTTTTAAATAAAAATGAGTCATCGAATACCCGAGACAATAAGACCATTTTCTTAATTTAAATTGGTGCTTCTCTTTTGTGCTTTAAAATATTTCATGTCACATATAAATGGTTTTTGTTATTCACCGACATTCTGTACACCATTACATAAAGTATGCAAAATAGCAAATTGAAATATTTGTATGGACCTCTGATGATTGGTCTCATCTGTTAAAGGGTCAAGGTGTAATGAATATGACCCAAATCATTGAAGTACAAGGAAAATGGCTTTAGGTCTATCCTAAACAAAAAATGTGCTCCTACCTTTGTGTTCTTAAATTAGGAGAATTTTGACGATATTTAAAATCGTTATAAATGAAAATGAGTCATCGAATACCGGAGTCAGTACGACAATTTTCTTAATTTCAATTGGTCTTTCTTTTTTGTGCTTCTAAATATTCCATGTCACGTATAAATGGCTTTTGTAATTCACTGAAATTCTATAGACCATTGTATAAAGTATGCAAAATGACATATTGAAATATTTGTTTGGCCAAGATACCTCTGATGATTGGTCTCCTCTGTTAAAGTATATATGTATGATAAATATGAATCAAATCGTTGAAATACAAAAAAAAAGACTTTAGGTCTTTCGTAAACAAAATATGTTCTTCTATATATGGCTTGTGTTCTTAAATCACTATAATTTTAACGATTTTTAAAATCGTTATAAATAGAAATGAGTTTTTGATTACTCAATACACAACGACCATTTTCTTAATTTAAATTGGTATTTCTTTTTTGTTCTTCAAAATATTCCATGCCACATATATAGATTTTAACTCTGATATTCTATAAACCATTGTATAAAGCATGGAAAATGGCAAATTGAAATATGTACCGACAGGGTACCTCTGATGATTGGTCTCATCTGTTGAAGGGTCAAGGTATAATAAATATGACCCAAATCATTGAAGTACAAGAATGGCTTTAGATTTCTTGTAATCAAAATATGTTCAACCTATGGCTTATGTTCTTAAATTACTATAATTTTGACGATTTTTAAAATCGTTATAAATAAAAATGAGTTTTTGAATACCGAAACACTATGACCATTTTCTTAATTTAAATTGGTGTTTCTTTTTTATGCTTTAAAATATTTCATGCCACAAATAAATGGTTTTTGTTATTCACTGACATTCTATAGACCATTATATAAAGTATGCAAAATGGCAAATTGAAATATTTGTATGGACAAGATACCTCTGATCACTGGTCTCACATTGATTTTTAATTTTTTTCAATATATCCCTTGTTATTACTTTATTTTTTAAACATTTTTGGTATCATTTTGTCAAAAGACTGTCTATCTACTTTATAAGAAGTGTTTTATATCTGTAAGAAGAATTTTCATTAAAAAAGTAGAACTCTTCAAAATTTAAAATGAGTTTTAATAATCAAAATAAAGTCTACATTTAAAACGATTGCGCAAAGTTATTTTAATATAAATTTAGCTTTTGAAAAATAATTTATAGAAATCTATAAAAATTGAGTTATGAGAAGAATTTTTGAAAATTATTAAAACCTTTCATATAGAATGAATTTTTAAAAAATGCTGTTTAATTTCATGAAAAATTTAATACTGATTAATTCACTTATTTATCTATATATTTTAAAAAACTTATTTTTAATTTTCAAAAACAGATTTTTCCGAAAAATCTTTTTAAATTTCATGAAAAAAATCTGTCTTTTATAAGTTTCGAAACAGACTCACACAAATTTTCGGAAAACTCGAAAAGTTTCAGTTCAGAGACAGCCCGGAGCTATTTAGACTCTGGGTATCCTATGTGCTTCTTATGGTCAGTATTAGCATATAGCCCGTCATCTGAGGGATCAATAAAAGTTTCAATTTTCCAGAATTGTTAGATATCCTATGAGGCAGGTAAAAAATGGTTTGATTTTTATTTGAGAATTATCTGGTACACGCTAAATAATTTGTTTATTTTCATACTCCTCTAAAGTCTCCAGATAATGTGAATACAGTTTAGAATTACGTTGAATTCATTTAGAAAGATAAATTCCTCAGCTGTCTTAAAATGTCAACTATTCGTCTATAGACTTATATGAAATTCTATAGACCATTGTATAAAGTATGCAAAATGGCAAATTGAAATATTTGTTTGGACAAGATACCTCTGATGATTGGTCTCCTCTGTTAAAGGATATATGTATGATAAATATGAATCAAATCGTTGAAATACAAAAAAAAAATTACTTTAGGTCTTTCGTAAATAAAATATGTTCTTCTACCTATGGATTGTGTTCTTAAAAGAATTTTGACGATTTTTAAAATCGTTATAAATAAAAATGAGTTTTTAAATACTCAAAACACTACGACCATTTTCTTAATTTAAATTGGTTATTTCTTTTTTGTACTTCAAAATATTCCATGCCACATATAAATAGTTTTTTTCTCTAATATTCTATAAACCATTGTGTAAAGCATGCAAAATGGCAAATTGAAATATATATACAAGATACCTCTGATGATTGCTCTCATTTGTTAAAGTGTCAAGGTATAATAAATATGACCCATATCGTTGAAGTACAAGAAAAATGGCTTTAGATCTCTCGTAAACAAAATATGTTCTTCTACCTATGGATTATGTTCTTAAATTTAAAGAATTATGACGATTTTTAAAATCGTTATAACTAAAAATGAGTTATTGGATACCCGAGACCCTAAGACCATATTCTTAATTGAAATTGGTGTTTCTTTTTTGTGCTTCATAGCCCGGAGATATTTAAACTCTGGGTATCCTAAGTGTTTCTTATGGTTAGTACTAGCAGACAGCCCGTCATATGACGGGATCAATAAAAGTTTCAATTTTCCAGAATTGTTAAGATATCCTAAGAGGCAGGTAAAAAATGGTTTGATTTTTATTTGAGAATTATCTGGTGCACGCTCAATAATTTGTTTATTTTCATACTCCTCTAAAGTCTCCAGATAATGTGAATACAGTTTAGAATTACGTTGAATTCATTTAGAAAGATAAATTCCTCAGCTGTCTTAAAATGTCGACTATTCGTCTGACACCGTATTGATTTTCAGATTTATAAACTTCTACCTGTTGCATGATAATAAACTAAGGAGCTTCATATTATCCCCTATATAATAACAGCCTAAGTTATCTGTCCTCGATTTTATGAAGCGGTTGCACCCGGAATGGATAGAGGCATTCATATCGGATTCTTCATGAGTTAGGGTCAGCAAAATTCAAAGCAAGTAAAGTTTATCTTCTCCTATCGATCAGATTCTAAAATAAATTACTATAAATATGCTTCATATCACAGCAAAAAATAATGTAGTCTTTAAAACGTTCGAAATCCACCCCTTAAAAAATAACATTTTTTTCTATCATTCTGACGTCATTCCTTTAACCATATCATTTAATCATTCCTTATTTTAAATTATTTAAATATCGTCTGCAATAATTTCATACGTTTTATCACTGAACTTAAATATTACGTAAATAATTTTCTTTTATATTTGGATTAAATAATAGATTAGGTACATATGTGATAATTTTAAATTTAATCATCGATTATTTTTTGTTGCAATGAAAATTTTATCACCTGTATTAACAACAAATTCTGTCTCCAGGGTGTAGTGGAAAAGATAGTTTCATTCATTTACTTCCATTAATTACTGTGGCAAAAAATTGAGAAGAACTTAACGGTAATTTCGACGTAGATAAGAAAACTTTGAATTATCTTTCTAAATGAATTCGACGTGATTCTAAACTGCATTCTTAGTATCGGGAGATTTTAGTGGAGTATGAAGACAAACAATTGAACGTGTACCAGATAATTCTCAGCTATAAAACAAACCATTTTTTTACCTACCTCATAGGGTACTTTACAATTCAGTAAATTTGAAAATTTTACTGATTCCGCTATATGACGGGCTATATGCTAGTTCCATATAAAAAATGTTATGAATAGATTTCATTATTGGATAAAATATAGAGCTATATTTAGCAAGACAAAGTATTTACTTTTACGAGTTAAACATTTTATTACAGTTCTAATTTAAAATATATACAACTTCAAATATTTTAATATATATTTAGTTCCTAAATTTCGAACTTATTTCATCCCACATCTCAGCTTTTTACAGATTTTTTAAATTTAGGTTTCATGAATGTAACATTCACTACAAAAGCATATGAAAAATAATCTAGAAGGAAACCTATCCTTTAAATGAGGATTTTAAAAAGTGAGGACACGGAACATTTAAAAAAAGAACTTTTGAGATAATGGAACCGATATTTTACGTGGACAGAAAAAAATGATTTAGGGACTTCTTTTAGAGACAAATTAGCATAAAACATACAAAATATTTAAAAGTTCTAGAAAGGAGAGGGTATGTATATCGTTAAAATATATTGTGCACCGGAGAGAAGCATTTGGTATTGATTTGTACTTTGATTGTACCCTAAGAAATTTTTGTAGATGAGGAAATATTTGGTCTTTAATGATTATTACCTGCACTTAATTCTTCCTGTTTTAAGAAAATGCCATTTATCAGTTTTTTTAAAAAATGTTTTGTGTGTTGTTACAATACTTAGTGAAATATGTCCCCCATTACAGAAGTTAGTTGCTAGTGAATAACTGAACAAACGTGATAAATGTCTAATAACAAATATAACACGTTTACCGCATATTGATTATATTCTGATACTACAGTTTAATTGATTTAGAAAGTTTATTGATTCTTTAGTTAACCTGAATTTATATTCTGTAGAATTAATTTTCTGTAGAAGTAAATATAAAACGTTTACCGCATATTCATTATATTCTGACTCTACAGTCTAACTGATTTAGAAAGTTTATTGATTCTTAAGTTTTCCTGGATTACTTTAATTTTCTGTAGTAGTAAATATTACACGTTTACCGAATATTTATAATATTATGATTCTATAGTCTAACTGATTTAGAAAGTTTATTGATTCTTAAGTTAATTGGAATTACTTTAATTTTCTGTAGTGTTAATTTTCTGTAGTAGTAAATATAACACGTTTACCTCATATTCATAATATTATGATTCTACAATCTAACTGATTTAGAAAGTTTATTGATTCTTAAGTTAACCTGAATTATTTTATTTTCTGTAGTAGTAAATATAACACGTTTAAAGCATGTTCATTATATTCTGACTCTACAATATAACTGATTTCGAAAGTTTATTAATTCTTAAGTTAACCTGAATTATTTTAATTTTCTGTAGTAATAAATATAACACGTTTACCGCATATTCATTATATTCTGACTCTACAGTCTGATTTAGAAAGTTTATTGAGTCTTAAGTTTTCGTGGATTACTTTAATTTTCTGTAGTAGTAAATATAACATGTTTACCGCATATTTATAATATTATAATTTTACAGTCTTAACTGATTTAGGAAGTTTATTGATTCTTAAGTTGACCTGAATTATTTTAATTTTCTGTACTATTAATTTTCTGTAGTAGTAAATATAACACGTTTACCGCATATTCCTTATATTCTGACTTTACAGTCTAACTGATTTAGAAAGTTTATTGATTCTTAAGTTTTCCTGGATTACGTTAATTTTCTGTAGTAGTAAATATGACATTTTTACCGCATATTCATTATATTCTGATTCTACTGTCTAACTGATTTAGAAAGTTTAATGATTCTTAAGTTAACCTCAATTACTTTAACTTTTTGTAGTATTTCATTTTCTGGTGAAAGGTCTAGCCATTTCTGTACACTACAAAATTTCCCCATACACTACATTCATATTATTGTAATGTACATTATTTCAGAGATAGCTTATTGATTAAATTAGATCTAAATTTGTGATCTCAGAATGATTATTCGTGATAGATAATAGCTTATAATAAATATAATACGCTTAATGCATAATCATTATATTCTGATTCTGCAGTCTAACTGATTTAGAAAGTTTATTAATTCTTATGTTAACCTCAATTACTATAATTTTCCTTACTATTTAGTTTTCCTGGCTAAAGTCCAAGCCATTTTTGAGCACTTGTACAGGATTTCAGTGATATCTCAATGATTAAATTCCATCTAAACTTGAGATGATATCGAAGTGATTATCCGTTACCATATTAATGCGTGTAAATATTATAACCGATAATATTATCAAAGGAGTGATCATCATTAAGGAACTAAGTGCGTGTATACATGTAAACACAAGCTTTTAGAAAACATAAATAATATAATAATCACAACTAGTAACTAAAGTAACCAATCACAAAATATAATGTAAAGGGGAAATATTAGAGTCAAAAATTTTTTACAACTATACTGTAATTTGATCAAAACTTGTGGTCTCGAAATGGGCAACAATAAATATAAGAGGTTTATTGAAACTATTATACTTTGGTTCTATAGTATATCTTATATAAAAATTTCCTAAATTCAACTCAATTACTTTTATTTTCTTTTAGTATATCATGTTCCTTGTAAACACTATAGCCATTTCTATACACTTACAAATTTTTCTCAAGTTTATATTACTATAATGTATATCATTAAATTCTATCAAAAACTTTCCTATGATGATATAAATACCAGGTTATCATTTTATATGTGAACTGTATAAAGTAGTCTGTAGCTGTAATTAAAATGTGGAATGATTAAGAAATGTATAGATAAACAATTTAAAGAATGCTCTGAAAAATTCTGTGATAAAATATAATGCAAAAACTGTTGCGAAAACCAATGGTTTTAATATCTGTTTTCAAAATATTATCGTTTGTCATTAGATTTATTTTAGTTTTTCTTTTGTGGTATGGCAACTTTTGAAAAAAAAAGAATAATAAGTTTTTTTGATTAGATTGGAGTATTGTAAGATAACGGAAAACATATATATGAAATTAATAAACGAAATCTAATTAATAAATTAATAAATCAATAAAGTTCACCTCAACTACTTTTGTTTTTTTTAGTATATCATCTTCCAGGTAAAAATTATAGCCATTTCTACACACTTACAAATTTCTCCCATGTTTATATTACTATATTGTACATGATTTAAGTGATAGCTCAATGATTAAATTCGATCTAAACTTGTGATGATCTCAGAATGATTATCCGTTAATATAATAATGCATGTAAATGTTATAATCAGTACTATTATCAACGGAGTGCTCATCATTAAGGAGCTATGTGTGTGTATAAATACAAAAGGCTAAATACGTATTATCTGGTTTACTCTCCTTATTTTTGTTTAAAACAAAATATAATTTATATTAAACTAATTTATCTTGCATTAAACTATTTGCCTCATTTGTTTCGTAGTAGCGTAATTTAAATTGTAAAGTATTGAGAATGCATATTTTTTTATTTTGTGAATTTGCAGAATATTTTACAGACTATTATTAATAACTTCGAAAACTTGCATGTGATGATATAAATACCAGGTTATCGTATTATATGTGAACTGTTTAGATCAGTGTTTAGCTGTAATTAAAATGTGGAATGATTAAGAAATATATAGTTAGACAATTTAAAGAATGCTCTGAATAATTCTGTGATAAAATATAATCCAAAAACTGTTGCGTGCATCAATGGTTTTAATATGTGTTTTATAAATATTATCGTTTGCCATTAGCTTTATTTTAATTTTTCTTTTCTGGTGTGGCAACTTTTAAAAAGAAAGAATAATAAGTTTTTCTGATTAGATTGGAGTATTCTAAGATAACGGAAAACTTATACGTGAAATTAATAAACGAAATCTAATTAATAAATTAATAATTAATAAAGTTCACCTCAACGAATTTTCTTTTCTTTTAGTATATCATCTTCCAGGTAAAAATTATAGCCATTTCTATACACTTACAAATTTTCCCCCGTTTATATTACTATATTGTACATGATTTAAGTGATAGCTCAATGATTATATTCGATATAAACTTGTGATTACCTCAGAGTGATTATCTGTTAATATAATAATGCTTGTAAATGTTATAATCAGTACTATTATCAACGGAGAGCTCATCATTAAGGAGCTATGTTTGTGTATAAATGCAAAAGGCTAAATACGTATTATCTGGTTTACTCTCCTTATTTTTGTTTAAAACAAAATATAATTTCTATTAAACTAATTTATCTTGCATTAAACTATTTGCCTCATTTGTTTCGTATTAACGTAATTTAAATTGTAAAGTATTGAGAATGCATATTTTTTTATTTTGTGTGCAGAATATCTTACAAACTATTACTAATAACTTCGAAAACATTCATGTAATCATATAAGTACCAGGTTATCATCTTATATGTGAACTGTTTAGAGCAGTCTGTAGCTGTAATTAAAATAAGGAATAATTAAGAAATATATAGATAGACAATTTAAAGAATGCTCTGAAAAATTCTGTGATAAAATATAATGCAAAATCTGTTGCGTACACCAATGGTTATAATATTTGTTTTAAAAAATATTATCGTTTGTCATTAGCTTTATTTTAATTTTTCTTTTGTGATGTGGCAACTTTTGAAAAGAAAGAATAATAAGTTTTTCTGATTGGTTTTGAGTATTGTAAGTTAACGAAAATCATATATATAAAATTAATAAACTAAATCTTATGGTGCTTCTTGTCGTATATTTCATAAAACCGTCTATATCATGGGCTTGACTAAAGAACTGGGTTCCCCGCCAACTTGGCGATAATGGTTTAAGTATTGTCGCCTAACATTTTCTCCTTATCTCACCATGTCCAAAAATTCTGTATCTTTATTATAATTTATATGATATTTGCATCCAACTCTCCTTGTGTAACTCTTTTCTTATATATTAAAAGTTTGTAATCCTTAAAACAATTAGATATAACAAACCATTAATGGTTCACTATGGCTGATTTTTATTAAGGTGCAGATGCATTATAGACGCCGTGTTTTTTGTCGCCAAATTTGGCGATTTTATGGGGCGATAAGTAGTTTGGAGTGTTTGCCCTGACTTTGGTAGCGAGGTATGGCAGCTCTAACGTGTTCTTGCAGCCCATTAGTGCACGTGATTTCTGACGTCAGTACCCGGCACTATTCGTGAAATTGGTTTACAGTCGCCTAGGTCAGATTGTATTTTTTTTTTTTTTTTTGTTCTTATCATTTTCTGGGATTTAGTAAGTTTTTTTTTGTTCTTATCCTTTTCTGGAAGTTAGTAATTTAATTATGGCGGGTGTAGTTATTTCGGTTTTTACTATTTTTGAAATTGTTAAAAAGTATCAGGATATTCTAAATCAAACAAGATGCTTTGGTTTGAAACATTTTGTTTTGGTTCTATAATGTTTTTTATAATATTAGTGCTTATTAAAATTCTATATATTGTATTTATTCTGTTTATATGTATCATAAATATTACTAATCTGTTATTTATTTTTTAAACAAAGTAAAAAATGATAATTATTATGCTAATTTTATTTTAATAATGCTTTAAATTCTTAATCTGTTTTTTTTTCTTTTAAAATTTAGTTTTGTTAATGACGTTTGTGTTTCTAATATGCCATGTGACCGCTTCCATGTTTTTCTATTTGGCGATTTTTCAAAACACGTTTTTCTATTGGTCGCCAAAAAAAACATGGCGGACAGGGCCGGCGTTTATAATCCATCTGTTCCTTTAATAATTTGGAGCTGTTGTGTTTGTAAACTGTTAAGAGATTAATTACCCATAAATATAAATGTCCGGTCTTCAAGTCGTTTTCTTTAATTAAGAGTATATAATTCTATTACGATGGAGCACTGTGCATTCATTAAAGTCGCCAGAAAAAGCAAGAAATACAATGTTTGGATGGATTAACTTTGTGTTTTAGTAAATATCGGCAATATTTTCACGAAATTTGCCGAGGGGAACCCAATTCTTAAGTAGACCCGATATCATGCAGTACTTGAATATAAAAACAAGAAAAAACTTTTCGTATGGAGATTCGTTACAGCCTGAATACTACTTAAAAAGACAATAAATAACTACGGACAACAAAATATGCAGTTGAATGTTTCACTTTAACATTTTCAACTATTATGCTATTTAAAGCATTGATCTCTGGTAAAACTTCTTCCGACATCCAAATTCATGAAAAGCTGCAATAGCATTTGCCTGATTGTGGTAAAACAGTTTCACGATTAACGAACTTTCAAATAAACTACTAGCCATCGTAACTAAGAGAATGTTACTGTCTCAATCTCTTTTTATACACGGAACTCACTCTCAATCCATTTGCTTATGCAAATTTGATTGTCTTCTTCTTACCCAATTATCATTCTTTGTACTGTCAAAATTCTCCAACATATAAAAATAACAGTTTCAAATGTCATGATGATTGAAAATGTTAAAATAAAAGTTTTAAATGTCTCTTTTTTTCCTACAGTTATTTATATCTTGTCTTATCAAGTAGATTGGCTGTAAAGCTCCCTAGCGGAAAATTTTTACACTAATTTTGTTTACGCAAACCTTTCAGAGCATCTGTTGCATTGCTTATCGACAAATATTCGTCTCCATTCACATTTTCACAAAGTTAAATTACAATCACCGGGTAGATAAATTATACGATTTATGCTGGAATAATTTGTCATTTTATTATTAGATTTCACTTTTTAATATTAACAGTTAAAATAGTTATTCTTTTTTTTTAATTTATAATATGATATACATATAATTTATTATACATTTTAAATAACGCATGCTGTAAAGATGGTGTTTTCAACTGCATTCGTAATAGAAATTATATTGTAAATATAAAATATTTCCTAATTTTTTCACGAAAGTCTATCTCTAATTTTTTTAATCTAATACAGAGTTAAGACAAAAATTCATTACTAAAATACTTTTTCAAATAATGAACGTTTTATGCTTTAGGGAAAACTAGATATCTCGATATCTCTGTTTATATATAAATAACAAAATACCAGTTTAAGAAGTCGTTTTAGCGTAATTTAAATTTTATAGTGTTGAGATTGCATATTAAACAATCACTCCTTAAACTGGTTCTTAGCAAAAAAATCAGTTTAAGGAGTCATTTTAGCGTAATTTAAATTTTATAGTGTTGAGATTGCATATTTTTTTTATTTTGTGTGCAGAATATCTTACAAACTATTACTAATAATTTCAAATATTTTCTTGTAATGATATGAATATAAAACATTTCTTGATAATTGCACAAAAGACTATCACTAATATTTTTAATCTAATACAGAGTTAAGAAAAAAATTCATTACTAAAGTACTCTTTCAAATAATGAACGTCTTATGCTTTAGGGAAAACTAAATATCTCGATATATATAAATAGCAAAAATACTAGTTTAAGGAGTCGCTTTAGCGTAATTTAAATTTTATAGTGTTGAGATTGCATATTTTTTTATTTTGTGTGCAGATAATCTTTCAAACTATTACTAATAATTTAAAAAAATTTCTTGTGATGATATGAATGTAAAATATTTCCTGATTATTGCGCGAGAGATTGTCTCTAATTTTTTTAATCTAATACAGAGTTAAGAAAAAATTCATTACTAAAATACTTTTTCAAATAATGAACATTTTATGCTATAGGAAAAGCTTGATATCTCGATATATATAAATAACAAAAATACCAGTTTTAAGGAGTCGTTTTAACGTGACTTAAATTTTATAGTGTTGAGATGCATATTAAACAATCACTCCTTAAACTGGTATTTAGCAAAAATACCAGTTCGTAGTACTTTTTGAGACCTAATTTTCATAACATAATCATTTTTTAATTCGTCATAAAATAAAAATTTCTACTCCTTCTAGAATTATTTTTTATGATTACTTTAATAACGTTCTAGGTTTAAATACGTTATTAAAATTTTCCTTTAAAGTAGGATATTTTTGAAAATAACATAAGACTATAAATCAAAAGAAGAAAATTAAATTCATTTACCCGCAAGATAACTTTTGAAATATATATGTTAGAAACTAAATGTTGTTGTCAAATTGAAGTAAAATATCTGTTTCATTCTGTAAACCAAAATTTTACGCGTATCTAACATTTTAAAATTAAAAATATGATAACTATTAAGAAATAAAAAATTAAGAATAGTACTTATTTTTTATAAAATAAATTACACATATGGTATTAATATAAATGAAGTTTATAGAACAAAAAATGTTAATTAGCTTCTATGTTATATAAAAATTAGTTTCTAAGTTGCCTTTATCAAAAGTTATTTCTCAGGAAAGTAGATTTCTATTTCTTTCATTTGATATATAGATTATGTTTTATAAAAACATTGTTTCATATAACAAAACTAAATAATTTTTATGAAGTTAGATGTTTATTAATGAATTATGAGCAGTCTTATTCTAGATGAAGAAGAAATTTTTAATTTATATTGAATCATAAATAGGCAGTACCGAATGATGGTCGAATGTTTAGGAAGATGATCTTCAGTACTGGAGTTCTTGGGTTCAGATGGAGCAGAAATTTTTAATTTATATTGAATAATAAATAGATAGTAATGAACGATGGTCGAATGTTTAGGAAGCTGATCTTTAGTACTGGAGTTCTTAGGTTCAAATCTCATTTTGGCATGGGTGTTTGTAATCGTTTGGAATCGGCTTTAAGCAGTAAGTCCTGGTCTCATTATCAATCATATTGTAGAAAGTAGACCATAGCACTCTAATCCAACCAAACCAAATAGAAATAGAAAGTTATAATGAAGCATTTTAAATTCGAAAATCATTATATCCCCTTAACCGCTTGCCTGATTATCCCGAGTTATCTCGGGTTCGTATATAATGCCGTTGATTATTATCCCGAGAAAACTCGGGCACAGTTTATCAGTATGATTTGTTTTATCACGGTTTTACTCGGCCTGGATGAAATGAAAGGAAATTCAGCTCTGATTGGTATTTTGGCAAGTTTTGTTGGTTACAGGTATAATTTTGGAGGAACTGGTCACGTATTTAGTCACGATCGAAAAAATAATTTTAGAGAATCATCGGGACGAGTTTTTTGGCACATCAAGAAGACCCAGCATTAGTTCTTTACCACTCAGTTTAACCTCCAGGCATTTTCCAGATGTTATTCCTGATACTGAAAAAAAATCAAATCCAACGAAACAGTGTACTTTGTGCTAACGTAAAACATATTCCAGAGGTAAGCCAGTAAGAAAATAGATCAGATACCACTATACAAAATGTTAGGTATCACTTTGTGTAGTCCCTTCTTTCAAAAGCTATCATACGAAGACTAATATTTAACAAATTCGCCCGAGATAACTGGGGATAGTAAACTAATATTATAACTAAATATTTTTGCATCTGTAAAAAATTAAAAATTCAACTTAAAGCCTACACATTTTGTTTTGATTTGTTTCCTTGTATTTAATAATAAAATAAAAAATGTGATGACTTTTTGCATTTTTTTTTCAAGATCATTTCTAAGGGAAGCGGTTAAAGAAATTAAAAATTTTAAAATAATTGCTAGAAGAGTTAATTTCTGTTCATTTATCGATTCTCCAAAATGCGGGATTCTTTACAATGGAAAACGCTGTAGGTTTGTTTACTACTTTCAAGTCTGAGCATTCCAAGAATATGTGACAATTGCTGACACGAATTCGAAAATTTGAATAAAAATTTAGAGAAAGTCCCGAACGGTTTTGTAACTTCACTAATATACGACATCGGTGTGATCTTCTCATATCAAAACGCGAACATCTAAATCTTCTGAAAATATTTTCGCAAACCACATGACTTACGCCCAGGGTGCTCTCAAAGCCTCTCGGTAACCCCCCTACCCTTCTCTACGTCTCCACTGCCATCCCTTTTCTGAAAAAGGAAATAGAACTTAAGGGGAGAGAAAAAATAAAAAAAAAATCAAAGAAGGTTCTGAAATTTCCTTGAAGAAGAAGTAGAAGTCACATCCAAAAGCAGACGAGATGACGTTCCCGAATTCTGAATAATTCATGAGGCGAGCGCAAGAAGTCGTTTGGCGCCCCCTGTCAACAGAATGAAAGGGGGGGAGGGGGAAGAGAGAATTTTCGGGATAAGAATGACTGGAGAAATCCGACTCCCGGATTTTCGGAAAACGCCATCTTTTTTTCTTTCTCTCTTTTTATTTTTGTCTGTGAGACTGTTTTGGTGTATATGAGACAAAAGTTTGAGAGAAGTCTTTCTCTGAACCGTGTTTTTGATATATGTGCCGGAGTTGTGTCTGTACCCGAAACACAGGAATTTTGATCCGGGGAGATTACGAACTGTGTGTTGTTACTCCTGCGCTCCATCCAGACTGACTTAATGAGAGAAGTGCGTCGTCGGAAATTAAACCCAATCATTTGCGTTCAATTAAGAACCATGAAAAGATAATCAACAGGTGGAATGCAAATATACAGATTGGCGGAAGTTTGTTTTATTAATCTCCCCACCATTTAATTATCGAAAAGTTTTAAAATTCGGAGTCACGCTTCCTTACAAGTATTTCTTTCTTTTCAGAACTACATAAAACTGATTTTTGTGTATGACTTTGAACGTTTTGGATGAATATTTCAAAGCAAAAGGAATTATTTAAAACTAGCATATAGCCCGTCATATGACGGGATCAGTAAAATTTTTAATTTTCCAAAATTGTAAAATACGCTATGAGGCAGGTAAAAAAATGGTTTGTTTTTTGGCTGAGAATTATCTTGCAACAAAAAATAATCGATGATTCAATTTAAAATTATCACATATGTAATTAATCTATTATTTAGGCCAAATATAAAAGAAAATTATTGACGTCATATCTAAGTTCAATGATAAAACGTGTGAAAATAAGGCATAATTTAAATAATTTAAAATAAGAAATGATTCAATGAGATGGTTAAAGGAATGACGTCATAATGCTAGAAAAATGTTATTTTTACCTATTTATTATGGGATAAATTGATAAATTTAACCACCTGCTCTTAATCAGGGAAAATAGGAGTTAAAATAATGGCATTAAAGGCTCGAAAAGAGGGGAAGAGATGGATTTCGAAAGTTTTAAAGAAGGCAGTATTTTTCTCTGTGATATGAAGAATATTTATACCAATTTATTTTAGAATCGGATCTATAGTTTAGGAGAAGATAAACATTACTCTCTTTGAATTTTGCTAACTATGGATGCCTCTATCCATTCCAGGTCCAACCGCTTCATAAAATCGAAGACAGACGTACAGATAACTTTGGCTATTATTATATATGGGATTAATATACGCTAGAGTAACCTCTTTATTATAAGAAAGGTTATACTATTTAAAATAGACTATTTTATTCCATCACGGCCCGAACAAATTTTGGGGAATATATATTAACTAGCATATAGCCCGTCATATGATGGGATTAGAAAAATTTTAAATTTTCCAGAATTGTAAAGTATCCTATGAGGCAGGTAAAAAAATGGTTTAATTTTTGACTGAGAATTATCTGGTACACCGCTGGACACATTTTCTGTGATTGTGAATTTTTCTCGGATTTTAGGTTTGAACACCTTGGTAGCCACCTTCTTGATCTTTGAAAACTGCAGAATATTTCTGTCAACTGTCTGTTGAGGTTTGCTTTAGCTATTAGCCTTTTTCTCGAAGTGCTCTGAGATTTGTATTCTTAGGTTTGGGTACAACAGACGTTTAGCCGCCGTGCTTATCTGTCCTTTGAGCCGTGACGTCAGTCTTGAAAAGGAGACCGCTAGCCCCATTTTGTGTTATGGCCAATTTTTCTCGGCTGTTAGATTTGAGCACCTTGATCGCCACCTTCTTGAGCTTTGAGAACTGCAGAATATTTCTGTCAGTGGTCTGCTGAGGTTTGCTTTGACCATTGGCTTTTTTCCTAAGTTGCTCTGGGAGTTGTATTCTTAAGTTTGGGTTCAACAGACATTTGGCCGCCTTGCTTATCTGTCCTTTGAGCCGTGATCTCAGTCTTAAAATGAAGACCAACAGCCACATTTTGCGTGATTGCCAATTTTTCTCGGCTGTTAGGTTTGAGCACTTTAGTTACTACCTTCTTGATCCTTGACAGCTGTGGGATATTCCTGTAAGTTGTCTGCTGATATTGGCATCATCTACATCATGGCCTATTTCCTTAGACACTCATGGGTTGTATTTTTTTGTGTTTGGATACAAAAGACCTCTGGTCGCAGTATCCTGCTCCTTGAGGAATCCCCTAAAAGCTGCCTTAAAGGTGAATTCATTCATTGATTCATAAGCAATTTATTAAGAGTTTTTTCAGCCGAATATATATTGACGAATATCTTAAGAGTCAGGTACTACACAAAGTGAAGGATTGCACAAAGTGAAGAAAATGAAAATTTAAACAACTCTCAACGTGTTTAGTCATTATTAAAAAAAGATAAACATGGTGATATTAGATTTATTTGGTATCTCATATAAAAAACAATACTGCAAAGTGAAGCTTTGTGGTAAATAAAGATATTTGCACTGATTTAAGTTGGTAAAACTGTCGGAAACATTAATGTATGTTCAAAATTCGAAAAATTCTGAAACTTCTATCCGAATAATAAAATTATATATAATAACATATATTCGAAAATTTCGTAAATTGTTTACAGATCCCCCTATACCTTCGTTGAAAAGAAAACTCTTGCAGAGAAGGCATAAAAATTCTAAAATTTCTTCCTCATCTATCTTTAAAAATCTGACGTTCGGCATTAATGGGTATATATCAATTTAAAAATTCAATATCGGCATTCTTATTCGGATTAATAACGTTTTTCATATTTTTAAAAAATATTCGATTGGGAAATTTTGTTGGGACTATATGCACTTAATTCCTTTTTATGTAGAATAAGAACGAGGTTGTTTTATGAGAGAACTTCTTCTCTAAGCTATAATTGGAAACAATGGTGAATACGGCTTCCTCCCCTCCCCCCTGCTTCTCTCCCATTGTGGTCAGCTGTTCACACAACTCTTTGGGATCTCCGCCCCTTTGCATCCCTCAGGAGGAACTGCGGGGGTGCCGAAAGGGTTGCCTTTCAGCACGTAATCGTCTGCCGACCGTAAAAGCCCCATTTGCCTGTGTGCAGGGGAATACATCCACGCCAAAGGTGTTCCGCTAATGCTTCCAAATCGAACGCGGAGAGCTGCGGTCAATTGGCAGGGTTTTCCGCAGTAGCCCCTGCACCCTTCTTCTCCCCTTCTCCCCTCTTTATCAAAAGGGATGACTGATGGGGATTTCCGGAGCTTGTGTAGCGTGTCATTTGGCGAGAATCAATATCCTCTCCTCTTCTGAGCTTCTTGCTTCAGTGGCAGGATTTCTTTTTTGTGTGGACCTTACTCACTCGGAGGCTTTACCTAGCCATTAGCGAGTGCGCTGACAACTCGTTATAACAGAGATCGGGCACATGCCACTGCAGTAATTGCATTAAATCATCTCTGCCGTTACAAATGATGTCTTTGGGTGCTCGCGAATTGAGTGTTTCTCTCGACATTCATTTCTCAGGGCCGAAAGAAAAACGCTTTTTCTTAAAACACAATTGGACTTAATGCGGCGTATCGAATAAATCTCGTCTGAGATACTGTTCAGTGTTGCGAAATGATCGATTAGTCGACAGGAAGTGTACCTGCTTGGGACTTCTAGCAATTGCAGGAATTCACTGATTGTATTCTGATTAACTTGGCAAGGAATATTTAACAGTTTACCTACTAATATTCCGAAATTAAAACACTATATGTGACTAAAGATTTCCACGTGAAATGTTGTTAGAAACACTAGAAGTTAATTGTTATACTATAATGATACTTTGAAGTAACTTTTGTGTTTTAAGTTGTCTTACATCATTATTTCAAATAATATAACAATCTTATAACATATCTTATATCATTAATAATTCAAAAATATTATATACTTTCAACATTTTTGAAATAGTGTTTTAAATTTTACTGCTGTTTTATATTTTTGACGTTTTTTATAGTAAAATTTACCTTAAGTTCAGTTTTAGAAAACATAAGAATATTTTTTTATATACATAAAAACTGCATGATAAAATTTGTTAAAAATTTGTAGAAAAAATAACTTAATTAAAAAAAGAAAAAAAAACCACTCTTTATTTGGTAAAACTTTTGCCAAAACACTACTGTTCAGAAACTATTACATAACATACCAAAAACTGAGTTCTTTTAAATTCAAAATTTTCTATGAATAGTAGCTAAACAGCATTGTAAAAATATTAAAAATAATTCTAAATGTCTAAAAATAAAAATATATTCTGAAAGTAATTCTAAAATTCTAAAAAAAAATATATTCTGAAAATAATTAAAATTTATTAGAAGTGTACTGTTGCTTTGTTAGATTTTTTATAACACAATATAAAAGTTTTTCTTTTTCCTTTATTAATCCCCTATATAATAATAGCCTAAGGTGTCTGTCGGCAAAATTTTTTGAAGCGGTTGTACCTGGAACGGATACAGGCATCCATATTGAATTTTTTATGAGTTAGGGTTAGCAAAATTCAAAGGCGAGTTCAAAATCTAAGCCTTCCCCCTTTTTTAGCGTTTAATGCTAATTTTTTCAAGCCTTATTCTCCCCCCGTTAAAAGCAGGCGATTAAATTTAATCATTTTTCGATACATTCATATATACCACCAAATAATCACTGTCCCGTTTTGGGTTTCGAAATCAGAAGTGTGATACTGAAGAAAGTTCTCAATGGCGTTAATTAATTGCTCAAAACAGACGCCCTTTTAATATAAAACACTTTTTATTATTTTACGTATGGCGAGATCTTTTAAATGAACAGAAAATGCCACATAGAAGAATTTATGGCGTAAATAATATTAACATATTAAAGCACAAAACAACTCAAGAGCCATTTTTCTCGCATACGAAAGAACTGCCATTGTTTTACTAAACAAAATCGTTCGTTGCCACTTCGCAACTTACAGAAAAAAATAAAATAAAAAAGATAATATGTGGGTAGAACATCAATTTTAACAGACGATTTGACATTCTCCCACCTAAGTTAACTTTTATCTTAAAATTTAACTTACAACTAACTACACAACAATAACAATAACATAATAGAATAAATAGATAAAAATAACATTTGTTTCTAGCATTATGACGTCATTCCTTTAACCTTCTCATTTAATCATTTCTTATTTTAAATTATTTAAATATCGTCTGCATTATTATCATACGTTTTATCACTGAACTTCGACATAACTTAAATAAATTTCTTTTATATTTCTCTTAAATAATAGATTAGGTACATATGTGATAATTTTAAATTTAATCAACGATTATTTTTTGCTGCAAGATAATTCTGAGCTAAAAAAAAACCCATTTTTTTTTAACCTGCCTCACAGGGTAGTTTACAATTCTGGAAAATTAAAAATTTTACTGATAACGTCATATGACGGGCTATATGCTAAGTGTAATTATTAAATGTTTTTAAAAAATACATTTAGTTAAAGTTACTTTTAGTTCAATTTATTCTGTTATGCTAGACAGTGGGGCTTTTTTATCTGTTGTTTTCCAGCGCATGGCTTACAAGTATTTCTAATTATTAAAAAGATAAATAGAATCTTCTTGACCTGAAGTTTCACAAACTTTTTAACTCTCATTCTTACACAAAAATATAATTTCATTACATTAATTTTATTCTTCAATTATTTTCAAATTGTCAAATACAGTGGACTCCGCTTAATGTGATCGCGGTTCATTATCAAATCGATTATTGTTATCGAAATCAGTTGGTCCCGATTTTCTGTATTCATTTGCATGTTAAAAAGATCGCTTTATGGGATCTTTACATCGGTTAATCGTAACAATGTTATCAATCGTAAAAATGTTAACTGTTTTCGAACCTCATTTTAACTGACAAAAGAATATTCACTATATATTCCGAAGGAACCCATTCTTTTCTTTGCTTTCGCTGTTGTTTGAATTCTCCCTCATCCACTTTGGGAAATGGGGAATAAACAAAGGAGTGGGATACACAATCCGGGAATTTTTCAGAAATACGCACACCCTGCTGTTGGTCAATGGTTGTCAGATAATCAGAAGGAACTGAGAAGGAGCGTATTCACATTTTATGCCTTGCTCGCTTATATGCAGCTTGTCCATATGGAAGCCAAAAAGCGAAATGATTTAACATTAAAACAAAAGATCGAAATTTTAAATCGTTATGACAGGTTGATTATGATTACGAACGATTTATCAATGAGCTTCTTAGAAAAAATTGTAGACAGTCAACAATTGATCAATTTTTTTAATTATGTATACAATTCTTATGTTTTAAAGGATAATATACAGTACATAACTATAAAGTGTGTGTTTTCATTTTGTTTTGAAATTTAGTACCTATGAATTAAAGGGGAGGGGGGATAAATTTATCTAATTTTGCATATCATTTATTGTTATCAATCGGTTATTGTTATCAAAATCATGGTGTCTCAAACTGATCACATTAAGCGGAGTCGACTGTATTAGTCAAATTGAAAATAATGAAACAAAAGGTGTTAACAGTTAAAAACCTTACTCCTATTGTATTCTAGGCTACATACGGTTAAAATTTCGGAATTCAAATTTGAAAGTGATTTAAGAATTTAAAGTTACAATAATATTTAAAGACCCATAAGAATACATTTTTCTAGTTGAAAGAAATTTCATACAAAATAATTACAAATACAAAACAATTACAAAATGTATTTAAGTTGAGCATTTTTCTGTCACTTTCTCTTATAGTTTGGATTCTAAAATTAATTCGCCAGAAGCAGTCCTTCACCTCAATAAATATAAAAGTTTGGGTGATTAATTTGCAGCTGATGATTCGTCATCAAGCCTAAGACCATTAAGTAGGATTGTCAGCATAGTGACTGCAAATGAGTAATTGGTACCAAGAATAAATCGAGTTTGAAATGAATTGTCAGGAAATTAGATAGAATCTCCTAATTTTTACTATGGTTACAGAGATATTAAGTTTCTTGTTGTGAATCTTTCCGAAAGTACAAGTGAGATAAAACCTATTATTATTTTTCTATAAAACAAACTAATAATTTTTATACGTTTAACTTCCGGTAGTGGGAGTAAAGATCTGAAAAGTTAAGGTACCTCAAAACCTCTAAAAAAAGTCTTGGGGTATTATGATATTGTATTTGCTTCGACTGACTATAAGTCTATAAATACTAAATAATGTAATGTAAAACAATAAGAACAATGTAAATAATATAATTTAAAATAATAAGAGTAATGTAAATATTATAATGTGAAATAATAATAATAATGTAAAAATTATAATCTATAATAATAAGAATAATCTAAATAATATAATGTAAAATAATAAGAATAATGTAAATATTATAATGTGAAATAATAAGAATAATGTAAAAATTATAATGTGAAATAATAAGAATAAGGTAAATATTATAATCTATAATAATAAGAATAATGTTAATATTTTAATTTAAAATAATAAGTATAAAAATAAAGAATAATGTAAATATTATAATGTGAAATAATAAGAATAATGTAAATATTATAATTTAAAATAATAAGTATAAAGTAAATATTATTTTGTGAAATAAGAATAATGTAAATATTGTAATGTAAAATAATAAGGATAAAATATGCTTATAAGGTAAGTTCTTATGCTTATGTGGATGTTTATAATGCAAAATAATAAGAGTGAAAAATTGGGTAATGTATTAAAATTAATATTGCATATAATATAAATAAGTAAATGAATAAATTAAAATTTCTAATAGAAATTTTAAATATCAATAATAAAATTATGTAAAAATTTGCAATGATGTAAAAAAGTACTACAATAACTATGGAAAAGTATAAAAATACTGATATATATGCTTGAAAAATGCAACAACAATAAAAACTAGTTAATTTGAAATTGAATCTATTGATGTAAGAAATCTTAAAAATAATACAATATTGCAGTAGTATGTACCAACTTCACAATTATTGTTCTATATAAATTTAGCTGTGGTTGGGAATATACCAGGCCACCAAGGAATTTGCAACCACAAACATCCTTTGGAGGTTGGTTATGATCCTGTCGATTAGTAAGTCTAAATAATTAAAAGAGTTTAATTTAAAATAGTGTACAAAATTGTAATGTTACTGTAAATATTGTACAAGCATATTGAACTTTTAAATTGTAATTTTAAAGTAGTAGTAAAAAATAGTGTAAAAAATTGTAATATTACTGTAAACATTGTACACACGTATATTGAACTTTTAAATTGTAATTTAAAAGTAGCAGTAAAAAATAGGGTACAAAATTGTAATGTTACTGTAAATATTTTACACGTATATTGAAGTTTTAAAATTTTAATTTTAAAGTAGCAGTAAAAAAATAGTATAAAAATTATAATCTTTCTGTAAATATTGTACACACATATTAAGCTTTTAAAATGTAATTTTAAAGTAGAAATAAAAAATAGTGTAAAAAATTTTAATGTTACAGCAAATATTGTACATGCATATTGAACTTTTAAATTTTAAATTTAAAGAAGCAGTAAAAAAATATTCTAAAAATTGTAATGTTACTGTAAATATTGTACAAGCATATTGAACTTTTAAATTGTAATTTTAAAGTAGTAGTAAAAAATAGTGTAAAAAATTGTAATATTACTGTAAACATTGTACACGCATATTGAACTTTTAAATTCTAATTTTAAAGTAGCAGTAAAAAATAGTGTAAACAATTGTAATGTTACTGTAAATATTGTAAATGCATATTGAACTTTTAAATTATAATTTTAAAGTAGCAGTAAAAAAATAGTAGAAAAAATTATAATGTTACTGTAAATATTGCACACGCATATTGAATTTGTCTGCATATTGATGATTTCACACTGTGTGTATATTTTGTATTTTTTCTTTTAAACACCGCTTCATACAACAAAATTAAATAATTTTTATACTTTTATTAATAATCTGGGAAAATTTTTATTCTTAGTATACCATACTATTTTAGCATATATTGAATCAAAAGTAGACTGTTATATTGATGATTTCACGCTATGTATATATTTTGTGTTTTTTCTTTTAAACATCGGTTCATAAAACAAAACAAAATATTTTTTATAAAGTTAGACTTTTATTAATCATCCAAGAAAATTTTTATTTAAAGTGGACCAGACTATTTTAACATATATTGAATCAAAAATAGACTGTTATATTGATGATTTCTCGCTGTGTATATATTTTGTAATTTTTCTCTTAAACATTGCTTGATACAAAAAACTAAATAATTTCTATACTTTTATTAATGATCTGGGAAAATTTTTATAATAAGTAGACCATACTATTTTAACATATATTGAATCAAAAGTAGACTGTTATATTGATAATTTCACACTGTGTATATATTTTGTGTTTTTTCTTTTAAACATCGTTCCATACAGCAAAACTAAGTAATTTTTATATTTTTATTAATGATCTAGGAAAATTTTTATTCTAAGTAGACCAGACTATTTTATTATATATTGAATCAAAAGTAGACTATTATATTAATGATTGTACGCTGTGTATATATTTTTTTTCTTTTAAACATAGCTTCGTACAGTAAAACTAAATAATTTTTATACTTTATTAATGATCTAGAAAAATTTTTATTCTATGTAGACCATACAATTTTAGCACACATTGAATTAAAAGTAGACTGTTATATTGATGATATCATGCTGTGTATATATTTTGCGTTTTTTCTTTTAAACATCGCTTCATACAACAAAACTAAATAATTTTTATACTTCTATTAATGATATAGGAAAATTTTTATTTTTAGCAGACCATACTATTTTAGCATATATTGAATCAAAAGTAGACTGTCATATTGATGACTTTTAGGTCGAAACGTATAGTGTCCAGAGACAATAGGGTAAAATGGGTTAATGTCGACTTTTGTGGTTAAATAAAAGAATACTATATGACATATAGAACTTCAAGTTTTCAAAGGAGGTATAAAAATAAATGATAGTTTGTGCAACACAAATAGCATTTTCACCTTGTAACATTACTTGACTAAACGTAAATCTTTAAACCTAAATTAAATCAAAGAACCGGAGAGATGTTGAGACAACTCAAAGCACTGAGCCTGGCAGAGAAGGTAAATCGCCAAACCCCATCTGCACTTTCGCCAAAGCTACCCGCCAAGTCATCGGACTCATCTCCCGCCCATTTGTGATGTAGCTCACGATCTAATTTCTTAAGAAGGCCCCCCTATAAAAGGGAGGACTGAACAAGATTAGGGCCCGAATTGGGCCATTACCGGGCCGCCTCTAATCCAATTTGGGGCCCAAAGTGACCTGTTGGGCGAAAAATAAAGAGCGCCGGTCGCTTTCGATTAGCCCGAGGTAGTTCTTTTTTTTTTTTAGTTTCTTGGAAGTTACACAGACATCCGCACGTGTTTTATTGGTTTTGGGAGTTTTTCTTGGTCGAGGCTGCTTTTCGCAGTGTGGAGAGTGTCTGATTAGGTTTTTGTGTTTTGGAGCAAATGTTTTTAAAGAGTAAACAGTAATCTTTGTAAAAGATTTTAGAAATAATAGATTTGAGTAAAGCGAACCTTCTATTTTTTTCCTTTATAATGCTCACTTTAAAATGAGATTAATGAAAAGTTGGAAGAATTCAGAGTTTCTCTTTTCTTTCCATATTCCAAAGCATCGGGATGAATACCAAGTGTTAGACAGATTTCTACTCGACTCTCGACGTTTTGATTGAATTTTGTTGGTTTTTAAACTATTTCCCTGTTTTTCACACTTAATACTGGCAATTAAAATATAGCTCACCAGATTTTACCTGAACTGGTTCATTCCTCGTTCCATACAGTAACATATAATCATGCATTTCTTCAAATCATTTAATATTTTTTTGCACTCATGTCGAGTATGCCTTTCATTGGCTTACACATGATAAGATAATTTAAACCCCTCCTAGGGGTTGATATTTTTAAATTTCTTTGTTAAAAATTTTAAATGCACAGTTACTATAATACAAAGTAAGAGAAATTATATATATTTTTAAACTTATTTCTTAAAAATGATAATGCCGATTACTTTGTTGGTAAAACGATGCAAATACATGACCTCTACAGTGTTCTCATCCGACAAAAAAAAATGGGGGAGAATTTCTCACTTCTTTTCCAAAACATAGTGAGATTTTGTAAAATTAAGTGAGATTTCTAAAAATTAAGTGCAATTACCAGTCTAATATTTAGTCAGAGATAAAGTGGTTACTATTCTAAAGTGGAAGGTGTAACACTGATTTATTCCAAAAATGATTTCTGCATGCGTAATACGAAGTCCATGTTATTGTTTTCTGCCAAAATCCACAGAAAGAGAAACTTAGTGTTTTTTGTAACTAATGGGATTGTTATTTTCCATTGGAATGTGTAACACTGGTTTATTTCAAAAAGGATTTCTGCATGTGTAACCCGAAGCGCATGTTATTGTTTAATGCCAGGATCCACAGAAAGGGAAGTGTAACATTTTACTGAAATAAGTGGTTGCTATTCTACAGTTCAATGTGTAACACTAGTTTATTCCAAAAAGGATTTCTGCACGTGTTAATACGATGTGCATGTTATTGTTTTTCTGCCATAATCCCCAGAAAGGGAAATGTACAATTTTATGGAACTAATGGGATTGCTATTCTACATTGGAATGTGTAATACTGGTTTATTCTGAGAAAGGATAACTGCACATGTAATACGAAGTGCATGTTATTCTTTACTACCAGGCTTCACAGAAAGGGAAGCACAGTATTTTTTTGTAACTAATGGGATGTTATTTTACATTGGAATGTGTAACACTGGTTTATTCCAAAAAGTATTTCTGCATGTATAATACGAAGCGCATGTTATTGTTTACTGCCAGGATCTACAGAAAGGGAAATTTAACATTTTAGGAATCTAAACAGGTTGCTATTCTACAGTGGAATGTGTAACAGCTTATTCCAAAAACGATTTCTGCACATGTTAATACGAAGCGCATGCCATTGTTCACTGCCAGGATCGACAAAAAGGGAAATGTAACATTTTACGGATCTAAAGTAGTTGCTATGCTACAGTGGAATGTGTAACACTGGTTTATTCTATAAAGGGTTTCTGAACGTGTTAATATAAAGTGCATGTCATTGTTTACTGCCAGGATTCACAGAAAGGGAAATGTAACATTTTATGGATCTAAAGTAATTGCTATTCTAGAGTGGAACGTGTAACACTGGTTTATTCTGAGAAAAGGTTTCTGCACGTAAACTACGAAGTACATGTTATTGTTTACTGCCAGGCTCCATAAAAAGGGAAACACTGTGTTTTTTTGGAACAATGTCAACCACACTCTTCTTTAGAGGTTATTGGTTTTGTCCCATTTATTTCAGCCATGTGTCAAACACATCTGAAATAAGAGAGAAATAATTTTGTATATTTTTACTGTTTTAAGTTGAATAGCAATACGTCGGGTGGATGGTTAGATGGAATTTAGTGGTGCAAATCTTGGAACAAACTGCAACAAAGAAGACAAAAACAAATAAAACTAAAAAACCTTTTGTAACACAAATTTTGAAAAAAAAAACAGTTTTGAGGATAATTTAAAAAGGGAGACTGGCAAGATTCTAAAACATATTGTTCCCAAACACAAGTTTTAGTTTTGGGAGATGGGAAAAAGGAATTTAAATCGGTGAACACTCCTTTAAATCTGAGAATTTATGGCTGGGATATTAGGTATTAAAGAACGATAAGAGTGAAGAGGAGAATTTTAAGTAGATATTTTAGGTGTAGTCATTTTGAATTATTACTAGTATATATTAAGGAAGTAATCAATAAAAATTTACTTCATTGTACCTATACCACAAATGAAATAAATATTTAATGAAATCTTTTTCACAATCTGATACCCATCTTGCCAGTTGTAGCAATTGCTATTCAGATCCAAAAATGAAACTGTAATACCCCGGATTAAATACACATGTATGAGCAATTACACTTTTATTGCTCCAGCTACTGTTTAAAAAAAGGAGACCTTAATTCGGGAGAATGAGAAATCGATTCTCAAAATAACTGGCACATGATAGGAAACAAAGAACAGCATTTAAGGATTTTAGCACGAAATTCCGTTAAAATTATCAACACCATTTGCATGCCAATCTGATTTCACGATCTCGACTTGAAATAAGCTCAATTATTTTGAAAACCACCTCCATATTTCACCTTTCCTTTTTTTATTTCTCCTTTCTTCTGTCACCAGCCTTCCGTGCTAGAATATGTCACAATTACTTTCATTTCTTTGGCCATTTACATTCAGGAAAGTATTTTATGGCTTTAACGCTACCGTTCCGTCGCCTAATTTTGTTTCTAAATGCACTGCCACTAACTTTGCAGACGATTTCTTATTTCGAGCTCTCAGATGTTGCCAAAATGAGAAACTGCAATGGTATGAATACAAGTTGATGGCTTTTAATTTAAAATAATTTCCTTTTTTCGAAATATGAGGCGAAAAATTGTTGAAAAATTGCCTGATATTTCTTTTTTTGAAGAAGTTTTTCTGGAAATGAATAATGATTAAGTAACGGTGAAAAGTATAAATTAAGCTTTCATTTATTCGTGAAAAGTATTTGACTTTAACGGAATAGGGCATAAATTTATAACCATTTTATCATCTCAAATTGGGCTTGAAATTTACGATTTTTTTCGTACTTCATTAGTGTTATAAATACTTGATGTGTGTTTATTAACGCTACTGAAACAAGATTTAATTTTATTTGTAAAATTTGTTTCTTATTTCAAAGAATAAAGTACTTTTTAACGTTCAAAAAATATTTTATATTACTTGTAAAAGAATTAGATTTGCTTTTGTGACAACAAGAAAGATAGATTTTACATTTGCTGACCAATTTTATTTCAGTCATAAAATAAGTAACAGTTACTTATTTGAAATTAAAGAAAAGACTTTGTTTAAATTGATACATCTTTTCATATTTAAGATAAATTGAATATTAGAGAAATTATAAATATCGTTTAAAAATGGAACCTTAGAAATTAAGTTTTAGTACTCAATTCTATTTCACTTCTTAAACTTTATTGGTTTGAAATTAAGTGTGCAGCGAATGTTACAATGGTCTTTATGAAAATTATTAACTTAAATTTATGAAAAATTGTATGCGCATGCAATAAAAAATAACTAAACAATTAAAAAATATTCAACTAAAATATAATTATAATAAAATATTTATAACTAAAACAAAAAAAAAATCCTATTTAAAATAGTTTCAATATTTTTTAAGAGACTTTTCTGGAAATGAATAATGATTAAGTAAAGGTGAAAAGTATAAATTAAGCTTTCACTTATTCATGAAAAGTATTTGACTTTTACGGTATAGGGCATAAGATTATAACTATTTTATCAACTCAAATTGGTTTTAAAATTTACGTTTTTTTTCATACTTCATTAGTGGTATGAACACTTAAAGTATGTTTATTTAAGCTACTGATGTAAAATTGAAATTTACTACGGTGTCTACGGTGTACTGTTTTACCACACGAGAGCTTGTGAGATTTGGTTTGGCTTGGAACACTACGGTCTACTTTATTCCAATAAGAGGGCTAATCAAACCGGGACCTACTGCTTAAAGCCGATTCCAACAACTATGAACGTCCATGCCAGCAGTGGGATTCGAACGCATGAAATCCGGTAACAAAGAGCAGCCTAAACCTTTTTACCCTTGGATTGATACAAAAGTCCCCACTACTTCAGTTAATTCTACAACATATAGTATATAAATTTGTATTACTAACTATTTTATACATTTAATTATTCTGTCTATTAAATTTCCGCTTATTATTTTGCAGGTGATACGAGTGAATATTTCCAAAAGATGGCTAGAGAATATATATATATTTTGGTAAGTCAAATTTATTAAGTGTATAACAGTTTACAGTCTGATACCACCTGAGTGCACACAAATAAACGTTTATGATTAAATTAGTGTAAAAGCTAATGAATATTTTAAGAAGCGCTTTTAAAAACATTGAAACTGTTTAGCTAGACTAGTCGTGGAAAACCGTTCTCTTACTCACCCGATTGTCGTGATCTACTTGTTTAGGATGTTTTGTCTCCTAGGAGAATTGTAATTTGGCGGATCCAATAAATTCGTGCGTGACTAACCTCCATTGTAAAATAGTTACTTATATTTAAGGTCACTTGAAAGTGTGTCAAATTCTCAAACATCCTTTTAACTGAAATTGAAAGATATTTTGTTCATATAACCATGTTATTTTTATTAATAGATTAGACCAAGGATCACGGACATGTTATCAGCAGGTTAGACGGGGCACTTGCCCAGGTATTTTAGGGCTCCAAATTTGTATTCTTAATTTTTCATTTTAACAGCACTTAAAATGGCATCCGGTCCAAATATCACGGTTATGATATCGGCGATACAGAGTATCGCCAGCAATAATATCCCCGATTCAAAATATTACCTGTTAAAACTATTTATTTTCAATATTCTAAAATATAAAGTAATATTTGACTGCCTAGTATATATTAGAATATTTTTTGTTGAAAAATAAAATGTACACAGTTGCAGAAGTCTTGTTTTAGGTACTTGTTCATATCATTTTGCAGTGAAACTTGTTCTAATATTTTGGACAGCCGAATATTAAATTTTGAAATATTGAGAGGCGATATTTTTGATATTCTTTGGTTTGGACCAGCGATACTTAGGACTATCTATATTTCACAACTAGTCAAGTCAATCAGGTGAATTCCTCTTGTGTTTTAACAAGTTCTGATACCAATCTATGTCTTCTTTATTTGGAAGTTTATTTAACCCGGTATTGTCTTCACAAGATTTTCTCTTGACTGTTAATCCAATATAGACAAATTGTAAACTCACTTTGATTTATATTAACAAAAGTACTGGTAGAAAGTATTCCATTATATAGTTTCTTTATCTGCCGTGTACAGCTGATATCATCTCTATTTATACCCCTTATCACGTTTTGTCACTTACACAAAGTCAATCAAGGTGAATTCTTCTTGAGGTGGAACAAATTCTGCTACCAATCCATGTCCTCTTGATTTGGAAGTTTATTTAGCTCGGCATTATCTTCTTAAAGTTTTCTTTTGCTCTGTTAATCCGGTATAGACAACTTGAGTAAACTCACTTTGATTTACATTGACAATCGACTAATTAGTAAAATTAGTTAACAAGACAAATAAGTAAATCATAGTATCTTTGGTTAAACTGTAAGCTTTGTTTTGAACATAATTCGGTAAAGTAACTTTTTTAAATAAATAAATTAGGCTCTACGGTAGGAAAGCTAAATAAACTGTCTAGATTGATACCACAGGAAATGTTTCAAAAATAAGTGACCCAGACTTTTTGAAAAGAAAGTATTTCATTATACAGTTTCTTTATCTGCCGTGTAGGGCTGATGTCATTTCTATTTCATACCCCCTCTTACGTTTAGCTCCTCTGCAAAGTCAATCAAGGTGAATTCCTCTTGAGGTGGGACAAATTCTGCAACTAATCCATGTCCTCTTGATTTGGAAGTTTATTTAACTGGATATTGACTTCATATAAAGTTTTCTCTTTGCTCTGTTAATCCAGTACAGACAAACTGAGTAAACTCACTTTGATTTACATTGACAATCGACTAATTAGTAAAATTAGTTAACAAGACAAATAAGTAAATCATAGTATCTTTGGTTAAACTGTAAGGTTTGTTTTGAACATAATTCAGTAAAGTAATTTTTTTTAAATAAATAAATTAAGCTCTACTAGAGGAAAGCTAAATCGACTGTCTAGTAAGATACCACAGGAAATGTTTCAAAAATAAGTAACCCAGACTTTTTGAAGAGAAAGTATTCCATTATACAGTTTCTTTATCTGCCGTGTAGGGCTGGTGTCATCTCTATTTCATACATCCTCTTACGTTTAGCTCCTCTGCAAAGTCAATCAAGATGAATTCCTCTTGAGGTGGAACAAATTCTGCTACCAATCCATGTCCTATTGATTTGAAAGTTTATTTAGCTCGGCATTGTCTTCTTAAGGTTTTTCTCTTGCACTGTTAATCCACTCTAAATAAATTCAGTAAACTCACTTTTATTTACATTGACAATCGACTAATTAGTAAAGTTAACAAACAAGGCAAATAAGTAAACCATAGAATCTCGGTTAATCTGTAAGGTTTGTTTTGAACATAATTCGGTTAAGTAATTTTTTAAATAAATAAATTAGGGTTTACTTACTAAATCAACTGTCTAGTAAGATACCACAGGAAATGTTTCAAAACTAAGTGATCCAGACTTTTTGAAGAGAAAATATTCCATTATACAGTTTCTTTATCTGCCGTGTAGGGCTGGTGTCATCTCTATTTCATACCCCCTCTTACGTTTGGCTCCTCTGCAAAGTCAATCAAGATGAATTCCTCTTGAGGTGGAACAAATTCTGCTACCAATCCATGTCCTATTGATTTGAAAGTTTATTTAGCTCGGCATTGTCTTCTTAAGGTTTTCTCTTGCACTGTTAATCCACTCTAAACAAATTCAGTAAACTCACTTTTATTTACATTGACAATCGACTAATTAGTAAAGTTAACAAACAAGGCAAATAAGTAAACCATAGAATCTTCGGTTAATCTGTAAGGTTTGTTTTGAACATAATTCGGTTAAGTAATTTTTTAAATAAATAAATTAGGGTTTACTTACTAAATCAACTGTCTAGTAAGATACCACAGGAAATGTTTCAAAACTAAGTGATCCAGACTTTTTGAAGAGAAAATATTCCATTATACAATTTCTTTATCTGTCGTGTAGGGCTGATGTCATCTCTATTTCATACCCCTCTAGTTTAGCCCTTCCCAAAGTCAATCAAGGTGAATTCCTCTTGAGGTGGAACAC
Organism: Pardosa pseudoannulata; assembly: GCA_032207245.1. Taxonomy (NCBI): domain Eukaryota; kingdom Metazoa; phylum Arthropoda; class Arachnida; order Araneae; family Lycosidae; genus Pardosa; species Pardosa pseudoannulata. Next base: position 90,775,612 of record CM063497.1, on the reverse strand, counting down.
ATTCTGCTACCAATCTATGTCATCTTGATTTAGAAGTTTATTTGGCTCGGTATTGTCTTCTTAAAGTATTATCTTGCTCTTTAATACAGTACAGACAAATTGAGTAAGCTCACTTTGATTTACATTGACAATCGACTAATTAGTAAAATTAGCAAACTAGACAAAAAAATAAACCCTAGAATCTTTGGTTAAACTGTAAGGTTCGTCTCGAACATAATTCGTTAAAGTAGTTTTTTTAAATAAATAAATTAGGCTTTACTATCAGAAAGCTAACTCAACTGTCTAGTAAGAAACTACAGGAAGTGTTTCAAAGTAAATAACCCAAACTTTTTCAGGAGAAAGTATTCTATTATACAGTTTCTTCTGCCTTGTATGGGTGATATCATCTCTATCTCATATCCCCTCTTATGTTCAACCCCTCCCCAAAGTCAATCAAGGTGAATTCGCTTGGCATTGTCTTCTGAAAGTTTTCTCTTGCTCTGTTAATCTAGTACCGACAAAATGAGTAAACTCACTTTGATTTACATTGACAATCGACTAATTAGTAAAATTAGCAAACAAGACAAATAAGCAAACCATAGAATCTTTGCTAAAACTGTAAGGTTTGTTTGGAACATAATTCAGTTAAGTAATTTTTAGTAAATAAATAAATTAGGTCTAGTAAGATACCACAGGAAATGTTTCAAAATCAAGTGACCCAGACTTTTTGAAGAGAAAGTATTCCATTATACAGTTTCTTTATCTGTCGTGTAGGGCTGATGTCATCTCTATTTCATACCCCCTCTTACGTTTAGCTCCTCTACAAAGTCAATCAAGGTGAATTCCTCTTGAGGTGGAACAAATTCTGCTACTAATCCATGTCCTCTTGATTTGAAAGTTTATTTAGCTGGATATTGTCTTCATATAAAGTTTTCTCTTTTCTCTGTTAATCCAGTACAGAGAAACTGAGTAAACTCACTTTAATTTACATTGACAATCGACTAATTAGTAAAATTATCAAACAAGACAAATAAGTAAACCATAGTATCTTTGGTTAAACTGTAAGGTTTGTTTCAAACATAATTCAGTAAAGTAATTTTTTTTTAATAAATAAATTAAGCTTTACTAGAGGAAAGCTAAATCGACTGTCTAGTAAGATACCACAGGAAATGTTTCAAAAATAAGTAACCCAGACTTTTTGAAGAGAAAGTATTCCATTATACAGTTTCTTTATCTGCCGTGTAGGGCTGATGTCATCTCTATTTCATACCCCCTCTTACGTTTAGCCCCTCCCCAAAGTCAATCAAGGTGAATTCCTCTTGCGTTGGGACAGATCCTAAGACCAATCCATCTCCTCTTTATTTGGAAGTTTATTTAGCTCGGTATCGTCATCTTCAGGTTTTCTCTCTCTCTCTTTTATCTCCGGGGAGCTATGAAAAGGTGGCAGAGTCAATAAGCGAAAGTGGTTCTTTTTTACTTATTTTTTTTATCCCCGTTCTTTCGGGGGTGGGGGTTGAATCACCAGGAACTAAACTATAGGTCGCTGGGGGTAGGAAGGGGAGGGAAGGCTTTGAAGAGAAGTTGATTACTTTATGAAATTGAAGTGAGTTGTTAATGAGGCCTGACGTGTATAGGGTTACTTACTGTAAACAAGTTTTTAATAGATTGAAAAGAACGAATTCGTGTGTGTGTGTCAGTTAATAATGAAATAGGAAAGTCTGGTGTAAGGAGTGTAACAACATGCTCTGTACGTGATATCCGAGAGAGAATATCAACCTGTTGTATGTTTTTTGTGTTACCAATAATATTTCTACCTCTATGTTACGAAATTGGTTAATAATGAAATAGCATGTTTTAAGGAGTGTAAAAATGCACTGTTCACGATATCGGAAAGGGAGTACAAGTTTGTTGTTTGATTTTGTATTTCCAATAATATTATTACCTCTATGTTATGCTCTCACAGTCAGGTAATAATGAAATATGATGTAAGGAGTGAAAAAAATGCATTGTGCGCGATATCCGAAAGGAATCTTAAACTTGTATGATTTTGTGTTTCCAATAATATTCTTACCTCTATGCTACGTTCTCGGAGTCATTTATTAATGAAATAGTATGATGTAAGAAGTGTAAAAAAATACACTATACACGATATCCGAAAGGGAGTAAAAACTTTTATGTGTTTTTTGTATTTCCAATATTATTGGTTAGTTAATATTCTTACCTCTGCATTGCGTTTTCGGAGTCAGTTAATAATGAAATAGAATGATGTAAGGAGTGAAATAAAATGCATTGTGCGCGATATCCGAATGGAAACATAAACTTGTATATTTTTCTGTTTCCAATAATATTCTTACCTCTATGTTACGTTCTCCGAGTCAATTAATAATGAAATAGTATGATGTAAGAAGTGTAAAAAAAAGCACTGTACGCGATATCTGAAAGAGAGTAAAATCTTTTTGTATGTTTTTGTGTTTTCAACAATATTCTTACCTCTATGTTATGTTCTCGGAGTCAGTTAATAATGAAATATTATGATTAAGGAGTGAAACAAAATGCACTGTACGCGATATCCGAAAGGAAACTTAAACTTGTATTATTGTGTTTCCAATAATATACTTACCTCTATGTTACGTTCTCGTGTCAATTAATAATGAAATAGTATGATGTAAGAAGTGTAAAAAAATACTCTGAACTCGATATCCGAAATGGAATAAAAACTTTTTGTATGTTTTTGTGTTTACAATAACATTCTTACCTCTCAGTTGCGTTCTTGGAGTCAGTTAATAATGAAATAGAATGATGTAAGAATTATAACAAAATGCATTGTACGCTATATCCACCTAGCTTTTAAGCAAACTATAAAACCTTTAAATGCATTTTAGTGAAAATTGTGTTTTTTCAACTTGCATGCACACTAAATAAAAAAACTATTGCACAATTGCACATATTGATTTCAAATTTCTACAGTAAATATATTATAGACCTAAAACCTAGCTTTTACAAAAACTATAAAAACTTAAAATGCATTTTACTACAAATGGTGTTCTTTCAACTTACACGCTCGCTAAATAAAAAACTATTGCACAATTGCACATATTGATTTCAAATTTTCGCAGTAAATACATTATAGACTTACTACCTAGCTTTTACGGAAACTATAAAAACTTGAAATGCATTTTAGTGAAAATGGTGTTTTTTTAACTTGCACACTAAATAAAAAAAGCTATTGCACAATTGCACTATTGATTTCAAATTTTCACAATAAACACATTATAGACCTACGACCTAGTTTTATGGAAACTGTGAAAACTTTAAATGCATTTTACTATAAATGGTGTTCTTTCAACTTGCACGCCCTCTAAATAAAAAACTATTGCACATATTGATTTCAAATTTTCACAGTAAATATATTTTAGACCTACGATGAAACTCTACCTACTTTTTAAATTGATATTTTTTTATTATGTATTTATAGTATTTGAAATTGAAATTTTAAAAATTATTTTATTTTTTTTAAATTCTATCCCCTGGTGTAATATTTCTTATACTTTTTAAAAATTTAATTAGGGGGAAAATTATTCTAATAATTATTGATTACAAAAAATATAAATTATTAATGAAAGTCACTTTGTGTTGTGGTAAATATTTATGCAGTGTGTGGGAAAAAAATTTAAAAAAATTTTTGAAAAAAGTTCTCAATTTTCAGTTTAAAAAAATAATTCATAATCTATCGAAAGAAAGTAAATTCAACAAAGCTAATTAAATAATTATAGAGAAAAAATGCTGAAAACACATGTATTTACGATAATAATTAAAAAGATTATAATAAGGTGAAAAATAAGCAAAATCTTCCATATAAAGTTACTTTAAGATGACCTTAAAATAATTAATAGAAATAACTTTTTAAATTATTAATATATTAACTTGATAATTATTGTACTCATAGTTACATAAATATATTGCAAATAACGTATTGAATTTTTAAGCATCATAGGTCTAAACAAATAAATATATTTTTTAAGTTAACTCTCTTTAAATATTCCATCTACAAATTTTAAGGAATTTTAATTTAGAAAATTCTACTTTCTCCTGTTCAATAGCCAAATTATATTTCTCGTAAGAATCTTAGTTTTTATTGTTTGGGTGCAAAAATCGAAATGCAGAAATAATGCCAGTTTAAAGTTGCTTAAAGATAACATGTCTCCTTAAAGCAATTAATAGTAAACAACTTTTTAAATTAATATATTAACTTGATAATAATTGTATTCATAGTTACATAAATTTATTGCAAATAACGTATTTAATTTTTATTTATTATAGGTAAAATATAAATTTTTAAAATTTACCATTCCTTTTAAATGTTCTATCTACAAATTTTAAAGAATTTTAATTTGGAAAATTATATTTTCCCCTGTTCAATAGCTGTATTATATTTCTGTTAAGAATCTTAGTTTTCGTTGTTTGGGTGCAAAAATCCAAATGCAGAAATAATGCCAGTTTTCATTTCCTTATAACCACCACATATGCAACCACCAATTCTTTCCATTATATTAGACAAGTAAAGCCAATAATCTTCTCTGCCCACATTCGAACCAGAATCTAACGACATTACGCAGTGAAAAGTTCCGAACTTTCAGAACCCCCCTTGTTCCTTTTAATTTCACCGACACTAAAATGTAACTACCCCACCCCCATAGCACGGTCGAAGAAATTGAATTTTAAAATAGGGGTTGCCAATTTCGAAAACTCAATTTTTCTTGCGGGTTCTTTTTTTTCTTTTCTTTTTTTTTTCATCCTCCGAACGAAAAGTATGGAGTTTCCCAGTAGACCAACCCTCTATTCCTTTGATCGAACAGCCGGGAGGGGTTGATCGAATTTTGTTTTCGGTGGGTGTTGAAAAGGTAAAAATTTTACGTAGAATAATGCTAAGTAATGGCAACGCTGGGGGGAATGTCAGCGAATTTTTTATGATTTTTCCCTTTAAAAATTGGTTTTATTCATTGAATTATTCTTTTATAGCGGAATCATTTATTTCTCATTATTTTATCACTGAAACGTCTTGAGGCTTTGCAGTAAAAATAGATTTCTGTTGTTTTAAAGATCTATATGAGAACAGGTATCAAAATTGTTTAGATTCTCATTAAAATATTGCTTTTAAATAAAAATTTAAGAGTTTAACTAGACAGAAAATTATATTTTCCAATCACGTCTGTCTTAATATATGCTTACATACCTTGGACAATAACAAAACTGGTGGAAAATACAATCACAATTTTTGAAAGAAAGATTCTGTGGAGTATATTTGGTGGTATAAATGAAAACAGTAGTTGCAGAAGGAGATTTCATTTTGTACGATGAAAGATATATAAAAAATTTGATAGTATTAAATACATAAAAATAAATAGAATGACCTATGCTCACATGATTCGGATGAATGATGACAATACAATAAAAGCAATATTGCTATTTAGTTTCACTGAAAAAAGAAGTCGGGGAAAATAGTAAATGAAATGGGCATATTTGGTAGGATTGGATTTTTTGGGCGGATCTTCATAGAACCTCCTTTAACTTCTGCAATAAATGCTCATAGATCACACAAAAATTTCAAAAAAATCCGAGCCAAGAACCATGGCTTGATTCGGACTTTCTATTCTTAACATCGGATTGCAACACATTAGATTCCCCCGTACCCATTCCACCATTTGTTCAATGGTTTGATACACCAAGACTTTTCACCTCGAATCTTTACCAGATCTCGGTGGTTCTTTTAATCCAGACACCGCAGGATCAGTCAAGTTCGCTCTTATCGGCGCGATCAATCTGCAAGGAGTTCGCGGGTTCGATTATCAAATCGGCTTTAAACTACTCTCATACTTTGTGCAATTCTTTTCTATGGCGCAAATAAATACCTGGTTGTTGCTCCTCTATTTCATCAAGTTTACCTTTCTTGGCTAGCTGTACAACTTCACTGAACTTACTCTTATTTTTCTCTTTATTAACTGGCATTACACCATACTCTTTATAATCATTATCCTTCTTACAACAGTCGGAAACTTCTTCAATACTTCCTCGCATAACCTCGATATGAGTGTTAGTAAGCCAGTTTTTTAATGTAGAAAACTTCGTTCTTACTTTAAAACAATCAAAACATTGCAAATGGTCAAGACTAGATGTAGGGCAAAACTCCTTACCATACACTAAATATTCGATGAGATGACGCTATTCAACCAATGGCTCTTTAATACTTCCTCGCACAAAATAAATCATTTGAAAATATTTTGTTCTCATACTTGAAATGCATATTCTTCATCAATAAAAAATCATTGTAAGCTGAATCCGCTGAATCCTTAGATTTTGTTCGCATACAGGTTGATGTGTGATATGGCGTTTACATAGACAGTTTCATATTTCCTATGAAAATATAATTTTTTCAACGTAATCTATATTAATATTATAGATGCAAATTTGCTTAAATGTAGGAGTAATCTCTGGAACAACTGAAAATATTTTTCCTAATAGAAAGTTACAATTTCACTGAATAACATGAACTATCGATAAAAATAAATCTGTTCGGAATTACAATGTTTGTAAATTCAGTCGGGAAAAAAGCGCAGCTTTGCTGATTTATTGGAGAAGACCAAATCGTTTGATATGCCTAAAAATAATGTATTTCATAAATATTAATCATTAGTATATGTATAAAAAAACAGAGATATGCAAAACCGTAGGCAAGGGAAGGATTTGTGAGACCAGTCCCCTCCCGAAATTCTAGAAGACCATTTCTTCAAAAGAAAGTGTTCCACGTGTGTGTAAGAGCTATCTGCCTATCTGTATAAGAACGTGCTAAAAAATGTGCTTTGGCCATAAAAAGTTTTGCCGATCAGCTATCCCAAAATTTAACGTTTTCTCTATATTTTGCTATATTTTGCCTTTTCTCGTTAGGAAGATAACAATGTCATCATTGTGATACATCATTCATGCCTTAATACCTTAATTTTGGTTTACTGAATCATCATTCACACATAACAATCTCTTTCCTCTTTGGTCCCTTCATCCCTAAAAACAATTTCTGGCTACGGCCCTGGCGATATGATAATACAAACTTTATGTTTAAGCGCTTATAACATTTGCAACTTTAAAAATAAGTTTATAATTATAAGATGTTCTATGTAATATAGTAAAAATTGAGTCAAAACAATTGCTTAAATTATTTATTGGCCATTTAAGCAATTGGTTACAAGGCAATTGAACGAAATTCGTTCATTAGTTTCATTGGCATTGCAAGTATATCGGAATTATTGACAAATTTTAATTAGTGACTCTAAAAAAGTTTTCCAGTAGAAATTACTTGAAAAATAAAAATTAAAAAGTACTAAAGTGAAACTTTAACTGAAATTTTGTTTTTGCATTTATGAGATCAAAGGCAATGTTACTTTTTATTTTAGTTGTAAATCTTTTGATTAGGAAAGTTTAATTGAATATATAACGGTTTTAAATTTGCATATCAGTGTGAAAATATTTAGAAATAAAAACTAGCAGTATGTAAAGGAAAACAAAATTTAAAGTCTGATACTTTTATAAATATGCTAAGTAATCAAAAGCTAAACTATTCTAAATTTGATATTTCAGAAAAATTAAGTGAAGTCTAACTGCATGAATATTTTAATTAAAAAATATTACTAAAATATTTAGAAAATTAATGTATGAAAATTGAGAAGAATTTTAAAAAAATTTTAGTAAAAGAGAAAAAAAGTTCAATGAAATTTGAAATAAGCAAAAATTTAAGAATATTTTAAAAATAGATAAACTGAAAGAGAAGTCTGAAGATAAGGTAGAAAATTTCTGATATGCTAGTTAAAATTAGCCGAACGATGGCCGAATGGTAGAGCGCTGCTCTTCGGAACCGGAGTTCGCGGGTTCGAATCCCGCTGCTGGCATGGATGTTTGTAGCCGTTCGGAATCGGCTTTAAACCGTAGGTCCCGGTCTCATTAGCCCTCGTGTGCAAAACAGTAGACCGTAGCGCTCCAAACCAAACCAAACCAAACCAGCTAGTTAAAATTAAGTTTAAAATATTATAAACACACATCAATAATGAAACTAACAACAAAAAACTATGATTACTCATGTTTCTGAGATATTAATTAAAACTGAGCTTTAAAATAACATAAGCATTCTTCTATATTAAACTGTGACAAAAAGAAAATACTATAATCACTGATGTCTCTGAGACGTCAACTAAAATTGAGCTTTAAAATATTATAACCATGCTTCAACACTAAAACGGAATAAAAAAAAGTTCTATGGTCACTCACGTTTCAGAGATACCAATCAAAATTGAGCTTTAAAATATTATAAGCATGCTTCAACATTAACTGAATTAAAAAATATATTTTAATTACTCATGTTTCAGAGATACCAATTAAAAATAGCCTTTAAATATTATAAACATGCTTCAACATTAAAAGTGTAATAAAAAAACTATGATCCTTCATATTTTTGAGCTATTAATTAAAATTAAGCTTTAAAATATTATAAGCATGCTTCTACATTAAATTGTAAAAAAAAAAAATACTATAATCACTCATGTCTCTGAGATGTCAGCTAAAATTGAGCTTTAAAATATTATAAGCATGCTTCAACATTAAAACTGAATTAAAAAATACTATGATCACTCATGTTTCTGAGATACCAGTTAAAACTGAGCTTTAAAATATTATAAGCATGCTTCAACACTAAAACTGAATTAAAAAATTTTTCCCTATTTCAATGAAAGTAATATTTAACTTTAATTGAAAAGTAGAAATATTTTTACAGTGCGATTACAAACAGCTTTTAGTTAAATTCAACTTCATTATAAAAAGCTTTAAAAGAAAATGCACATAAAGCAAATACAATTTAAGAGATCACTCTAAAGAAAATGCCCCACTTTTGTTCAAACATGCTTATATTTTCGTTCAAATACAAAGAAAACATTTACTACAACTTAAATTCAATGAAAGTATATTTAACTATTTCAATTAAATGAATATTAAACTCTAATTGAGAAGTAGAAATATTTTTAGAGTGCGATGGTAAACAGTTTCACTAAATTTAACTTTATTATAAATAGCTTTAAAAGAAAATACATCAAAAGAAAATGTATGACTTTTATTCAAACATTAGTTATATTTTCGTTCAAATACAAAAACCCAAACGAGAATTCTAAGTCACATACTCAAATTTCAAAATACTAAAACATAGTAAAATTCTTCATAAAGTCTGTGAATTTTGGTGAAGAACAATTTTTCTATCCATTCCATCCACTTTGACTTTCCCCGGGCACAGTCATCTGTTGAGGTGTTTTTCATCCTTTTTTGATTTGTTCTTTATCCCTCTCTTTTCCCTACTAGTCTTTGTAGTAGTGGGAAATGATAGAAGGGGGAGGGAGGGCAGTAAATGATCATTACGATCGGTCAGCGGGCGTTAAAGGGGGATGATGTGGACTCACAGCTGTGGTCAGTGGCTTCCGAAGAGGGATATTTCAGGGGATAATAGGCTATCTGAAACAACCCCCTGATATCCAGGAAGGTAATATATTGGCTGTCAGTGCTTAGATACTGTGGTAAATAGGATAAAAAGTGCTTGAGGATTCAAACGATTATCTCGCCTGCTTTCTGAAGAAACGGCCATCCCAAATCATGGCTCGCAGAACGTTTAGAGGAGAAGTGAGTAGAAAAAGAGATAATCTGAGGCTAACAATACGTTGAAATTTACATCTACCTTTCAAAATGACATAGCCCTGTCATATTGTTATTTTGTACTTTTATATCTCATAAACGCACATTTTATAAGAAGAGAAATTTGAGTGAAGATTTTATGGGCATGTATAGCATTTCAGTTTAAAAATAGAACAAAAATATGTATAGCCTAGTAATAAAGCATCACATTTTGTATTTAAAGTGATAGCTAACAATACGGCAATTAAAAGTGATATCTAGCAATATGGCAATTTGAAATTTACATCTACCTTACAAATTGCCATAGCTCTGTCATATTGTTGTTTCGTACTTCTATATTCCATAAGGTCACATATAACAATAAGAGAAATTTCAGTGAAAATTTTATGGGCATGTATAGCATTTCAGTTTAAAGATAAAATCAAGATATTTATAGCCTAGGCATTACGCATCTTATTTGTATTTAAAGTGATAGCTAACAATACGGAAATTTGAAATTTACATGTACCTTTCAAATTGCCATAGCGCTGTCATATTTTTATTTTGTACTTTTATATTCCATAAACGCACATATGATAATAAAAGAAATTTTAGTGAAAATTTTATGGGCATGTTAGCAATTCATTTTAAAGATATAACCAAAATACTTATAGCCTAGTCATTACGCATCACATTTTGTATTTAAAGTAATAGCTAACAATACGTTGAAATTTACATGTACCTTTCAAATTGCCATAGACCTGTCATATTGTTTTGTACTTTAATATTCCATTAGCGCTTAATATGATAATAAGAGAAATTTTAGTGAAAATTTTATGGGCAGGAATAGCATTTCAGTTTAAAGCTATAATCAAAATATTTATAAACTAGTCATTACGTATCACATTTTGTGTTTAATGTGATAGCTAACAATAAGTTGAAATTTACATCTATCTTTCAAATTGTCATAGCCCTGTCATATTGTTGTTTTGTACTTTTATATTTCATAAACGCACATATGATAAGAAGAGAAATTTTAGTGAACATTTTATGGGCATGTATAGCATTTGAGTTTAAAGATAGAATTATAGTATTTATAGCCTAGTCATTACGCATCACATTTTGTATTTTAAGTGAAAGCTAAAAATACGGCAATTTAAAGTGATAGCTAACAATATGGAAATTTGAAATTTACATCTACCTTTCAAATTGCCATAGCTCTGTCATATTGTTGTTTCGTACTTTTATATTCCATAAGCTCACATATGACAATAAGAGAAATTTCGGTGAAAATTTTATGGGCATGTATAGCATTTCAGTTTAAAGATAAAACCAAGATATTTATAGCCTAGTCATTAGTCATCACATTTTGTAATATTGTTATTTTGTACTTTTTTATTCCATAAATGCACATATGACAATAAGAGAAATTTTAGGGAAATTTTTAAGGCCTAGTAAGCATTTCAGTTTAAAGATAGAACCAAAATATTTATAACCTAGTCATTACGTATCACATTTTGTGTTTAATATGATAGGTAACAATAAGTTGAAATTTACATCTACCATTCAAATTGCCATAGCCCTGTCATATTGTTTTTTTTTGTACTTTAATATTCCATTAGCGCTCATATGACAATAAGAGAAATTTTAGTGAAAATTTTATGGGCATGAATAGCATTTCAGTTTAAAGATAAAACCAAAATATTTATAGCCTAGTCAATACACATAACATTTGGTATTTAATGTGATAGCTAACAATACTTTGAAATTTACATCTACCTTTCAAAATGTTATAGCCCTGTCATATTGTTGTTTTGTACTTTTATATTTCATAAACGCACATATGATAAGATGAAAAATTTTAGTGAATATTTTATGGGCAAATATAGCATTTGAGTTTAAAGATAGAATTATACTATTTATAGCCTAGTCATTACGCATCACATTTTGTATTTAAACTGATAGCTAACAATATGGCAATTTGAAATTTACATCTACCTTTCAAATTGCCATAGCCCTGTCATATTGTTGTTTCGTACTTTTATATTCCATAAGCTCACATATAACAACAAGAGAAATTACAGTGAAAATTCTATTGGCATGCATATTATTTCAGTTTACAGTTAGAACCAAAATATTTATAGCCTAGTCATTACGCATCATATTTGTATCTAAAGTGATAGCTAACAATATGGAAATTTGAAATATACATCTACCTTTCGAATTGCCATAGCCCTGTCATAGTGTTGTTTCGTACTTCTATATTCCATAAGGTCACATATAACAATAAGAGAAATTTCAGTGAAAATTTTATGGGCATGTATAGCATTTCAGTTTAAAGATAAAATCAAGATATTTATAGCCTGGTCATTAGGCATCACATTTTGTATTTAAACTGATAGCTAACAATACGTTGAATTTTACATCTACCTTTCAAATTGCCATAGCCCTGCATATTGTTATTTTGTACTTTTTTATTCCATAAGGGCACATATGACAATAAGAGAATATTTGGGAAATATTTATGGGCATGTTAGCATTTCAGTTTAATGATATAACCAAAATATTTATAGCCCAGTCATTACGCATCAGATTTTGTATTTAAAGTGGTAGCTAACAATACGTTGAACTTTACATCTACCTTTCAATGTGCCGTGTGCATGTCATATTGTTGTTTCGTACTTTTATGTTCCATAAGCGCACATATGATAATAAGAGAAATTTTAGAAATCAATAAATGGGAGACCATTTTTTGTCTGTAAATATGTTTTTTCTCCATAATAGGCACGATGCTAGGAAGCTGGCAGTTTTTCCCATTTCTATTTGGAATAGATTTTATCCCTATTTTTAATAGCATTTAAAATCTAAATGCATCGTTTATATTAAAGTAAAATAAGAGTAAAAAGTATATTAACTTATGGGAAATAATTGGGTTGCTGTTATGATTAAAACTGTGAAAATAAATTAAAATTTGTGTTTAATTCTGAAAGTCTGATAATACCTTCCCTTTTAATTAATTAGTCTTCCAATATGTATTAAAATTTATCCATTTAAAAAAATGGACCAATTCTCGGAATACATAACAATGCAGGGATTTAGCATGCAATATTCTGAGAATGCATAATATTGCATGCAACAGTAAGGAATGACTATAAATGGGAGACTATATTTTTGGCCTGTAAATATGTTTCTCCTTCATAATAGGCACGATGCTAAGAAGCGAACAGGTTTTCCCATTTCTATTTGGACTAGATTTTATTCTTATTTTTAATAGCATTTAAAACCTAAATGCGCCGTTTATATTAAAAAAATAAGAGTAAAACGTATATTAACTTATGTGAAATTTTTAGGTTGTTATTATATTTAAAACTGTGAAAATAAATTAAATTTTGTTTATTTCTGAAAGTATGATACTTTCACTCTTCCCATTTAATTAATAAGTCTTCCAATATATATTCAAATTAGTCCATTTCAAAAAGTGGACCAATTCTAGGAAAACATAATATTGCATGCGGAAATCCATCCAACAGTAAGGATTAACTATAAATGGGATACCATTTTTTTGCCTGTAAATATGTTTCTCCTTCATAATTCGCACGATGCTAGGCAGCTAACAGTTTTTTCTATTTCTATTTGGACCAGATTTTATTCTTATTTTAATGGCATTGAAAACTTAAATACTTCATTTACTTTAAAAAATATAAAAGTAAAATATATATTAACTTATGTGAAATTATTAGGTTGTAATATTGAAAACTGTGAAAATAAAATAATATTTTTGTTTACTTCTGAAAGTATGATAATACCTTCACTCTTCCCTTTAATTAATTAATCTTCCAATGTGTATTCAAATTTGTCCATTTCAAAAAATGGTTCAATTCTCGGAATGCATAATATTGCATGCAAAAATTCATGCAACAGTAAGGAATGACTATAAATGGGAGACCCTTTTTTGCCTGTAAATATGTTTCTCCTTCATAATAGGCACGATACTAGGAAACTAACAGCTTTTCCCATTTCTATTTGGACTAGATTTTGTTCTTATTTTTAATAGCATTTAAAATCTAAATACGCCGTTTATATAAAATAAAATAAGAGTAAAACGTATATTAACTTATGGGAAATTATTGGGTTGCTACTATATTTAAAACTGTGAAAATAAATTAAAATTCTTATTTATATATGAAAGTATGATAATACCTTCACTCTTCCCTTTTAATTAATTAGTCTTCCAATATACATTCAAATTCGTCCATTTAAAAAAATGGACCAATTCTCGGAATACATAATATTGCATGCGAAAATCCATGCAACAGTAAGGAATGAATATAAATGGGAGATAATTTTTTTGCCTGTAAATATGTTTCTCCTTCATAATAAGCACGATGCTAGGAAACTAACAGTTTTTCCCATTTGTATTTGAACTAGATTTTATTCTTATTTTTAATAGCATTTAAAGCCTAAATGCACCGTTTATATAAAAATAAAATAAGAGTAAAACAGAAATTAACTTATGGGAAATTATTGGGTTGTTATTATATTCACAGCTGTGAAAATAAATTAAAATCCTTATTTATTTCGAAAAGTATGATTATACCTTCATCCTTCCCCGTTAATTAATTAGTCTTCCAACGTATATTCAAATTTGTCCATTTCAAATATGGACCGAATCTCGGAATACATAATATTGCATGCGGACATCCATGCAACAGTAAAGAATGACGACAAATAAATGGGAGACCATTTTTTGCCTGTAAATATGTTTCTCCTTCATAATTGGCAAGATGCTAGGAAGCTAACAGTTTTTTCTATTTCTATTTGGACTAGATTTTATTCTTATTTTAATGGCATTGAAAACTTAAATATTTCGTTTACTTTAAAAAATATAAGAGTAAAATGTGTATTAATTTATGTGAAATTATTAAGTTGTTATATTTAAAACTGTGAAAATAAATTAAAATTTTTGTTTATGTCTGAAAGTCTGATAATACCTTCACTCTTCCCTTTTAATTAATTAGTCTTCCAGTATGTATTCAAATTTGTCCATTTCAAAAAATGGTTCAATTCTCGGAATGCATAATGTTGCATGCGAAAATCCATGCAACAGTAAGGAATGACTATAAATAAATGGGAGACCATTTTTTGCCTGTAAATATGTTTCTCCTTCATAATAGGCACGATGCTAGAAAACTAACACGTTTTCCCATTTCTATTTGGACTAGATTTTATCCTTATTTTTAATAGCATTTAAAACCTAAATGCAACGTTTATATTAAAATAAAATAAAAGTAAAACGGAAATTAACTTATGGGAAATTATTGGGTTGTTATTATATTCACAGCTGTGATAATAAATTAAAACCCTTATTTATTTCGAAAAGTATGATAATACTTTCACTCTTCCCTGTCAATTAATTAGTCTTCCAATGTGTATTCAATTTTGTCCATTTCAAATATGGACCGAATCTCGGAATACATATTGCATGCGGACATCCATGCAACAGTAAGGAATGACTATAAATAAATGGGAGACCATTTTTTGCCTGTAAATATGTTTCTCCTTCATAATAGGCATGATGCTAGGAAACTAACAGTTTTTCCCATTTTTATTTGAACTAGATTTATCTCTGTAATTTTTTGAAGGATTTGATTTTTAAACAGTCTGTACGAAATTATCAGCTGCAAAATGAACTACTAAAATACTGTAAAAATTAATTTCTTTTTTTATGATTATTCTCCATTAAAAGTTATCTAATGATTCAAAAATGCAGTAAGAAAGTTGATGGTAAATTAATTCAAGATATAAAGGGTTAAAATAATAATCCCCTAAAATCTCTTTAAGAAACCATAACATGAAAAATCTTACTAATTAATATATAAATGTATAAAAAGTAAAGTAAAAATTGTTCAAGTATGCTGATGTATTTCAACAGGATAATTAATCAACAGCTGTCGAAGTTTTAAATTGTATTACTACCAAAATAACATCTAGAATGTTTTGTTGTATAAATTTTCGTACAAATTTTGTAAAAAAAAATGCTTACTTGCACTTTATATCTTTCGAGAATATTTCTAGCACTGCGTAAAAACTCTGACCTGTTAAAAAAAACAGAGAACGGGGCTTTTGCTGCCCTTTAAAAATTTTTATAACTCTTAAAAGCTGTTAAGTGTAAAGTTTAATGCACTAAAAGTGCACACAACAACGCTTTCTTTTTCTACAGGGGAGAGAGTTGTTTCTTATTCATGTGGCTGGAAAAGTTTTTGAAAATGACTAATTCTTGCAAGAATAGGCATTCTTTGAAAAATATTTCGTCACGTATGCAAATAAAACCTCAGAAACCATAATTCAAATTCCCTGCTTTTTCAAGTTAACACGCACGGAAAAATTCTCATACCTAAGATGCTCATAAAACACGAACTTCACTTTGTAAATTTGAAATAATAACGGATCCTTTTTCAAAAAATCCTACATGTAAAAAGCTTTTCATTACATTTTCCTTTGCATCATTTCTCTCTTTCCGGTGGCATCCGTGCGAATGTTGCCACGGCAACCGCGCAGATTTGAAAAATGTCTTCTGGTGACGCCATGTTTGCATGAAAGTCACGTGCTCGAGATAGACCAATGGGCCGTGCCAGCTACCGAAAAACTTGGAGCCCTGGAAAATTGAAGTTTCTCGCCAATTTTTTCCCGTTCGCTAGAATAGAGCGGGACAATAAAGAGACATTTTATGTAAAAAGTGATAAAAAAATTATTTTTAAAGCTCGGAAGTTCTCTGAACAAATGTTGAGTTTTAGAACTCATTTCTTTGTTTGTTCTATAAAAATACAGCTTTCGAGGTAGCAGTTGTTCCATTTGCTCTTTGACTGCACGATGCATTAATGGCGTAATCATAAATACTGGGGTATTTTTAAACCTGTCCATGTAGCTTATTATCTTTCCGTTAGTATTTTTGAAATTTCCGTTAATTATTTCATATTTAACAGTTTATTTGTGAGTACTTAGCAAAATTTATAACACTGTCTCGCATTTTACTTTTCTGTAAATAAAATTTTGTACTAATACTTAAGCAAATATATTATTGCTGCTAGCGCATTTGTCTTGAGAAATATTTGTCAATTAACTATTTGCCACATGCAGTTTGCGCATTAAGTGAAACTTCATAGCATCAAATATTTAATAGACTATCTCAATTCGGTTCTAATGAATCTCATATTTTTTAAGGGGGGAAATGTCGTAAAACTGTTAAATTTTCAATGTTTTGGATTTTTTCAGTTTTTTAAAATTATATTAGGTGGAGGAAAAGTGTTGTAAAACTATTAAATTTTTAATTTTTTTTTAATTTTTTCAGCTTTTTAAAATTAAATTAGGTGGGGGAAAATGTCGTAAAACTGTTAAATTTTCAATTTTTTGTTTTTTTTTCAGTTTTTTTAAAATTAAATTAGGTTTGATGGGGGAAAAGTCGTAAAATTGTTAAATTTCCAATATTTTAGATTTTTTCAGTTTTTTTTAAATTAAATTCGTGCAGTCATACAGCAAATGTTGAGTTTTAGAACTCATTTTTTTTTGTTTGTTCTATAAAAATAAAGCTTTCGAGGTAGCAGTTGTTTCATTTG
>CM063497.1:90738324-90755824 GCA_032207245.1 Pardosa pseudoannulata | reverse complement strand
TGGGTATAATTTGAAGCCACCCTTCTTCTTTTCGAACTTTCATCACTTACGATATAAAAGTTTTTGAAAACTTCTCTCTGACGCTTAACAGGCGTAGCCCCATCGCTGATACAGCTATGTTCGATTTGCGGTTCGTCTGCAGATCCTAAACAGACGATAAAAACACAAAAAAGAGATTTACGAGCAGTGAGTCTTGTTTATGGCTTACCCACAAGGCTTGGTTGCTTCGAATAAAACATACGCGGCTACGCGCTGAGCCCTTGGCTATACGTTCCCCTCCACAAAAGGGATAAGGGAGAGCTCGTAAAAATATGGAAGAGTTGAGTTGTTTAGAGGCGTATTTTATGCATGACGGATGGGGACTTTTTGTGTATATGTATACGAAGAAAAATTTGGTGCGCATGCAAAAATTGTCTTAAATATTTTCAACTCATATTTTTTTAAGAGGGGGGTGTCGCAAAACTCTTAAATTTGCAATTTTTTGTACAGTTTTTTAAAATTTAATTAGGTGGGAGGAGTGTCGTAAAACTATTCAATTTTCAATTTTTTGGATTTTTTCAGTCTTCTTTTTAAATTAAATTAGGTGGGAGGAGTGTCGTAAAACTGTTAAATTTTCTATTTTTTGGATTTTTTTCAGTTTTTTAAAAATAAATTAGGTGGGGTGATTGTCGTAAAACTGTTAAATTTTCTACTTTTTGGATTTTTTTCAGTTTTTTAAAATTAAATTAGGTGGGGTAATTATCGTAAAACTGTTAAATTTTCAATTTTTTGGATTTTTTTCAGTTTTTTAAAATTAAATTACGTGGGATGATTGTCGTAAAACTGTTAAATTTTCAATTTTTGGGATTTTTTCAGTTTTTTAAAATTAAAGTAAGTGGGGGAAATGTCGTAAAACTGTTAAATTTTCTTTTTTTTCCTGTTTTTTACAATTAAATTAAAACTATTTCTGCACATTATGCTGTCATTCCTCCTTCTAACCGAAATTATAAAGAATTATAAGTATTTGAATTATCTATCGCATTTATAAATAGTTTAACCCCTTAACGTTCCCGCTCGAGTTACCTCGAGCGCGTTAAACTGGCCAAACTGTGAACACTCGAGATAATTTGAGCGACCTTGTACTTTATGTTGCTATAATTTTTCACACTCGAATGCAAACGAGAATTGAAAATAACAATGTGAAAGTAAAAATAAAAATCGTATTATTGATATTTATGATTTAGATGGGATTGTAACATAACACTTATTTATTCAAATATAAAATATATATATATTTTCTACTTATCACTTACGACTTATCTATTCCATGTGTAGTAACAGTCGAATATTACAATAGTCGACTATTTTCTGCAATGTTATCAAAATCCAAAATTGCAATAAAAGTTTTGATTGTTTTTGTATTTTTGTAGATTTTCTGGCACGATAACGTTCTAAATTGTGTTTTTTTTTAAATGCTGCTTTTTTTAAATATGTGCATTATATGGTCAAATTTTAGAATGATTTTTCTCAGTTACCACATATTTTTATTAGAAAACACAACATCTTATCAACATCTTATCTGTAAATCTTTGAGAAATTTATCCTGTTGATATAAAGGCAAGTACATCTACTGCTCTAAGTAATGGATGCAATAAATTTCGAGTTCATTGTTGAAAAAATTCTAAACAAAATTCTAGAATATTAATACGCAAATGTATATTTTAGGATAAATCTAATTGACAATAATTTGGTTAATTTAAAATAGTAGTTTTTAATCTTTTCACTTCACATTTTTGTAAACAATTATGGGGTAGAAAACCCCCCTTGACTGCATTGACTTGAATAATATCCTGAAGAAATATAAAGTGGCATTAAGTGAGAATAACAGAAGATTAAATTAATGTTAAGCAAACTGTGATTTAATTTCTCAATACTGAATGGAATTATACTTTTGAAAGCATCGAATTTACTATAATTTATAGATTTATTCTTAACTGCAACAAATGCAGATAATTCCAAATCTTAAAAGTTCGATGAAGTAAATTGTCTGCATTATGACTTTGCATTATTGGCCCGAACAAAAATTAGTATTGCAATAACTAGTATTTGAGGCACTTACTTTTGCGGGACCCTGATATATTATATTCCTCCGCTTAGAAGTGTTTTAACACATTGACAGACAGTAGGAACAAGTGAAGTTCGAAAATTAACACTATATGTTTTTATAATTTTTAGAATATTAAAAGTATAGTTTTACTCTTTCTGCTTAAATAAACTTAATTTTGATTAATTCAGCACATTTAATTAGGTTGCGGGTATAACCGTAATGACGCCAGCGGACTCTGGATACTAAGCAATGGGACGATGGCGGCTTTAATAGCACAAATGTAACTCGAATGCAATCGAGAATTGAAAATAACAATGTGGAAGGGGAAAAAAAGGGGGTTAATTGATATTTATCATTTACATTGGATTGTAAGCTATAACACTTACTTATTAAAGTATAAAATATATTTTTTTTCTACTTATCACTTTCGACTTATCTCTTTCTTGTGTAGTAATAGTCGAATATTACAATAGTCGACTATTTTCTGCAATGTATCAAAATCCAAAATTGCAATAAAAATTGTGATTGGTTTTTGTATTTTTGTAATTTTCTTGGCAAGATAACGTTCTAAATTGTGTTTTTTACACTTAAAAAATTTATTTTTTAGGGCGGCCTTTTTCAAAAAAAAAAAAAAAAAAAAAAAAAAAAAAAAAAACTGTGCATTAAGGTTCGATCTCACCAAAGTCGTTTAAAGTCTAACCACGATTAATCTCTGTTTAAACGGAGAATTACATCCCACTATTGGGTGGCTCCATGGGTTAATCGCGATTAGCCGTTAAACGACTTTAGTGAGACTGGCCCTAAGTGGTTAAACTTTAGAATGATTATTCTCAGTTACCACATATTTTTGTTTGAACCCACAATATCTTATCAACTATCTGTAGTAGCTTTGAGGAATTTATCCTGTTGATATAAAGGCAAGTACATCTACTGCTGTAAGTAATCGGTTCAATACACTGTGAGTTCAATGTCGACTTAATCCAAGAAATCCTAAAGAAAATTCTAGAATATAATACAAAAAAGTGTATTTTAGGATTAATATAATTTTCATCATTTTTGTAAGCAGTTATGTGGTAGAAAACATCCTGGACTGCTTTGACTTGTTAATAATATCCTGAAAAAATGTAAAGGGGCATTAAGGGAGAATAACACAAGAGTAAACGAATGTAAAGCAAACTGGGATTTAATTTCTCAATGACTATGGAAGGGAATTATTCTTTTGAAAATGTGATATTTACTATAAGTATAGATTTCTTCTTAACTGCAACATATGCAGATATTTCTAAATCTTAAAAGTTCAATTAAGGAAATTGTCTGCATTATGACTTTGCATTATTGGGCCGAACAAATATAAGTATTGCAATAACTAATATTTGAAGCACTTACTTTTGAGGGACCCTGGTATATTATATTCCTCAGCTTAGAAGTGTTTTAACACATTGACGGACAGTAAGAACAAGTAAAGTTCGAAATTTAACACTATATGTTTTTGTAATTCTTAGAATATTAGAAAAATAGTTTAATACTCTTTCTGATTAAATAACTTAATTTTGATTAATTCAGCTCCTTTAATTAGGTTGCGGCTATAACAGCCATGGCGCCAGCGGACTCTAGATACTAAGTAATGGGACGATGGCGGCTATAACAGAAAAAATTTAAAAACGTAAATGATAGGTTTAATGACTCAAATAAGCATTTTTTAGTGTGCAACAAAGTATTTTTGGGAGTTTTACACGAAATGTTAGCTCATAATCACACAAAAATAAATAAATGACAAACAAATAAATTCAACAGAGAACACGATCGCCCTGCTCCCTTCACAACCACGTGCATACTGAAGCTGCAAGTCGTGTAACAGGTGGAAAATGAAATTCAACCTAAAAAATTGTTTCCAAAACATGACACTAGGCTTATACATGTACGCCAGTAAATGCACATTTGTGTCTAAAAACCACCGTTTCGTTTTGGAAGGCTATTTTCGTCATGACACATGGTGAACTTCGCTTTGACGGCTATAAAGATCAACGTGTCCATCATCGTGTTAAAAAAGAGCTCCAAACTTGAAATTTCAATTAATTAAATCATCTTCGTTGTTTTATTTTGCATTGTTAGGCAGAACGCCAATAAAATATTATAATAACAAAGATTTGGGGCTTTTATTTTTAAAGAACCCGAAGTTATTGCTCCTCTTAGAAGTGTTATAATAAAGAACTGAATATAATGCCTTATGAAAATACTCAAAACTTGAAATTTCAATTAATTAAATCATCTGCGTTGTTTGATTTTGCATTGTTAGGCAGAATACCAATAAATATTATAATAACAAAGATTTGGGGCTTTTATTTTTAAAGAACCCTAAGTTATTGCTCCTCTTAGAAGTGTTATAATAAAGAACTAAATATAATGCCTCATGAAAATACCCAAAACTTGAAATTTCATTTAATTAAATCATCTGTGTTATTTGATTTTGCATTGTTAGGCAGAACAACAAGTGTTGTCATAACTAAGATTTAGGACCTTACTTTTGAGACACCTTGGGCTATAAATCCTCTTGGAAGTCTTAGAATTAAATATAATACCTTCTAAATTCGAATTAAATTTCGAAATTTAATTCGAATAATTGAAATTTCGAATTCGATCTAAATTTGAAATTTCTATTACTTAAATCCTGTGTGTTGCTTAATTTTGCATTATTGAGCAGGACACCAATAAGTATGATAATAGCAAAGATTTGGGGCTTTTATTTTTTAGCAGTTATGGGGTGTTCCTTTGCTTGGAAGTGTTATAATAAAGAACTAAATATAAGGCCTTAAGAAAATATCCAAACTTAAAATTTCAATTAATAAAATTATCTGCGTTGTTTGATTTTGTGTTATTGGACAGAACAACAATAAGTATTGTAATAACTACTATGTAGGACCCCTATTTTTTTAGCACCCTATACAATTGCTCTACTTGGGTTTGGGATGCTAAAGGGCTGAATATAAGGTTGTATGAAATCCAAAGCTTGGAAGTTCAATGAATCCAATCATATGCGTTGGGATTTAACCACAGCAACAATAAGTACCATAATAATTGAGATTTGGAATCCCTATGGTTTAAGAACCCCTGGGCTATTGCTCCACTTGGAATACTAAAGACCTGAATATAAGGCCTTATGAGAACAAAACTTGAAATTTTAATGAATCCAATCATCTGCATTGGAATTTAGACAGAGCAACAATAAGTATCGTAATAACTAAGATTTAGGAACCCTGTGGTTTTAAAGACCTTGGGCTATTGCTCCACTTAGACTTGGAATACTAAGGCACTGAACATAAGGGCTTATGAGATCCAAAACTTGGAACTACAATGAATCCAACGACCTGCATGTGATTTCTCATAGCCACAATAAGTATAGTAATAACTAAGATTTGGGGCCCCATATTTTTTGAGGGACCCTAGTCTATTTTCTTGCTTGGACTCATTATAAAGCTTTGACAACAAGGTCTTATGAGATTAAAAAAATGACAACCATTTAGAACTTAATGAATCCGATCTTTAAAGTTATTAAATGAAGCTGAGCATTGCTTACAAATAGATCAAAATCTCCAGCATAGAGTCCAATCTCCCAATCTTTATTCCGATCTCTTACTTTGACTTTTACGGGGGTGGGATTAGGTTTCAGCGACCCACCCTTCATTACCATAAACGCCTTCTTCCAAAACCCCCCTCCCCTTTGTTACATCACCCCCAAGTCTCAAAAATCGGAAGTTATCGTATATAAATATATATACGCTCCCATCCATCATGTGACTGCGCAAAAAGAAATAATAATAATAAAAAAAGAGTCCATCCTGTCAAATCGGCGGATTGATACAAACCCAATATAACGCGAGATGGGTGGGGGGGAGATCAATCCGTTGCGGTTATTCCGTCCCCCCTCTTCCCCGCTAGGAACGTTTCTGGTTCTTGATAGCCGGTCTTTTGATGAATTACCCTCCATTTTGAGATCCGCGTCTGAAATCTCGTCTGCCGTTTTTACGACCCTCCCCCTGGCAGACGATAAGTCATGCTTATACGTCTCCCTCCGTAGCTCATAAGCAATCGGGGTGTTAAAATGATAGAACATTTAAAATAAAATAAAATAGAAAAAAAAAAGAATAAAAATGTTCCATCCTAGGGAGGTGTCAGTAATGCTGCTGCGATGGCTGATATTTTGTTATTTTTTTAATTTAACTTTTCCCTCCCTTTTCCCCTTGCGTTTTTATTTTCGCCAAATGTTGTGGTGACATTCGGGAGAGTATTGGAACACCCCACCCGAAAATTACCTTCACCCCCATACCCGCTTCCCCGTCAGAACCTTACGCAATCATGGATTCGAATATCTCGAACTTTAGGCAGACTCCACCCCCTCATCAGCGGTCGTGAAATATCCCTCCAAATGTGACTCGGTCGATAATTTTCAGAATTTTCTTCTTTTTTTCTTCTTTATCCGTCGGCCAAAATTAAGTTACCAAAGTTTTTCTTTTACTGGGGAAATAAAAAAAAGAAGAAAAAGAGAAAAGAAACGTGATAAATTTTCTTTAAAGTTTTAGCGCTAAGCGCTCTTTAATGTGCTTTTTTCTTGGATTTTTCGAACGATCCTTCTGTTCTGTGGAAGCTTATAAAAATCTCTCAAAGAAAACAATTACCCGACATTTCTGGCGGAGATTTCGAAGACGTGAAATTGACGCGATTAAAAGCTAATTATAGAGTTTTAAGCGAACACAATACACCCTTAACTGTGTCCGAGGGTTACATAGACAGGTAATTAAGGTTAACTCTCCTGTGGTTCGGAGAACCTAAGAAACCGGGGAGAAAAAACAAAAACATTCCCTTTTTATTTTAATACCAATTTCGATATTTTAGAAATTTTCTTTTCCAGCTATCTATCAGACTTGTGATACCAAAAATTATGCAGTGGAGGAAAAATTCCATTGAAATGTTATAAAATCGGTTCTTTTAACCGTTTGAGTGAAGAGTTTTCTTATATATATGCTAATAGTGCGGAATGAAATCCGTAGTAATTTTTTAAGAACAATAGAATGGTTGTAATTAACACTAATTATTATGTATCAAGTAATTTATACCAACAAAAATATTCTTTATTCTCACTTATTACAAGAATGTTTTGCTTCAAAAATTCCATTAATTCCTTTTTTACATATATCGCAAGTTAAGTTGGATCGTCTAATTCCATTACCATTTTTTTTTTACTGCATACATCACATTGTCGCAAGTTTCCCCCAGGCAATTTTTCTAAAGAAAACTTTGTACTTATTGGTAGTCTTCCTGTGGCATTTTTGCTTGCTGACCATTCCAACTCTATAGCATCAATAATGATCAGTAAAACACTTGTTGAGAAAGTGAAAACTGTTTCTAATTTCTATACAACAACGAAAAGTTTTTTTTACTACAAATAAATAAATAAATAAAACACGCTAATTTTGTCTACCGTTCCACAATCCACGGCTCTACTGCATTAATACTTACCAGTGTATTTTATTATAATTCTTATATTATTAAAAATCACAATTGAGTAAAAATGCTGAATGATGGCCGAATGGTAGAGCGCTGCTCTTCGGAACCGGAGTTCGCGGGTTCGAATCCCGCTATGGGCATGGATGTTTGTAGCCGTTTGGAATCGGCTTTAAGCTGTAGGTCCCGGTCTCATTAGCCCTCGTGTGCAAAACAGTAGACCGTAGCGCTCCAAACCAAACCAAACCAATTGAGTAAAATGAATACAAACTGCGATTGATATAAACTCAACTGCTCTCAATAGATGGAAAAATTATACTAACCAACAGCAGCGTCTCCGCATTTTCGGTACGAAATAAGAGAAGCAATATCGCGCTTCTCCGCATTTTTGGCACATAACAAGCGAAGCCCGATAGCGCTTTGCCGCACTCAAACGATTAAATAAACTCTTAACCCTTTATTTTTCAACATCCCCGAATTAAAAATATATTCTCAAATTTTAGAATTTCTAACAAGTAAGAGTAATTTATTGTCACAATATTAATGACTAAAAAAAAAGAAGCTAAGAGCGGAAATTGGTAACATAATTAAAATGGATCATAAATGCATTTTTGGGAGGAAAAGACAATTCATGTCTAACCTGATCAATCGCAAAACAAAATTAGGATACTAATTAAAGCTGTTTAACTTTATGCAAGTGAAAAATGTGCCTGTCGTGAATTATCTGTTTTTCATATTCATAATGGACTCGCTACCCAGCATTACATTCACCAGTCAAACATAAAATTCCACAAATCAAATTTTAAAACACTTTAATGAAGTAGAACTTAATAAATCCACATCAGCCCATCATCGAAGCAACAACTCAATACAACACTTATCATTTAGAACACCTAAGAGAAGTCAAAGTAGTAGTTATTTTTATTCTAGTAGAAGTAGTTGTTATTTTTATTCTAGTAGAAGTTGTAGTTATTTTTATTCTAGTAGTAGTTCTTTATAAGCCTAAAACAAAGATACACTCTCACTGGACATCTTTGAGGAAAAAAACCTTCATAGCTATCTTTGGCTTGGTGCATATAGGCTTCTGGAGAGTAAGACATAATTTTGAACTGTACAAGTTTTACAGACAACCACAAATTACTGTAGTAATAGATTAAGATAGCTTTTTATATTTAGATAAGTTCGTAAAATAATCAATCCCATGAAGATCTTAACATTCAAAAACACTGAGAGATCTGCATGGTATCCTTTACAATGGTATGTTGTATGGCATCCTTTGCAAAATGAACAATTAGTTTTTTTTTTCAGTGCGAACCCTCTTTCTTTTATATCAATTAACTGCTGTGTAGCACTGACTTGCTAGCAGAAAAGTTGAAAACTGCTGTTCTAATGGAGATTGATGTTCTATTCAAGATCGAATTCTTAAACTCGTATTGAGTGTTAGAAGGTATTAAATGATGAAACCCTTTCAACAATAAACATATAATACAGTCGTGAATAAACATTTAATATACTCATAAGGAGAATTAACATCAAATACTCTAAACTAAATCAATTTCAGAGATAGTATGTCTATCCCAGAGTAGATCGACCATACCCTGTTAAAATTAAAACATTAATATCGTTCCTTCTTTTTTAGCTGTTTCCAAACGTCTAACCAAAAGTTCATATTCAGTTCGAAGTCGCTTGAACTCATACTGTATAACTCTGCAGGGGTAACTTACATATTGAAGTACAGTTGAAAAATTGTCCGCACCTAATGTGAAAAAAGCATTGTTGCCTTTCTAACATAATGCGACCAATTAAAATAAAAAGGCTATTAAAATGAACTGAAAAAAATTAAAATAGAAAAAAATAAGTCAACGTTAAATCTTATCACCTATTTTAAGTAATCTCTTTGGCTAACCCCAGCCATTTTGTCACTATAATGCATAAATCTACATAGCTATAAAAATGGTTGGTTCAAAAAGTTTTTGAGGTCCATATGCGACCAGCGGACCATTAGTTGGACACTCCTTTTGTTACCACTCTGAGTATAGCTCTCTAATTCTATTTTAAGTATAATTCACAAAATAATTTTTCTCACTGAGTTTCATATAAGAGAGTGAGAGACTCAATACATGAATTACATTTTGTATATATGTTTATATTTATAGCTCTGTAGGGGTCACTTATACGAGACTACTTAAACGAACGATCGAGTCCATACACGAATTACATTTTGTATATATGTTTATATATATAGCTCTGCAGGGGCTACTTATACGAGATTACTTATATGTACGAGTGAGTCAATACACGAATTACATTTTCTATATATGTTTATATGTATAGCTCAGCAGGGGTTACTTATACGAGATTACTTATACGAACGAGCGAGTCAATACATGAATTACATATTGTATATATGCTTATATGTATAGCTCTTCAGGGATTACTTATACGAGATTATTTATACGAGCGAGCGAGTCAAAACATGCATTATTTTGAGTATATAATTATGTATATAAGTATACAGGGATTACTTATACATTGATGTACAGTATTATAATGGTCCACGTCTAATATGATATCTTTCTAACATTAAGCCACCAATTAAAACAACAGGCTATTAAAACAAACTGAAAAAATGAGAACGGGAAAAATAAATCAATCAAAGCTAAAATCTCATTACCTATTTTAAGCATTATGTTAAACTAATCCCAGCCATTTTGGCACTAGTACAAAATAAGTCATCGCCCAAACAAAACATTCCAAGCTGCTTCTAAAAGTCCATGACTGGAGCAAAAATCGAACCAAAAGAAAATAGAAAAAAAATTCCCAGATTTCCTCCCCCTTCATCCTTCTTGTAAAAACAGCATTACATATGCAAAAGCTAGTAGCGTATATTTATCCACTGATTCCGGTCTATTTTCGTAAAAATCCCGGGAAAAGGGTGTTTCTGAGAAAGGAAAACCCTTTTTACCCTTAAGCTATTTGTTCGGAATAGCGCATGTACTTCCATCGCGGAGAGAGATCCAAAGAACATCTTAGCGTTATACAACCCCATGTTCGGTACTCAGTGATTGGGAAGGTTTGTGTTTCAAATGAAGAGTGTTTGTGTTTTGAAGAGGAAATTGTGTTAGACTCTCTGATATTTATTAAAGCAGATTTTCAAATGGACTTTACACATTGCTTCAGGACTATATATGAGGTTATATAAAAAGATATACTTCTTGAATTCTTTGTTTATTTTATTTGAGAATATTTTTATAAAGTCTTTAAAAATCCATATGAGATAAAGGAAATACGTAGTGGAGAATTCTCATATTTTACAGCTAAAGAGCTAGTTTGCTGAGTAATCAAGTTTAGAAGCATTAAATCATTGATTTATCCCAAATTATTTATTTTGTACGGAAGCCCAGATTTTATATTGGTTAGCGTATTGTGGTATAGGGCAGTACATATAGAATTGAATTAGATTATCGTGTAAGTCTTGGCTGTATTTGTGTGCTGTCCCCGCATAGGGAGCTATGTTGTTTACATATATGGTGTTCCCATAATAATAAGGGTAACAAATCAGCGCACTGTTTAAATAGTGCTAATAAAGGAAAGTGCCCAGTTTTTGTTAAAAAAAACTGTGAAAATATAAAAATAATTAATTTTTTTAATTATATTTAACCTAAAGAGAGGAAAATTCGAACTTTTTAAGAATCTTATATAAGAAATTTGACCCGATTTCTGAAGAAGACATTAGTACATATGTGATATTAGGTACATATGTGATAATTTTAAATTTAATCATTAATTATTTTTGTTGCAATGAAAATTTTATCAACGTTATTAACCACAAATTCTTTTCATAAAAGTCTCGGAGTCTATTTCACGGACTAATAAATATCCAGGGTTTTAGTTATATATCTTTCAAAATTAAGAGGCTTGTTCATTTGTGTGTTCTTGTTTAATACATAACCACACGGTTTGTAATCGATTCGCTCAATTTTGGACAACATTCATATATACCGCCACTGTCAATAAATAATCACTATCAATATTAAAACCTCTGCTGTCCTATCACGTAATATGACAAGATAAGTTAGCAATTAACATGCGATAAGTAAAGATAAACAAATTATTGAGCGTGTACCATATAATTCTCAGCCAAAAAATAAACCATTTTTTGCCCTACCTCGTAGGGTACTTTACAATTCTGGAAAATTAAAAAAATTACTGATCCCGTCGTATCACGTTATATATGTTAGTATTCAAAGAAATTTTAAATAAAAAATTAGGTTTCCCTGAGCCCGAGCAAAAGCGTAAGAACATAAAAGGTTAAGTACACGGTTCAGAAACAGAGGAGTCATTTAAGTACACGATTCAAACACACTAAAATAATATTTCTTGTACTAGCATATAGCCCGTCATGTGACGGGATCGGTAAAATTTTTAATTTTCCAGAATTGTAAAGTACCCCATGAGGCAGGTAAAAAAATGGGTTGTTTTTTGTCTCAGAATTATCTGGTACACCCTCAATAATTTGTTTATCTTTATACTCCTTTAAAGTCTCCCCATACTGTGAATGCAGTTTAGAATCACGTTGAATTCATTTAGAAAGATAATTCAAAGTTTTCTGAGCTACGTCGAAATTATCGTTAAGTTCTTCCCTATTTTATTCCACAGTAATTAATGGAAGTACATTAATGAAATTCTCATTTCCACTACACCCTGGAGGTAAATAGAATTTAGTGTTAATACCGGTGATAAAATTTTCATTGCAACAAAAATGTAATGGATGATTAAATTTAAAACTATCACATATGTACCTAATCTATTATTTAAGCCAAATATAAAAGAAAATTGTTCAGTGATAAAACGTATGAAAATCATGCAGACGATATTGAAGTAATTTAAAATAAGAAATGATTAAATAAGATGGTTAAAAGAATGACGTCATAGGGCCGGTCTCACCAAAGTCGTTTAAAGGTTAACCACGATTAATCTTTGTTTAAATTGCATACCACAATTGGTTTGCTTCATGGGTTAATCGCGGTTAACTGTTCAGTGACTTTGGTTATACCGACCCTTTATGCTAGAAAAAAAAATATTTTTACCTATTTATTATGTGATAAATTGATAAATTTTATCACCTGCTCTTAACCATTGACCTCAAAGAACCATATTACCTCAAAGAAGTTTATAAAGCTTTCCACTAAAAAAAGGCCCAAGTCAAAGAAATCTTTAAAAACTATTGTGTTTGCCTGTAAAATTGGAAATTTGTGCCATAGTGGCATTTGCTTGCGATGTACTGAATTGTTTCAGAAAAAGATCTTAGCTATTCTACACAGTGTAGACATTTTTTTTTTTGGGGGGGGGTTATGAATTTAAAGACAAAAATTAAACAAGTATGAATTTAAAGATAAAAGTTAAACAAGTGTGAATTTAAAGATAAAAATAAAAGAATTTAATATAAGCATTTTTCATTTGAATTGCTATTCGCCTTGCTTTCGACAGTTGTCTTCTGTCATTCTTTTTAGAAAATTCAAGTGTTTTTATTTTGAATTTCAAATTAAATTATGATATATCTATAATATATTTTTTTTAAAAATCACATAGAAATTAATATAATACATTTGATTCACCAAAATATTTTCCTAACTAAAGTCATGGAAACTGCAGTACATTTTACCAAGTAACCAGGAAATTATCCTCTCTCCTCTTTTCAGTGTTGCCAGCACTGAAAACAGAAATAACAATACAAAATTTCATTTCATAAATCACTGTTAATATAATAGATTTTTTTTCCTATCAGGGAAATTTGAAATATATCCCTATATAATAATAGCCTAAGTTATTGTCCGTCTGTCCTCGAATTTATGAAGCGGTTGGACCTGGAATGAATAGAAACATCCACATTGGATTCTTGATGAATTGGGGTTAGTAAAATTCAAAGCGAGTAAAGTTTATCTTCTCTTAAACTATCGATCCGATTCTAAAATAAATTGGTATGAATATGCTTCATATCACAGCAAAAAATAGTGTCGTCTTTAAAACGTTCAAAATCCATCCCTTCCCCCTTTTTCAAGAGTTTAATGCCATGATTTCAAACCCTATTTTCCCCGGTTAAAGCAAGCGATTAAATTCATCTTATGATAAATAAGTAAAAAAAACATTTTTTCTCGCATTATGACGTCCTACCTTTAACCATCTCATTTAATCATTTCTTATTTTAAATTATTTAAATGTCGTCTGTATTATTTTCATACTTTTTATCCCTGAACTTAGATATTACGTAAATAATTTTCTTTTAAATTTATCTTAAATAATAGATTAGTTACACATCCGATAATTTTAAATTTAATCACCGATTAATTTTGGCTGCAATTAAATTTTTATCACTTGTATTAACAACAAATTCTATCTACCTATAGCGTGTAGTGGAAATGATAGTTTCATTCTTTACTTCCATTAATTACTGTGCAAAAAAAAATGAGAAGAACTTAACGATAATTTCTACGTAGATAAAAAAAAAACTTTGAATTATCTTTTTAAAGGAATTCAACGTGATTCTATACTGCATTCATAGTATCTTTAGAGGAGTATGAAGATAAACAAAATTATTGGGCGTGAACCAGATAACTCTCAGCCAAAAAACAAACCATTTTTTTACCTGCCTTATAGTGTACTTTACAATTCTGGAAAATTAAGAATTTTACTGATCCCATCATATGACGGGCTATGTACTAGTCTATTATATTTAAACACATTACTTACACAATGGAAGAAATTGGCACAAAAAGTAATACTGAAATATTAGATTTATAATGTAAATTCAACTTCTATTAGCATTGCAGTTAAATTTTAAGCTTTATTTAGATTTAAAAAAAATTGTTTGGAATTATATAATAGAATGGCATCTTATCGTTTGTTTCAAATTTTGCCAACATAAAAGTTTTGATGCCCTATTATTTTTTTAGATAATTTTCATTAAAAGGTAATTATATCTTCCCCCTCTCATTTGAATTTTTATAAACTATAATACAGTGAACATTTAAAAAGTTAATAAAAAGGGAATTTTTCTCATCATTTTCAACTCTCACCTGTTCTGTAATCAAATCTCACCTGCTCAGGTAAGGCTTTCTGGCGCCATCTAGTGACAATTAAACAAGACACTTAAGAAAAATCATACAATCTGTTATATTTTCATGCATTTTGAATTGTAAAATAGACACTCTAAACACAAAATTTCTTTATTAAGTTGAGGTAAATGGTTCATTTAAATATAACACAATTTTTGCATTTCCTTTCAAGACAATCATTTATGAAGTAATTATCGTGATATAATTCAATTATACTTTCTTCATTAATTTTATGCCGATGATTTTATCTTACATGGGCATTTTCGTACTAATAGGTACTTAATAAAAATTATTTTATAAACGCTTTAATTTGATAGAAGTGGAGGTTATTTATTTTGAATGATAGAATTGTAAAATAGACACTCTAAACATAAAATTTCTTTATTAAGTTGAGGTAAATGGTTCATTTAAATATAACACAATTTTTGCATTTCCTTTCAAGACAATCATTTATAAAGTAATTATCGTGATATAATTCAATTATACTTTCTTCATTAATTTTATGCCGATGATTTTATCTTACATGGGCATTTTCGTACTAATAGATACTTAATAAAAATTATTTTATAAATGTTCTAATTTGATAGAAGTAGAGGTTGTTTATTTTGAATAATAAAATTGTAAAATAGACACTGTAAACACAAAAAAATTTCATTATTAGTTTAAAGTAAATGGCTTATTTAAATATAACACAATTTTTGCATTTCCTTTCAAGACAATCATTTATGAAGTAATTATCGTGATATAATTCAATTATACTTTCTTCATTAGTTTTACGCCGATGGTTTTATTTTACATGCGAATTTTCTTACTAATAGATACTTAATAAAAATTATTTTATAAACGCTCTAATTTGATAGAAGTAGAGGTTTATATTTTGAATGATAGAATTGTAAAGATAGACACATTTCGAATTGTAAAATAGACACTGTAAAAAAAAAAATTCTTTATTAGTTTAAAGTAAATGGCTTATTTAAATATAACACAATTTTTACATTTCCTTTCAAGACCATCATTTATGAGTTGAAGTAAGTATCGTGATAGACTTCAATTATGCTTTCTTCATTAATTTTATGCGGATGATTTTATCTTATACTAGCATATAACCCGTCTTATGACGGGATTAGTAAAATTTTTAATTTTCCAGAATTGTAAAGTGCCCTATGAGGCAGATAAAAATATGGTTTCTTTTTTGGCTGAGAATTATCTGGTACACGCTCAATAATTTGTTTATCTTCATACTCATCTAAAGTTTCTCGATACTGTGAATGCAGTTTTGAATCACATTGAATTCATTTAGTCAAACCATGTGGTTATGTATAAAAAACAAACACACAAACGAACAAACTTCTTAACTTTCAAAGCTATATAATTTAAGCGCTAGATATTTATTAGTCCGTGAAATAGACTCCTAGACTTTTATGAAAAGAATTTTTTTTAATACAAGTGATAAAATTTTCATTGCAACAAATAATAATTATTGATTAAATTTAAAATTATCACATATGTACCTAATATTTTTTTATATTATTTAAGCCAAATATAAAAGAAAATTATTTATTTAATATCTAAGTTCAGAGATAAAACGTATGAAAATAATGCAGACGATATTTAAATAATTTAGAATAAGAAATGATTCAATGAGATGGTTAAAGGAATGACGTCATAATGATAAAAAAATATTATTTTTACCTATTTAGTATGTGATAAATTGATAAATTTACTCACCTTCTGTTAACAGGGGAAAATAAGGCTCGAAATAATGGCATTAAACAGTCGAAAATGGGAGAAGGAGGGATTTCGAATACTTTAAAGACTCACTTTGAAATTTACTAACCTTAATTCAGCAAGAATCCAATATGAATGCACCTATAAATTCCATGTCCAACCGCTTCATAAATTCGTGAAGAGACGGACAGATAACTTAGACTATTATTATATAGAGGATGTGAGAGCATCGATTTTTTTACTAATAGATACTTAATAAAAGTTATGCTTATAAACGTTTAAACTTGATAGAAGTAGGGGTTGTTTATTTTGAAAGATAGTATTACGAATATTTTATTGAAAAAATAAATTTAATGCAATAGCTTGTCTTCCCATAAAGAAAAATCCTTAAAATAAGGCATTATTTTATGCACTTACACAGATTTGCCTAGATTAATTTTAGAACGTAGTAATAGAATTACTGTTATAATATATCCCAGTGCTGTTTTCCCTACAGTTAATAACATTTTTAATGAAAATCGAAATCATCACTTTTAAATATTTCGGTCAATTTTTGTCACACAGAAGTAAAAATTTCTGTGTTCTGGTTCTTACAATGAGTTTAATTTTTACTAAATATAACCATAGAAAACAAGGAAACGAATTAAAATTTAGTTTTTGTAATTGTGGCAAAATTGAATCTTTAAATTTAAAAATACCATAAAATGGATGTTTTTTTAAAAGAATCTTTGTAATTCAAAGTATATATATATATATATATATATATATATATATATATATATATATATATATATATATATATATATATATATATATATATATATCACAGTGGCGTGCGGTCCATATGTGCATTGTGTGCACTGCACACCCTGGCAAAATTATGAGGGACAATAATTTTCTGCACCTATGTCTACCTATCTTTATATGGTATATAATAAATATTATTTATAATATATTCAAATATTACGTTGATTTGCTTGTTTGTATTCCCATCAGTGCGTGCGGTACTAGGTACTGCACCATGTAGCTCGCAAACGAACATAGGAAGTTCGGATGTGTACGCACTGTGCAC
>CM063497.1:90710824-90733324 GCA_032207245.1 Pardosa pseudoannulata | reverse complement strand
CGTTCGTGTTCACGGAACTGTTCGTATTCACAATCGTTACATATTGTCCTTAAATATTTCCAGAGTTTTAACTTGTTCAAGGAACTATTCATACTGACAACGAAAGTCCAATTCAAATGGTAGAAAAATCCACTGTGTGTGCAAACGTTCATTAGGTGGCATAAACCTCTAGTTCGAGAAGACGGATAAATTTCCGCTGAGCTCCAGTAGCACCAGACTGCTGCAGAGCTACTGTCGACGGCAAATTAACCGATCGTTTTTTTTTTTTTTCGCGTTTAATGTGCAAGCTCTAGTTTATTTCAACGGACTACTACTGGAATGCGACGACGGTAAATTTTTCCTCTCGGGAAAATCCGCCGTGTGTGTTACCAGCTTTAAATTTCAACTTTTAAGCCCAAGGATTCTGGAAGAGATTCAGAAAAAAAGGATAATCCAACCGAAGCCTTTTGAAATCGCCAAAGAGCTAGAATAAAATGTTCTTTATGTTTTAAAACAAAAATTACGAAAAATATGTATTAATAAAATAAATTATCAAATTACTAAAAATTGATTTTTGTGAAAGTATAAGCATTTCTTTACGCTTCTAGGTGAGAAAGACATTTTGTATTATTGGTAAAATTCTCTTATTAAATTCTCTCATCTCCATGAGACTCCACTACTCCTTTTAAACTGTTGATCCTTAATAAGTTTTTAAGGTGAGTTTGGCCTTCATGCAATATGAGAAACGGTCAAGGTCGCTGTTCGCTTTATTTTTCACTCCTAAAGGGGTAAACATTGGCGGTCTGGTCCCTACGCAACGTCAATTGTTTGCTGAATTAGGAATAGATAAGGCATGAAATTATCTCACTTATTGTAGATAATAAATTCAATGTCTTCTCTAACAATATAAGCGATCAATATGAAAAGTTCGTTTGCTTCTAGATTAATTCCAAAATAAATTTACTTAAATTAATCAAAAATATATCCTTTTTAAGGTATGAATACATTGTATTGTTTGAGGACAGCTGTTTACTTCAAGCAGTAACTTATACATAATTTTATAAGTTAGGTAGCGTGGAACATCAGCATTGATATTCGAGAATTGATTTGCAATGAATTTCCCCTAACTTTATATAGTAATAGTGTATACAGGTCCAATTAGTGTATACACGTCTCCTTTTATTCTGTTAATCCCCATGCTTTATAGTGTTTAGACTTCATGCAATATAGGAAATGGTCAAAGCTACTATTTGCTTTATTTTAAACTCCTTAAGATATATCATTTTATTGACAGTCATTTACTCCCACAATTTGAATTTCTTGTATTAAGGATGCATAAAACATTAATTTTTGTAGTCTATTTTTGGCAATAATATCAATGTGTTCTCTAACAATATAAGTGATCCACATTGATATTCCACAATAAATTTGCTTAACCCCTTTCCTGCATCTTTAGTAAAGGGATCGACAGGAATCTATGGGCAGAGCCCTTCAATCCTGAGTTTCTTTAAGTAAGCATGAATGGTTGTAAGCGAGAAAATAAACAACTAAATAGGAAAAAGGAAAGATAATAGTGAATTCGTGGGTTCGTGACAAAAAAACTAGAAAGGAGATAATTTAGGGATAGACAAAAAACGATATTTTTGCTATCAGAGACATTCGTTCATGTCGAAGACTCGTGTAGAAATAAGTAGTTTTGATAAAGTTTTAAATCCTTCTGGTCACATGACAGCCAATTAAAAACAAGAATGTCAACCAGTGAGAAACTGCCATGTCGAACATGAGAAGAGAGTGTGAACAA
This sequence comes from Pardosa pseudoannulata, assembly GCA_032207245.1. Lineage (NCBI taxonomy): Eukaryota > Metazoa > Arthropoda > Arachnida > Araneae > Lycosidae > Pardosa > Pardosa pseudoannulata. The sequence goes on along the minus strand of CM063497.1, from coordinate 90,731,544 downwards.
TGGACCGCTTTCCTGTTTTAATGCTATTTGTTTTTCTAACAATTTCTGTTTTAATTATGATGATATTTAAAAGGATGGAAGTTAATTTTCTATGAAAAATGATATACGTTATATTAAATTGAAAATAGGGTTCACAAAATATCATATAGCGTAATATTACATCAAATATATGGTACACAAAATATCCCATCATGTAATATTTCATCAAAAACAGGTAACTGGTTAAATCAATAAGATATACATACTTTTCTAAGGCATGACTACAATGCACTATTTGGGGTAACTTATGTATAACTTTAAAAGTTAGGTAGTATGAAACAGCAGTATTTATGTTTTAAAAAGTCATTTGCTATAAAAAGTGAGTTTTTCATAACTTGATATACAGCCGAACGATGGCCGATTGGTTAGAGTGCTGACCTTCGGTACCGGAGTTCGTAGTTTCGAATCCCACTGTGGCATGGATATTCGTAGCGGTTCGGAATCGGCTTTAAGCTGTAGGTCCCGGTCTCATTAACCCTCGTGTTGCAAAAAGTAGACCGTAGCACTCCAAACCAAACCAAACCATAACTTGATATAACTAACTATAAAAAAAATTTCATAGTTTCAATTTTTCATTTTTTTACATCAAACTATAATAATTATTCCTTATTTTAGTACCAGTACTTTTCCTGTATCTCAAATCGAATCATAGGATATATTGAATTAAGTTATCTGCTTTATTTACAAGCATTCCCAGGATTTAAAATTATAGATGGCTCCCTCAATACCCCTCGATATGTTTAGAAAACCTTATGGTTCAAACAGACAAGAAACAAAAAACAAGCTCATACCTTCAGCTAACCATGCAGTGTTGTTGACTACAAAATCCATGGAGAGAGGAAAAATCAAGCTTCACCACAAGCAAAAATATCAGCCACAGCAAAACGATGCCCGTCACAAACGTGCTCGTCAAAAAGAATCTCACATTCTGTTTTAAAATATACAAAGAGTTACTATCTTGAGATCAACTTTGATACATCAACGGGAAAAAAAATTGCATATAATGATTACAGATTAATTTCAAAGAATTTGTTCAAACCAACATACGTCACTTTGAATTTCGCTTTATTGAAGTATGAAACACTATATGTCTGTTGCTAGAAAAAAAATTATTACAAACAAGACCACTAAATTGTACTTGAAATATCTGAAATCTCTTTACTATGCTAAGCAGAGTTCTTATTCTCAAACTAAAAGAATTGTCATCAACATTTGTGCTTACTTGTGCTGTATAGCATGCAATGAGAACGTACTCGTCAGTATGTTTAAAAAACCTTAAATTTGAAACAGACATAAAACAAAACAAAACAAAAAAACAAGCTGATACCCTAAGCCAACCATGCAAGGTTTGTGACTACAAAAGCCATGGAAGGGGGGAAAATCAAACTTCACCCCAAGCAAAAATCTCAGCCACGGCAAAACGATGCCCATCACAAACAGCTGAGATAAAAGAATCTCACCATCAGTTTAAAAATATACAAAGAGTTACTATCTAGAGATCAAGACTACAATACTTATTTTGACTACAAAAGCCATGGAGGGATGAAAAATTAAGCTTTACCACATGCAAAAATATCAGCCTCTGTAAAACGATGCCCGTCACAAACAGCTGAGATAAAAGAATCTCATACTCAGTTTAAAAATATACAAAGAGTTACTATCTTGAGATCAACTTTGATGCATCAACGGGCAAAAGAAATTGCATATAATGATTACAGATTAATTTCAAACAATTTGTTCAAACCCACATAACGTTACTTTGAATTTCGATTTATTGAAGTATGAAACACTATATGTCTGTTGCTTGAGAAAGAAAATTATTACAAACAAGACCACCAAACTGTACTTGAAATATCTGAAATCTCTCTACTATGTTGCGCAGAATTCTAATCAAAATCACCTCTTTTTCAAACAGTCAATCATATCGGGTTTTACTGGGTTTCCACATTGCTGAGACTCTTCTGTAATTGTAAAAAACAAACTTATATTTACTTAAAGAAGTTCAATAATGCCATCAACTCTTTTATTGGAAGAGCACATTCTCTAAACGTGATGAATTTCGTCTCCTCCAGCAACGGCTGCTAGATGAGAAAGAAGATACACGATGCGTGTCTTCCAGGCTAAAAAAAAAGTTGGAAAACGGGGCCTAAAATATCTCCTCTATTCAATTAACCATCCAACTACTTTCAAAACTGTATTGTCCATTACACCCTGCCCCTAGAACGGAAGAATATGTAGAAGATCCAATCTCGCTCATTGATCCAGAAGGGACAAGGGAGGAAAAAAAAAAGATCAAGAGTGGGGTAATTGGTGGTCCCTGCTGTATACTTAATGAGGAGAGTTATACAGTGTCCCGACGGCAGCTGTGTGGAGCATGAAATTCAGATTCCGGGCCTTCCAAATCCGAGATTGGCTGCGAGCCTTTTCTTTTTCGTCTAAAAGGGGGGATGAGAGAAACAGAGAGAGAGAGGGGACTTATTTCGGATCACTTGTTTTTACGTTGGGATATTTCTTCGTTCGTTTCTTCGGCTGTGTAAGAAATGGACACGGGATTGCACTAAGACTATATCTAAGGAAAAAGGGTTCAGAGATTTCAGGTTTCGGAGAGCGCCCCGTGATGGTATATATGGTAATGAAAAAAACATTTTTTTTCTCTCTCTCTGAGTGTTTGTTTCAAGTAGTTCTTGCAGTCCCCGTGTGAAATAGGCTCTCTCCGGAGAGGCTCTGATTGATTCGTGTTCCTTTTTTTTATTTTTAAATTTTTACATTCGGGCTATGTATGCGTCTGACTATCAGAACTGAGGAAAATTGAAGATGTTCTTAAATCCATGTGTTTGATAAACTTCTGTGTTTTGGAAGTTCGTTTCGAACAAAAATCCCACACCATAAGGCAACGTGATCAGAATAACAATAGTTGGTTACTTAGAATTACGGAAGAAAAAATTTTAAGTAAAAAGTGCACACAGCGAAAAATAACTGAAGTCGTAAAAACTACCTTTATAAATTTCCTTCCTCCAAATGCTGGGCATCATATGTCTGATTTTTCTAGATTGTGTGTTCAGTGCTAACTAAATATTCGTCCAATTATCGTCCGATATAATTATTTGTATTCAGTTGTGTTTAAATAATCAGGTATTTAAAGTAAAATAATCAATGCTGAGCGAATGATTTTACTTTTTTTTTCAATACTCGTAAAGTAAATAAGTAATAAAATGTTGACAATCATCAAAAATAAAGTATTTTAGTCGGCGAATAACAAAGGATTAATAATTTATTAGTGAATAATCAGCCTAAATTAAAAAATTTACAATTTTTTTTTCTGGGAGAGTAAATAAATAATTTGTGAATGATAAAAAATTAAAGTTATGGGATTATTAGTTTTATTTCTATATTGATAAATATAACTATTTCAAAATAAATTATTTTTTGAAATATCCATTTTTTCATAGACAGAAAATTCATTTATTATATTTTCAGCATTTTTTAATTTACAATTTCAGCGAATAAAATTAGAGTGACTACAATTATATAATACTATTTATTCCAGTATTTTCTGAGCAATAGATGATTTAATTAGTAAAAACTCATTTAAGATGGTAATATTTATCCCAGTTTTAATTAGTTTATTTCTCAATTATACACTCGGCATGAAATAATAATAAATAGTAATATATAATTGTATTCACTATAATTGCATTCACTGAATGAAATTGGCAATTAAAAAGTGCTGAAAATATAATAAATGAATTATCTGTCTATCAAAAAAGTGGATTTTCAAAAAAACAATTTACAAAAAATAATAAATAGTAATATAATTGTATTCGCTGAGTTGAATTGTAAATTAAAAAGTGCTGAAAATATAATAAACGAATTATCCATCTATAAAAAACATGGATATTTCGAAAAATAATTTACAAAAAGTAATTAATAGTAATATATAATTGTATACGCTGAGTGAAATTCTAAATTAAAATGTGCTGAAAATATAATAAATGAATTATTTGTCTATCAACAAAAAAATTTATGTTCCAAAAATAATTTTAAAAAATAATAAATAGTAATATATAACTGTATTCACTATAATTGTATTCGCTGAGTGACATTGTAAATTAAAAAGTGCTGAAAATATAGTAAATGAATTATCTGTGTATCAACAAAGGATAGATATTTCAAAAAATATTTACAAAAAATAATAAATAGTAATATATAATTGTATTCGCTGAGTGAAATTGTAAATTAAAAAGTGTTAAAAATATAAAAAATGAATTATCTGTCTATCAGCAAAAAAATGAATATTTCAAAAAATAATTTACAAAAAATAATAAATAGTAATATATAATTGTATTCACTGAGTGAAATCGTAAATTAAAAGTACTGAAAATATAATAAACGAATTATCTATCTATAAAAAAAATTGGATATTTCGAAAAATAATTTACAAAAATAATAAATAGTAAAATATAATTGTATTCACTTTAATTTTATTCGCTGAGTGAAATTGTAAATTAAAAAGTGCTGAAAATATAATAAATGAATTATCTGTCAATCATCATAAAAATATATATTTCAAAAAATAATTTACTTTGAAATAGTTTATATTATCAATATAAAAATACAACTAATAATCCCCTAACTTTATTTTTTATCATTCATAAAGTATTTATTTACTCTCCCTGGAAAAAATATTTTCTGTAAATTTTTTAATTAAGGCTGATTATTCACTAAGGAATGATTAATCATTTTGTTATTTAACGACTAAAATACTTTATTTCTGATGATTTTCAACTTTCTATCGCTTGTTTACTTCACCAGTATTGAAAAAAAATTTCAAATAATTTTCCCAGCGTTGATTATTTTACTTAATATATCTGATTATTTAATCACAACTGAATATAAATAATTATATCGGTTGATTATTGTGACGGCATTTACTACTTCTTGGATGTCTAGTCCTACGAAGACTCCCTCTTTCAATTTGGCTTTAGAAAATCCAGGAAACTTTTTACACATATATTTTAAGCACTCACCATCTTTTGGAAGAGCCTTAACAAACTGTTTCATAACATCTAATTTTATGTGCAGGGGGGTAGTAATATTTTTTTTTATCAACTAAGCTTTCTCGAATTACATTTTTGGTGCCTGGCGCAAGATTTTGCCTTTTGAGCCAATCTTTTCTGACCCAATATTGTGTTTTGTCACAGCTGTCTCACTCACAAATAAAACAAGGAAATTTTGTATACCCGTTTTGTTGATCGAGAAGCATGGTGATGATTTTTAAATCACTGCAAATGATCCAGCCGTGGTTTTCATATTTTATTTTGTTGAGAACGAGAGCTAGGTTTTCATACCTTTCTTTTAAATGCACCGAGTATTCAACTGGCACAGACGCCCATTGGTTTCCTTGATGAAGTAGGACAGCTTTAACCCATTAACGCCCAAATTATTTTATTTTGACGCACTGACATATAATTCATAAATTGGGTGTCCTTTACCATCAATATGAATATTATTATTGAATTTTATCAATACGTACCTTAGTTTTTTTTTTAAATGCTGATCTAAAAATAGATCACTGGGAGTTCGGAGGATATATTTTAGCAAATACACAACAATCAGTAGTACTTCAATAACGTGGTAAAATCGAAATAAATAGATGAAAACTAATGCATTTTCTTTTAAAAAACGTTTATTTATGCAGAATTTCACAATATTACAGAATGTACTTAGTAAAGTTTAATTATTTTAAAATAATAAAATTTCAATGTTTCTACAGTTTAGTGTGGAATTTGAAGAAACACTTTTTGCATAAAGTTTCATCGTACTTCACACAATATGTTAGGGGACTTCCTTGGCATCCTACAAGTCGACAGCGTCTTTTGCCCTTTCTTTGTCCCATATTGTGATCCCTTTTATAAAAGCGAACATCATGACTGAGATTAGCTTTTGAGGATGAAGGAAAACTGTAAGGTCGACCTTTCAGAACTTTTTTTCCGATTCCCAATTTTAGATATTTTACAGCAACAGCTCTTCGAAAATCTTACATGGGCATAGAATCACCTTTATGAATATTTCTGTGCAGAATACTTGCATTAACTACAGCTATATCAATTATTCGAGTGAATACACACCAGTACCATATTTTACCTCTTATTCTCTCCAAAAGGAGTTTTATCTTGATTTGTCATTCTTACGTTCATCTGCTTTTGAAATGTCTTGGAAATGAATATATGACTTTATTTTTAGGTAAGCATTTCTATTAAAAGAGTCCTGTACAAGACCTATCACTAAATCTTCTACATCACTCCAATAATATCTTTCACTTGAAAGAGTAAAATAGCCAATATATATCAAAACCCCTATAAATATCTTTATATCTTCTTTAGTGATAATTAAATCATGGTCGTTTTTGACATTTTTAGCATAGAAAATAGTCTCATCCACAATTACGTTATATACTTAAACATCAGAAACATCAGAAAACATCAGAAAAAAGTTTTTCAAAGCAATGATGCAAGATGCATTTGCAAGATCATTTTCCATTGCCAAAATATTATTCTTATACGTTTCCCCTAATTCCGACCATTTGGTATAATTCGGGTTTTTTTTTTCAAACAATTTTTGGCTTTTCTGTTTTTAATATTTTAGGCTTCCTCTCAAACGTTGAAGGTAAATCTATTTAATCACACTCATATTTTGATATTACTTCTATTTTACCAACAATATCATTTAAAAATGGAGCATGTAACTTATCATCTATTTTCTCTTCATCTGTGAGTTCATCTATATCAGTGGATATGGCAATAATATCCTCTTTAATTTGTTTAGAAAACAGATAATCAACTGCATCCTGAAAGCTATTAAATACTTTTCAACTCATATTTTCATCTAAAGGTGAAAAAACGTAATATTACCAGGGTCAGGAAAAAAAACGCCCGAACGCCCAGTGATCTATTTCTAGATCAGCAGTATTTTGACACTAATTTTTACTATTTATATTTGTTTTAAGATAACATCGGTTTATATTCTGATAGCTACATCTATGAAGATATTAAATCGCCAAAAAAAATTTAACTTTCGCTTATTACTTAGCTGTTTTCAGTGTTTATGCTAAGAAACGTAGAAAAACGGCGGAACGAAAGGGCGATACAAACTTTCTTTTATCGCTTTAGATCAATGATATAAACAAAACAAGAAAACCACTTGTTGGTAAAAAAGGTGCATGCCTTGTCTTGCCCCCTGTGCAGTATAGAATGTGTGGGGTGGGTTTAAGGTAATCTAAAAGCGAATTTACCAAGCTATGTTTAGCGATCTAAAAATAGATCACTGGGCGCTAATGGGTTAAGGTTCCTTTTTCACGAATCTATAAAAAGCCTCCATTCATCTTTATTGTAGGGAATCTTCAATTTTCTCATCAATTCAGGAAAAACTGAGCAATAAATAAGGTTCTCGTCTTCATCAAAATACTGAATAAATTCCTTTTCACGATTCCTGTACCAATAAAAAGTGGTTCCTTTGGCCAATATGTTTTTTTCTATCAATCTGGAGCCTAATAAATGAGTTGCTCTTTTACAGACTAAGTACTGGTGCTTACATGAGGTCACTGGTAAGGATTCGAGCGTCGCTATAGGTTAACAGCGATTGCGACGGGAGGGAGGGATGATGAAGAGGGACATTGCGTGTTCCTAGGCTCTTCCCAGGCTCGGGCGCTTCCAGGAATCTGTCTAATTGGTGATCTGGATCAACATTGAAGCTTTAAAAGCCCTAAAATACTAACTGCGCTGTTGTAGTTTACCACAGAAGGGTAATTTTGAAGGTTTCATCACGGTAAAATGTCAAAACACGAAGGAAAGTATGAAAGCAAAATACGTGAGAAATATTCACAAAAAAACCTAATAAAATTCAATTTTTCAAAAAAATGTGACGTGATAGACATTTTTAATGATTATTTTCAAAATCAGTACTAAAAAATACTTTAAGTTTAGATGTCACATCCCTTGTATTTTTTTCATCGCAGGCCTGTGTTATTAATTCATTGTTATTCACCGATTAAAATACTTTACTTCTGATTATCGTCAACTTTTGATTGCTTATTTACGTTACAAGTATTGAAACAGAAATAATTTCAAATCGTTCACTCAGCATTGATTATTTTACTTTATATAACTGGCTGTTTAGTCACCACTGAGTACAAATAATTGTATCAGGTGATTATTGGTATGGCATTGATTACTTACACAGTTTAGAAAGAACTTACTAGGTATTAATTATTAATTCATTGTTATTAGCCGATTAAAATACTTTACTTCTGATTATCGTCAACTTTTGATTGCCTATTTACTTTACAAGTATTGAAAAAGCAATAATTTCAAATCATTCCCTCAGCATTGATTATTTTACTTCATATAACTGGTTGTTTAATCACCACTGAGTACAAATAATTTTATGGAGTGATTACTGGGACGGCATTGACTACTTCTAGTTTAGAAACAGCACATATTTTGAATCCTTCACAAATTTATTGAATCATTTTCTATTTCTTAAAGTTCTGTTTAAAACATGCCATTGACAAACAGAGAAACTGAATACGCCGCAGCGCGAGTAAATCTATCTTCTACTGCTTTTTGATGAACATTGTGTTTGAAAGTTCACTTCGACACTCATTTCAAGGAGAAAGACAACATGAACTGAAAAATAACAGTTCATATGCTTTGTATTATAAGATATAAGTTCTAGTGCAACAAGCTTAAAAGATTATCTATCATATTGCTACAAAAAAGGTGAAATCAGATGCAATTTTCATATTTTATGAACTATATTTGATTAGTTTATATACATATAAAATAAAATTATTTAATTTAGATTTTTTTTCATAGCATTAAACATAAGATATATCGTGAGAATGATTGTTAAAGACTAAACTATGATGCAAGAGGGAAAGTACGAGGAAATAACATTCTGTAGACTCCTACTAATTTTCTGGAATGACATTTGCAGATAAAAATAGTTGAGCTGAGCAGGAATTAATTTTTGTGTATACAATGTCGCCAAAGATTATCACAATCAAAAGAGAAACAAGGGTATCTCGCCAAAGGTGTAATTTAGGGATAGAATAATCAAAAGTTTATTTTATAATACAATTATAATTATGTTAATACTTTTGTTTGTTTTATTTGATGCTTTTCATAACTTTAAACATAAGGTATACTGTAAGGGAGAATGATTGTTAAAAGTTAAACTATCACGCAAGAGGGAGTGTGTGAGGTAATAACTTTCTGTAGACTCCTAGTAATTTTAAGGAATGAGATTTGCAGATAAGAATAGTTGATCTGAGGAGGAATTAATTTTGGTGTATTCGACGTCGCCAATGATTATCACAGTCAGAAGGGAAACAAAGGTATCTCGCCAAAAGTGTAGTTTAGAAATAGAATAGTCAAAAGTTTATTTTATATTACAATTATAATTATGTTATTATTATTTTAAGTTATAATTATGTTATTAGTTTTGTTTGTTTTATTTTATGTTTTTCATAACATTAAACATAAGGTATACTGTAAGGGAGAATGATTGTTAAAGACCAAACTATAAAGCAAGATGGAGTATATGAGGTAATAACTTTCTGTAGACTCCTACTAATTTTAAGGAATGAGACTTGCAGATACAAATAGTTGAGCTGAGAAGGAATTAATTTTTGTGTATGCAACGTCGCCAAATATTATCCCAATCAGAAGAGAAACAGATATATCTCGCCAAAGGTGTAATTTCGGGATAAAATAGTCAAAAGTTTATTTTATAATATAATTATAATTATGTTATTAGTTTTGTTTGAAGTTATAATTATGTTATTAGTTTTTTTTTTTCATGTTTTTCTTAACATTAAGAATAAGGGAGAATGATTGTTAAAGACTAAACTATGACGCAAGAGGGAGTGTATGAGTTAATAACTTTCTGTAAACTACTAGTAATTTTCCGGAATGAGATTTGCAGATAAAAATAGTTGAGCTGATGAGGAATTAATTTTGGTGTATGCAACGGCGCCAAAGGTTATTACAATCAGAAGAGAAAGAAAGTTATCTTGCCAAAGGTGTAATTTAGGGATAGAATAGTCAAAAGTTTATAATACAATTATAATTATGTTATTAGTTTTGTTTGATGTTATAATTATGTTATTAGTTTTGTTTGTTTTGTTTGATGTTTTTCATAACATTAAACATAAGGTATACTGTAAGGGAGAATGATTGTTAAAGACTAAACTATGACGCAAAACGGAGTGTACGAGGTAATAACTTTCTGCAGACTCATCCTGATTTTCCGGAATCAGATTTGCAGATAAAAATAGTTGAGCTAAGGAGGAATTAATTTTGGTGTATGCAACGTAACCAAAGATTATCACAATCAGAAGAGAAACAAAGGTATCTAGCCAAAGGTTGTAATTTAGGGATATAATAGTCAAAAATTTATTTTATAATACAATTATAATTATGTTATTAGTTTTATCTTAAAATTTCCTTATATAATATACATTGCATACATATATATATATATATATATATATATATATATATATATATATATATATATATATATATATATATATGTTTATCTACCCAACACTACGGTGATAGTGAATGATAATAGATTGCAAATTATAAAATATCTATGAATTTTATAACTTTAAAGTTATTTATTTATGTAGAATAAATCATTGTATAAAATAGCATAATAATATTAATAATAATAGCAATAATTTACCTTAAGAATAATAGTTTTAGTCTGGTAATAGAAATTATTAAATTCCTTCAGAAACGCCGCTTCGGTATAGGAGTTACTAACTCTGAATTTTAACTTTTAAACACATATTAGCCATGACTTATCTACCTGAAATAACGGTGAAACTAAATAATAAAAAATTGCATATTGTAAAAAAATTATTGGTTTCATAACTTCAAAGTTATTTATTTATTTATTTGGAATAAAAAATTAAATAATAATAGCAATATAATAATAATAATAATAATAATAATAACAGTAATAAACCTTAATAACAATAGCTTCACACTGGTAAAAGAAAATATTAAATTCATTCAGAAACGCCGCCTACGTGTATACATTACTAACGCTGAATTTTAACTTTTAAACACATATTAGCCATGACTTATCTACCTGAAATAACGGTGAAACTAAATAATAAAAAATTGCATATTGTAAAAAAATTATTGGTTTCATAACTTCAAAGTTATTTATTTATTTATTTGGAATAAAAAATTAAATAATAATAGCAATATAATAATAATAATAATAATAATAACAGTAATAAACCTTAATAACAATAGCTTCACACTGGTAAAAGAAAATATTAAATTCATTCAGAAACGCCGCCTACGTGTATACATTACTAACGCTGAATTTTAACTTTTAAACACATATTAGCCATGGCTTATCTTCCTAAAATAATGATAATAAATTGCCTGTTATAAAAGATTTATCAATTTTCTAGCTTCAAAACTATTTATCTTTTTTAAAATAACTAATATCTTTTTTAAAATATTATCAATACGTAAAGCAGTACTTTATTTTAGGCTGATAACAGAAAAAATTAAATACCTTCAGGTTTAAATTTTAGCTTTTAAACACGTATTAGATATGTTGTATGTATTTGAAGTTATGGCGACATTGAATGATACTAGATTGTATATAAAATATTTATCAATTTTATAACTTCGAAGTTATTTATTTTTATAAAATAAATCATTGTATAATATTACAGATATATATATAAATATATATAAAATTATTTTGGGAACTACGAAAATGTGTTTTTTTTTCTCTCTTTTGAAATACTGCAATCTCAAAAGTATTCGAAAAATCAGTGAGCATTTTTCACCCTATCTCGAATATAAAGCAGTTAATAGTATACGCTTGGCCGCAGAGCAACTATTCCTATGATAGAAAGAGCAAAAATGTCATATTTTTCTCTAGCTGGCCGCTCCACTTCCATCCACGTCATCTCACTGACGTACATACACATACAATATATATATATATATATATATATATATATATATATATATATATATATATATATATATATATATATCCTAAAATCCCATCACTAAAAACACGAAAAGAAGAAAATATATAAAAAAGGAAAAAACACCCTCCCACAGAAAATTCCTATCCGCGGTTACGCTCTCTACACCATACCTAATCCCGCCAACCCCTTACCACCCCCTGGAATATGTTTATCAAAACAAAAGCGGGCCACCCTCTTTAAAATGTATGAATACGGCACCTAGACCGGACATTTTGATCCTCGAGCGCAAAGTTGTAAATGAAGGATGGAAGAAAAAGGAAGAACAGAAAAGAGAGAAAGAGAGGGAGGGAGAGAGAGAAGGAATAAATTCTTTTGGAAACAGGGGGTGGCGGGGAGTGTGCTCTGCTGCCCCCGAGTAAATCTGTCAACTTAGTGATGCGGCGGGCGCTTCTTAACAAGCCCGGCGTGCTGCTTTAATTTCATTCACTTAACAAGAGAGGGCCTCCCTGTGATGATCCATATTAACTTGATAATTAGGGACCCCCCCTTCCCTCCTAAACTCCCAGCTTTTGCTTCTGCTTTCGCTTAAAAGCGGTTTCTCCGCTGGTTGCGAGAGGGGGGGGGTCGAAGCTATTGCAATGCAGATGAAGAGCTAGTTTCCATATAATTACAAACGAATACAAGAAAGTGCGCTGCTAGCGTACGGGCAAAACTCTCTAGTGCAGCCTCGGCAGACCGAGAGAGTAGGACGCTGTGCCACGGGGCTCCCAAGGTTTTTGGAAGGTCTTTTTGGGGATTTTTTTTCTGCCCAAGAACAGTTAGAAGTGCTTCTCGGTCACTGCGACCGGCAAATATCCGATATTTCGTGATACACGTCGGTTTTTATGTCTCGCCGGGCAACGTTCGGTTTCTTGACTGCGTATCTCTTGTGCATTTCGAGTCGACTTTATTTGCTGACTTGAGGCACTGTGTTTGCATATATGTATCTGTGTATCTATTTTTCGACATGCACGATTTGACTCGCAGAGGAAGCAGGTTTCACGACATAGGAAGTTTCTTGAGCTTCGAGTTTCAAAAGTGAAGTGAAGTGAAGTGCCTCATCCAATGGCGGTTCGTTAAACCTATGGGCTCAACTACTTTCACAGTAAAGACAAAGTGATAAAAAATTGTAATAAACTTGTATCTGAAGACGATATATGAATTGAATATTTCCTCTGAATACTACTACCTTTTGAAACAATTCTTTCTAAAGCTGGACCCTCTATGTAATAAAATAATTGAGGATCGAAATAGAGAAAATAATAAAATTACCCCTCTAAAATTTGTACAGTAACAGACGATAATTAATTATAGGAACTTCGGAGAAATTTCCATCATAACAAAGAAGTTACTGTTTAAAACCTTTGAAAATCAAATTTCTGCTTAGATGATCTTCCTGTAAAACGTTTGATGAAAATAAAAATCTGATGCAATGGAAAAACACAATTTCTGATATCCATAAAGAGATTAACTGAAAGATAAACCTTTAAAGAAATGAAAATCTCAAGCACTTGTGATTTGAGATCCACTGGAAGACTTCAAATTCTACTTGTAATATAGTCTTTAAAGAAGCAAATCTACAAACTTTGCGTCACGAAAGATTGTATTTTTTAGAAGAAAGAATTTCTCTATGGACTTGTGGAAAAGAATGAAAACTTTCCTCACAGTGGCATCCTATTTACACTACTTCTTCATTGTATGGTCGAGGTATTATAATCCACTCCATGTATTGTCTGGAACTGTCCAAATATCTGTGAATGCAATAGGTATTATGCTGTGCCATTTAAGCATTTCACGGAAACTTATATTGCACATTCCAGATGGACTGAATACGCCCGGTCTATTATTCCAGATGGTACGTGGTATCTGTTATGCAATGCTAATTGGCTACTACAGCAAATCCGCCAAAATTAAACCCATTGTCGCAGAGATTGATGCGATGCCAATGTACAATGCCCTGTTTGCAATTGAAAAGCTGTCAAATCGAGCTAATTATATTAAATTAAAAACCATAGTCATAAGAATATTCAATAATATGGCACTGAAAACAGCTCTCAACAGAATTTCCTCATAGAAGAGTAAGATATAAAATTCCAAATGAATTTAAGGTCAGAAGTAATAGAATAATCTGTAAAAACTTAGCGAAGGAAGAAAATTGTTATTATTCATAAGAGATATACCTTTTATATTGGTGTCAAAGTTCCTAAGGACTAATTAATAAATACAGAAAGAATAAAAAATCCCATAGTAATCCAAAAATGAAAAAATATATATTTATTCAAGATTTGATTTGAAGAATTTTTGATAATAAAAAGAAATCTTTAGTAAAACATTATTCTAAAACTGTACTAAATGCTTATATCTATACAAAGTCCTTTCCGGGAAATTTGGTTGAAAAATCATGAGATTGTATCTCGAATAAGCTTATCACCTGTACTTTAATTTTCGTGACCAAAAACTCTAGACCAATTTAGAGGTATAGACAGCATAATAATTTTTATATAAACCGGTGGCAACTGTAAACAAACAAAACAGTCAAATTAGTTGTATGTTGCTGATTAAACTTTTAATATTTTAACAAAAACTGGATGCAGCAGAGAAACAATTTGTTCAAAATAAATACGAACATAAATGAAATTTAATTCGGGATAAATAGAAGATTGTGCAACTGTTCTTCCTTTTGAAAAAGTAAAATTTATATTTTCATTATTGAATGCTTGGGCACTTTGATATTAAACTGTAAAAACTCATAAAAAATAATTTATCAGTTTAAAATGGACAGTGATAAATGATTACTATGATATGAAGTACCTATCCTCTTGCAAGAATGGCTGGATTATGGCAGAAGCTTCATTTACCAGGTGATTTTTAAGTCATTTTTATTAGCTTTAGTTTAACGATTCCCTTGTAAAATTCTTCTGCAACTTATTTTTTTTCCTTTTTTTTTACAATAACACATTTACATTTTTTAAACGAAAAACAATTTACTTGTTTTAGGTAAATGTTTTAGGCAACAATTTAATGTAATAGTAGGTACAAGCTGTGAAAGGTATGACTTATTTAAACACAAGTTTATTAAAATAAATTTCGAAAATACATAGAACACTAACTTTTTTCCTCTTTGTTTTTGTATTACAAATTTTCCTTACATTATTACTCGATAACATTACAATAACACATTTATATTTTTTTAAACCAAAAATGTTTTACTTAAAATGTTTTGGGTAACAATTTAATTTAACAATAAGTACAAACTGTTAAATGTAAAGTTTATTTAAACTCAAGTTTGTTAAAATAAAGTAAATTTCGAAAATACATAGAACACTAACTTTTTTCCTCTTTCCTTTTGTATTACATTTTTTCCTTACATTACTACTCGATAACATTACAATAACACATTTACATTTTTTAAACTAAAAACGTTTTGCTTAAAATGTTTTAGGTAACAAATTAATTTAAAGAATTTGAAGAAACTGTGAAACTTAAGATTTATATAAACTCAAGTTTATTAAAATAAATTAACCTTCGAAAATACATAGAACACTAACTTTTTTCCTTTTTGCTTTTGTATTACATTCTTTCCTTACATTACTAATCGATAACATTACAATAACACATTTACATTTTTTAAATTAAAAACGTTTTACTTAAAATGTTTAAGGTAAGAATTTAATTTAACAGTAGGTACAAACTGTGAAATGTATCATTTATTTAATCTCAAGGTTATTAAAATAAAGTAAATTTCGAAAATACATAAGACACTAACTTTTTTCCTTTTTGCTTTTGTATTAAATTTTTTCCTTGCATTACTACTTTATAACATTTAAAGATGTTGTAGGTTATATTAAACTTTAAATTAAAATCCCAATATTTTATTCTATGTGAATTTACATGCACATTCAATTGTTTAATAACTGATAAACACTAGATATTAAAATGCGCTAACAATTACAAAAACATTTAGTACTTAACTCAGATATTTGTTTACTAACAGTTGTCACTAATATGTGTTTACTAATTTTAATACCTTACTAATTGGTTTATTATTTGTGATCTTTATAACAATTATTTGCTTGCTAACTTTATTTTGTAACAATTAGTTCGTAACTAATTGTGAATTATCAAATTACTTACTGATTAGTTTCAACTTCTTTTTTCAATTAGAAATTCCTTATTTTAAATGACTGTACAGTAAATGTATTACACGGTAAATAATAATGTATACTATTCTAAACATTTTTGTCAATAATATCCATGCGAAATATAAATTCAAAAATATTATAGCCAACTTAATTTGGTTTGTAATTTTATCTAAGTTTAAATAAAAACATATCCAACTGTTAGTAATACTCATAAATATTTTAACATTTTATTAAATGACTTTTTACAATTATGTGCTGTGATTCAAAAACTGAGTTATTCCTTTAGTTCTTTACAAAGTTCTAACATAAAAATTGACTTTTAGCAGAAAATTAAATTTTAAATAATCACTCTTAATAATACACCTCTTTATTACACTCTGTTTGCACACACACACACACACACACACACATATATATATATATATATATATATATCTTTATATATACATATTACACACACATATATATATATATATTTGTGTATATGAGTATACGCATATGTATATAAATATATAATTATGTTTAATTACATATATATATGTGTGTGTGTTTGTGTGTCTGTGTGTTGTTGTGTATGTATATGTATCTCTCTGTCTCTCTCTCTCTCTCTCTCTCTCTATATATATATATATATATATATATATATATATATATATATATATATATATATATATATATATATATATATATATATATATATATATATATATATATATATATATATATATATATATATATATATAATGTGTATACATACAAATATGGGTATGTAGATTCATAAGTATAGTTTAAATGTATAAAAAGTATACTAGATGCACACGCTTGTAGATGTATTTACAAATATAAAGAAGCATAAAATGTGCATCATTTATATGCATATTTTATGCATATTTTTAATTATGTACATGTATTTATATGTATGTGTTCAACTTTTCATGTAAGTTTACTCTGCTTATAATTATTCTAATGTATATCAATTTATTCATATATATATATATATATATATATATATATATATATATATATATATATGTGTGTGTGTGTGTGTGTGTGTGTGTATAAATATATATAAATTATTTGTGTTTCAACAAAGTCCAATTGAAAAAAAATTTTCCCTAAATTTCAGGATATATAATGTCAAATATGTGAAAAAAAAACTAAATGAATTTAAAAATTAAAAATATAAACTTATTCTCAAAAGAAAAAACATTTTCTACAAAAGAAAATCATCTTTTCTTAAATTGTTAGCTAATTTCAGTTAAAACTGTATTTAAGTAAAATTTCAAACAACATTTAAGAGAGATTTACTTCCAGTGTTTCTATTTTTGAGCTCAAATTTTTTTTAATTTAACATATACAAAATTTCTTATAGTAAAAAACATGCGCAAAAGACCAAACAATAAATGATATTGTGATATGAAAATAAACTTAGTAATGCTCTTGAGCATTATTTTTAATATGGATTTTATGAAGTGGATGTGTTAGTTATAGCTCTGCAAGATATACACAATCTATAAAACAGTCTATTCAATCTCATAGTGGAATGGCATAAATTTTTGTGTATTACAAGGTTATTCTAAAAGGATGTATGAATCAATAAGGAAACAATGTCATAAAAGGAAGAAAGTAACTTTAGAATTAGAAAATCCCCATTCTACATCTTATTTTGGATTCAATATAAAATAAAATGCTCTACTCTGTTTAGAATAAAAGATTTCCTAGATCGTCAATAAAGATCTAACTTTCTTAAATTTATTTAGCTTTGTTCTGAAGCACTAATAACAAATCACAAAGCATAAGAAGTTAAAAATATAAATTTACTTATGCCCGAAATATCTTTAGAAATTTCTGAATTAGAAAATATTTTTTATGTAATTAAATGAAAAGCTTGTAAAAACATACTAAAATATTGATGTGATATATAAATAAAAAATACATATTCGTTAAAATATATTTAAAATGTATTTAGTTTCATCATTTGAAGAAGCATATTTTTTAATAACAAAAAAGTGTACAAGAAATTTAAAAACTGAAATTCTCTTGTATGTATGCTAACTAAAATATTGCTGGGATACATAAGCAAAAAAATATATATTTATAAAATATATATATATATATATATATATATATATATATATATATATATATATATATATATATATATATATATATATATATATAATATATATATATGTATAAAATATAAAAAATATTTAGTTTTATCATTTGAAGAAACATATGTTTTAATTAACAAAAAAAGTGTACAACAAATTTAAAAGATGGAATTGTCTTGTATGCATGATAACTTTGGAAATATGTGTATTAAAAACTGAATTTCTTCTTCAAAATGAAGTAAATAATCTGTTTTATTCTGCAAACTAAAATAATAAATATATCATAATATATAAATAATAAATATTAAATTGAAAAAAACTTAGCAATGCCGTAAAATTAAAGATATTGCTCGTATATCAATAACTGAAGTTAGCTTAGTGAAAAAAAAAAGAAAATTAGTTTCTATATGAATAAAGATTTTGTTCGACAATTTAACTAAAAAGATTTTATAGTAAAATTTCTTAAAACGTGTGAATTAGAAACTAATATATAAAATTAATTTCTAATTGACACATTTTAAAAATTATTTTTGGGGTTACAGTGTTTCTATTTTCTTGGTATACATAATTTATATATTTTACAAATGTATTGATTCATAAAAAGTACTTTAAAAATTTTAAAAAGTTAAATATGTATTAATGATATCGGATAATTTTATTCAAAACAGAGTAGAACTTTTTATTTTATATTCAATAAAATATAAGCTATTATAATGAGGATTTTTCAGCTCGAAAGGTATTATGTCCCCTTAATGGGCAAAAGAGTTTACTTTTCTCCTTGGATATAAGTAGTTATTATTGTTAAAATTTTATCTTAAAAGGAAACATATAAAGGTGTAGTTGTACACACATCGATAACATAAAAAAACATATAATACGCATGTGCCTCTAATATATATTGTATCTCTATTAATTTAGCGTTCAGTAATTCCTCTACTGCGGTTTACTTGATACCTTAACGGGCAAAATAATTTACTATTTGCCTCGAAAATAACTAGTCATTCTTCTTAAAATTTTAACTAAAATTGTTTGAATTAAATCTATTAAAGAATATTATTTTCTCCATGTTTCCTCCTAGATTAATGCTGTGGGCTTCTGTGTGACTGATATATGTATCTGGATCGGAAAACATATAAAGGTGTAGTTGTACACATATTGATAACATAAGAAACCATATAATACACATGTACCTCTAATATACATTGTATTTGTATTCATTTGACGTTTAGTAATTCCTCTACTGCTCTTGACTGTATCTCTTAATGGGTAAAAGAATTTACTGTTTGCCTCGAAAATAACTAGTCATTCTTCTTAAAATTTTAACTAAAATTGTTTGAATTAAATCTATTAAAGAATATTATTTTCTCCATGTTTCCTCCTAGATTAATGCTGTGGGCTTCTGTGTGACTGATATATGTATCTGGATCGGGAAACATATAAAAGTGTAGTTGTACACATATTGATAACATAAGTAAACATATATAATACACATGAACCTCTAATATATAATGTATATGTATTAATTTGGCGTTCAGTAATACCTCTACTGCTTTTGACTTAACCCCTTAATGGGTAAAAGAATTTACTGTTTGCCTTGAAAATAACTAGTTATTATTGTTTAAATTTTAACAAAAAAATTTTAATTATATATGTTAAAAGACATTATTTTCTCCATTTTTCCTCCTAGATTTAATGCTGTGGGCTTCTGTGTGACTGATATATGTATCTGGATCAGGGAGCATATAAAGGTGTAGTTGAACACACATCGATAACAAAATAACACATATTAACACATAGTTTCAATTTGGAGTTCAGTAATTCCTCTACTGCTCTTTACTTAATCCCTTAATGGGTACATTAATTTACTATTTGCCTCGAAATTCATTGCTGTTAAAACTTTAACTAAAAGTCTTTTAATTAAATCTATTAAAGAATATAATTTTCTGCATTTTATCTCCTAGATCTAAGGCTGTGGGTTTCTATGTGACTGATATATGTATCAGGATCAGGAAACATATAAAGGTGTAGTTGTACACACATGGATAACATAAGAAACACGTATAATACACATGTACCTCTAATATATACTGTATCTGTATTAATTTGGCGTTCAGTAATCCCTCTGCTGCTCTTGACTTAATCCCTTAATGGGTAAAAGAATTTACTATTTGCCTCGAAAATAACTAGTTATTTTTAAAATTTTAACTAACATTTTTTTTAATTAAATCTATTTAAGAATATTATTTTCTCAAATTTTCCTTCTAATTTTAATGATGTGGGCTTCTGTGTGGCTGGTTTATATGTATCTGGATCGGGTAACATATAAAGGTGTAGTTGTACACACATCGATAACAT
>CM063497.1:90705824-90708324 GCA_032207245.1 Pardosa pseudoannulata | reverse complement strand
CATTTTAATTCTGAATTTAAATTTGGTTCCATTTCGAAAAAGCAACATTGACTTTTACTGCAAAAAAGACCATTTTGAATGATTTGGTTGATCTTGGTCGAGAACATTTACTTTCACAAGAAGTTCATATAATAATATATTTTAAGAAAATATAAAGCACATCTTTTTGTGAAAGTATGCGGGAAAGTGAAATGGATAGCTCTACTATAGTTTCAATTGTCTCCTCATCCAACGTTTTTTTGTACTTTCAGATGTCATCAACACTAACCCTCTGGACAGTTGGTGACATCAATGTCTTACAAAAGATCTAAAGACGTTTGGAGATTATAACGTGATCTACCAATTGTTAGGCTTTTAACAGAAATAATACCCGAAACATAAAATACGGAGATTGCATTATTCAAATAATATTAAACTAATTTCACTCGTAGTTTTAGAATTACATCGAAAATTTTAGTTCTGAATTTAAATTTGGTACCATTTCTGAAAAGCAACTTTGACTTTTACTGCAAAAAAGACCATTTGAATGATCTGGTTTGTTGATCGAGAATATTTAGTTTCATGAGAAGTTAATACAATAATTTATTCCTAGAAACTAAACCACTTCATTTTATAAAATTATGCGGAAGTCAAATGTATAGCCCTACTATAGTTCCAATTGTCTCCTTATCCACAGTTTTTTGTTCTTTGAGATGTCATCAACACTAACCCTCTGGACATTTGGTGACATCTGTGTCTTACAAAAGTTCTAAAGAAGTTTAGGGATTATGACGTGATCTATGAATTGGTAGTCATTTATGACAAAACACGAAAAACATAACACGCAGGATTTGCACGATTGAATTTTATTTTTCAAACTTTTGAACTCTCCGCGTGTTTGAATTGAGGAGAAGACGACCTGGTGATTTGGAATATTTTCCAAGAAACTATAAAGAACATCTTTTTGAGAAATTATGCAGGAAAATCAAATGGATAGCACTACTATAGTTTCAATTGTCTGATCCAACGTTTTTTGTTCTTTAAGATGTCATCAACATTAACCCTCTGGACATTTGGTGACATCAGTGTCTAACGAAAGATCTAAAGAAGTTTAGATTATGACGTGATCTATCAATTGGTAGTCATTTATGACAAAACACAAAACACACAGGATTAGCACGATTGAATTTTATTTTTCAAACGTTTCAACTCTCCACGTGTTTGACTCTAGGAGACCACGTGGTGATTAAGCACATCTTTTTCAGAAATTACGCGGGAAAGTCAAATGAATAGCAGTACTATAGTTTCAAGTGTCTCTTCATCCAACGTTTCTTGTACTTTGAGATGTCATCAACACTAACCCTCTGGACATTTGGTGACATCAGTGTCTTACAAAAGATCTACAGAAGTTTAGAGATTATGACGTGATCTATCAATTGGTAGTCATTTATGACAAAACACGAAACACATAACACACAGGATTTGCACGATTGAATTTTATTTTTCAAACTTTTCAACTCTCCACGTGTTTGACTCGAGGAGACCACGTGGTGATTCGGAATTCCAATGGCGAGCCAAGTCTGCGTATTTCTTCTCTTTCAGTTGGGAATGCATGCACACTGAATGTAAAACATATTTTCATTCTCCTTGTATTTTTTATTATCATTTTCCAGAGAAATCGAGGCGCATGGCTTGGGGCATTTCTCATTTTAATCTCTGTTTTTATCTCATCCAAATATATCACGTTTGCTTTCGCTTGAACAAATAGACAGAAATTTGAGAGGATTTTTTCTTTCGTTGTTGTCTTTATAAGTAATTCTTAAACATGGATCTCCCAAATTTTTAAATTATCTTTATTTTTAAAAGAGATAAGGTTTTTTAAATGTTTTTATTGGGATATTTTGTTAAAATCGATGAACATACAGTGAAAACTAAATATTTTTGTGCAAATACTTAAAGAAAGTAACAAAATATAGCATTAAATAAAACGCCTAAGGATAGAATATTAATGATATATCTTAAAGTATTTAATTGACTTTTTTTCCAATACAAATTGATGATTCTTAAAAATAAACAAAATCATTTTTTATGTAAAGTTTTATTGAATTCCTCTTTTAGTGCTAGAAATAAAGCATTTATTGTTTCAATTCATTCACAATTATAGAGAAATAAGGTTTTTTAAAGCATTAATTGCAGCATTTCAGATAAGAACCATTAATTTTTACAGAACAGTAGTCTAAGTAAAGTTGTAAATAAAGTACACTATTAAAGTATTATATCCTTATATATAAAATTCTTCTGTCTGTGGGTTTGTAATAGAACTCCTCCTAAACGGCTGGAGTGATTTTCATGAAATTTTGTGTATGTGTATAAGTTTATTCGAGAATAGTTTAGATTCCCAATTTAATCTGATATAAAATGTTTTTTTTTTCCGATAAAAAATATTTGTTATAAAAATAGATTTTATTGTAATGTTTTCTGGAGATACTTTTTACTTAATGAGATAAATGCAGTTTTTTAT
>CM063497.1:90680824-90703324 GCA_032207245.1 Pardosa pseudoannulata | reverse complement strand
TCAAGAGTTTGACACTGAGAAGACTGGAATCTCGTAGAAGGGGTTAAAAAGATTGGCCTCGAGATTTGATACGAGAGATTCAGGGTTTGATTAAGGCCAACGTATAATAGGCCAGAGCCTAAGACTCCCCAAAACCTAATTTTTTTAATGTGGCCAAGACTCTAAATACTTTATTAGGTTCTCTTATTGCTCAGTAATCCCGGGCAATTCAAATAATAAATGCTAATCTCATGTGTGAAATAATTTCTAGTGAGAATAATATCGTTGGTTACATATACAGATGTTGTTCACACATTTTTCAGACGATGTATGTAGTCACAAAACTAAATTACATAAAATTCTTATGTTTGAAATTTTCTGTTTGATAGCCCTTATTCTGAACTATCTTGAGCCACCGTAATTTCCATGGTAATAATGCCTTTTGAAATGTCAGAAGGGGTATTTTATCCCATTCCTCCCAAACAGCTTCCCAGAGTCCTGTAAGGGTTGTGGGACGACGTTTGAATAATACAGATTTTAAAAGTCCAAAAGCAAGAAAAATCCATAAGTGATACATCGGGAGATTTAGTAGGGATATCAGTAAAGGGTATGGCCTTGATACCGGTTTTTTGTTCCATTTCTTTTAAGATATTTACAGTGGATTTTGATGTGTGACTGTTATCTTTGTCTTGATGGAGTTCTACAGATTGATGGCACTGCGGGTAAAGCGATGGTATTTCATTCAGAAAAATTGGCGATAAAATATGTTCCTGATAGTATTTGTAGTTAATCTTTACATTTTTTCAACTCTTTATTTTTAACTTGCCATTATATGAAAAACCAGCAACAATGATGAGTCCCCTAGTAAAACTTTCTTTCGATTCTTTGAACCGTGTACTCAAATTTTTTCTCCCCTTTTATAATAAATTGCTCGTTTTTTGTTGCAATCATATACATACACACAATTACCGAAAATATTCCTAAATAATCCCTTGCCTAAGTCCGTTGACCACAGTTTAAAAAAATACTTGTTAAACATTGTCTTCTTTAAAAATAGACGTAAATTGGAGACAAAAACAGAAATCGACAGGGAATATAACAATTACCGAAAATATTTCCCTTGCTTCAGTCCGTTGACCACAGTTTAAAAAAATACTTGTTAAACATTGTCTTCTTTAAAAATAGACGTAAATTGGAGACAAAAACAGAAATCGACAGGGAATATAACAATTACCGAAAATATTTCCCTTGCTTCAGTCCGCTGACCACAGTTTAAAAAAAATACTTGTTAAACATCGTCTTCGTGAAAAATAGGCGTATATTGGAAACAAACACAGAAATCGATAGGGATTACAACAATTACCGAAAATATTTCCCTTGCCTAATCTAGAGATAAACGATAGCCTAATGGTAGAGTGCTGATCTTCGATGTCAGAGTTCGAGGGTGCGAATACCACTGCTGTCATGGATGTTCGTAGGTGTTCGGTTGTATAAATAATCAGTATACCTATAATTCTGCATTGTTGTATCCTATATTTATAATGTCTTCTATGCATTAAATATAATATTTATAATATACACTTTATATAAATAGTAGCATGTAACTCGTCATATGAAGGGATCACTAAAATTTTCAATTTTCTACAATTGTAAAGTACCCTATGAGGCAGATAAAAAATATGGTTTGTTTTTCTGGCTGAGAATTATCTGGTACATGCTCAATAATTCGTTTATCTGCATACTCCTCTGAAGTCTCTCGATGGTGTGAATGCAGTTTAGAATCACGTAGAAAGATAATTCAAAGCTTTCTTAGCTGCTTAGAAATTATCGTTAAGTTCTTCCGAATTTTTCTTGCCACAGTAATAAATAGAAGTAAAGGAATGAAATTATCATTTCCACTACACCCTGGAGGTAGATAGAATTTGTTGTTAATACCGGTGATAAAATTTTCATTGCAACAAAAAATAACCGATGATTAAATTTAAAATTATCGCATATGTACCTACTCTATTATTTAAGCCGAATATAAAAGAAAATTATTTAGGCAATATCTAAGCTCAGTGATGAAACGTATGAAAATAATGCAGACGATCGGTTTTCGGTAGTATGTCCAGATCTCATAAGCTCACATGAAGTAAACAGTGGACTGTAATGCTACAAACCAAACCTGCTTAATCTAGAATGCCAATTTAAGTAAAATTATTCACAAATTATCTTTCTTTGGTATGCATATAATAAGTTAAAAAGAAAGTTATGTTTTTTTACGTACCGTAGGATTCCCATTCTCATGTGGGAGTATACAAAAAATCCAAAAGAATGACGTTTTACATATATGATACATCAACATTTTAAAGCATTTTCTTAGTTTATTTTCGCCTCTTGTCATTTATTTTGCTCACTGAGGACATTTTATGATAGATAATCTTTCAAATGCAAGTCATTCTTGTGGAGGTATTCTCCATTATATCATTCTAAACACACTCTGGTTACCAATGTAGACACACCATTAAATTCTAATCACGTTTATGCTATGAAAGCCATGAACAAGGCATGCAAAAAAATACCCTACGGCAGGTT
Source organism: Pardosa pseudoannulata (assembly GCA_032207245.1). Taxonomy (NCBI): domain Eukaryota; kingdom Metazoa; phylum Arthropoda; class Arachnida; order Araneae; family Lycosidae; genus Pardosa; species Pardosa pseudoannulata. The sequence continues at coordinate 90,700,768 of CM063497.1, read as the reverse complement.
AAATAGTCTATCAATCAGTTTAATTTGAAGGTTATTCAGCAGTTAAATGCACTTCAAGCTTAGTGTGTCATAAAATGCCATCTACCATTTGAAAAAAATATATCAATGGTAAAAAGAAAACTGTCCTCGTTCTTAACAGAAAAAGTAGAAGGTTTAAATTTTTCTGTTTTTATTTGTGTGTTTAGGATTGTGAAAATTTCTTTTCTGGTTGTTAATCGGATTTGGTACAAATAGAAAGGAACAAGATAAAATATTTACATTAACCTCTTAGCTGGTTTGTTTCGTTATAATGTACGTTAGATATAAAGCTTTAAATTCTATACATCTAACTCAAAAATGTAACTAAATTTTAAACATGATACTAAATTGTTTTTCGCTGGAAATATAGTCCATTGTGTATCACATGTGAAATGCAATCGTACAGTAATATAAATGAATGAAATCAAAAAGCATAATTTCTCTTTACCTCAAATGCTTCTGATGTAGTTATATACAGTGGAGTCCGCTTAATATGATCAGTTTGGGACACCGTGATTTCGATAACAATAACCGATTGATAACAATAAACGATATGCAAAATTAGATAAATTTACCCTTTCCTCTTTAATTCCCACTTACTAAATTTCAAAACAAAATGAAAAAACACACCTTATAATTATGTACTGTATATTATCCTTTAAAACATAAGAATTGTATACATAATTTTAAAATATTGATCAATTGTTGACTGTCTACAATTTTTTCTAAGAAAATCATTGATAAATTGTACATAATAATAACCAACCCTGTCATAACGATTTAAAATTTCGATCTTTTGTTTTAACGTTAAATCATTTCGCTTTCTGGCTTCCATATCGACAAGCTGCATGTAAGCGAGCAAGGCATAAAATGGGAATAAGCTCCTTCTCAGTTCCAAATACAATTATTGCCTTCTGCTTATCTGACAATCATTGACCACCAGCAGGGTGTGCGTATTTCTGAAAAATTCCAGGAACGTGTAAAACCCCACTACTTTGTTCATTCTCAATTTCCCTATGTTTAACCCTTTAATGCCTAGCGTCTCATTTTGGATACCACTAAAAAATAGCTTGTAGAATTTTTATAATATCTCACAAGGAGTTTTCCTTTTGAGAGTAAGTAGAGAGCAATATTATAAACAACCTAAAACATTTTCAAAGAATTTCTGTTACCTATAAATTTTCCATTTGGATCGACACTTTGTTATTTTTCGAACAGCGCAAATAAATTTACTTTTTTCGATAGGTACATAGACTGAAATCATGACAAACTGTTTTATGTATTATAAAACACCATTTTACAGTACTTATTTTACTTGTAATACCAAAAACATGTTTTTCACGAAGTTTTTGTTTTTTCCTAAATGGCATCGCAGGATATTTAAAACGATAGCTGATAACTGGTATAACATGTTGTTGTATTCAAAGTTGATTAAACTTCATGTTTATTTTATTCTGTGCATTCCATAATTACTTAGATTTAAGATATTCATCGATATGTCATCGATAAAAATGGCTCGGACTTTAAAGAGTTAAGATGAGATTTCTCGGAAATTCAAACAGCGAAAGGAAAGAAAATAGTGGGTTCCTTCTGAATATATTGTGCATATTCCTTTGCCAGTTAAAATGAGGTTCGAAAACGGATCCCATTAACCAATGTAACGATCACATAAAGCAATAATTTTACCATACAGATGAATAGAGAAAATCGGGACCAAGTGATGTCGATAACAATAAGCGATTGATAACATTAACCGTGATCATATTAAGCGGAGTCTACTGTAATTACTGCATAAGAGATTCCTCTCGGAATATTTATTTTTCATTTACCCTGGGGGTAAGCGCTGACTGTGCAGATCTATAAAATCCTTCTACAAACACATCCCTTCTTCATGTTTACACAATTAAGCATGGGAAAAATTTCTTTTGGAGTCAATAAAATAACAGAATTATTATTTATTAAAGTCTGTTCCGAGCAACCTGTTAGTCAAATCATCGTAAAAAAATAATTTCAGATTAGGAAAAATAAATAGTGTACCTATAATCCGGCATTGTTGTATCCGATATTTAATAAATAATAATTTGAAATAAGTATTATAAAGTCTTTTACGAGCAATATGTTAGACGAAACAACGTAAAAAAATAATTTCAGATTAGGAAAAATAATCAGTATACCTATAATTCTGCATTGGTATATCAAATATTTATAATTATTATTTCAAATAATTATTATTTTTTAAAGTTTTCTTCGAGTAACTTGTCGAAATAACGTAAAAAATAATTTCGGATTAAAAAAAAATGATAAGTGTACCTATAAATCTGCATTGTATAAAATATATACAATAATTATTATTTCAAATAATTATTTTTTAAAGTCTTTTCCGATCAACTTATTAGTCAAAACAACGCAAAAAAAATTTCGGATTAGAAAAAATAATCAGTGTACCTATAACTCTTCATTGCTGTATCGAATATTTCTAATTATTATTTTTAAAATCTTTTTGAGAAACTTGTTAGTCAAAACAAAGTAAAAAAATAATTTTGGATTAGTAAAAATAATCAGTATACCTAAAATTCTGCATTGTTGTATCCAATATTTATAATAATTTGTATTTCTAATAATTATTATTTATAAAAGTCTTTTCCAAACAACTAGTTAGTCAAAACAAAGAAAAAAATAATTCTGGATTAGAAAATATAATCAGTGTACCTATAGTTTTGCATTGTTGTGACCAATATTTATAATTATTTATTATTTCAAATAATTATTAGTTATTAAAGTCTTTTCCGAGCAACTTGTTACTCAAAACAACGTAAAAAATAATTTCGGATTAGAAAAAATAATCAATTTACCTATAATTCTTCATTGTTGTATCCAATATTTATAATAATTATTTATTAAAGTCTTTTCCGAGCAACTTGTTAGACATAACAGAAGTAAAAAAATAATTTTGGATTAGGAAAAATAATCAGTGTACCTATAATTCTCCATTGTTGTGTCCAATATTTATAATTATTATTTCAAATAATTATTATTTATTAAAGTCTTTTCCAAGCAACTTGTTAGTCGAAACAACGTAAAAAATAATTTCGGATTAGGAAAAGTAATCAGTGTACCTATAATTCTGCATTGTTGTATCCTAAATTTATAATGTCTTCCATGCATAATATAAACATTTTACAATATACACACACTATATATATATATATATATATATATATATATATATATATATGTGTGTGTGTGTGTGTGTGTGTGTGTGTGTATGTGTGTGTGTGTGTGTGTTTGTATACATACAAATTGTATGTTTTTATATAGGGAGGAATAGATGTCGAAATATATGAAGTATAGAGATAAGTACTTAGAATTACATGCTGTTATATTTGTTCTTATATGTGTGTTTGTGTATTATTTATGTACTTCCCGTTTAAGTAAATTCTAACTAAGAACAAAACAATGTATTTTAATTACTTCAGACATAATATTAATGTGAATTCCTTTATAATGAATGAAAGAGAATGCACAATATGACATTTTATGTACGTGACGTAATGTAAATAAATGGAATCAAAAAACATAATTTCTATTTGTCTCAAATGTATCCGACGTAATTATATAAATACTCCCTATGAGATTCCTTTCGGCATAAATATTTTTCAATATACCCTGGGGCTCGTGCTATTTATACAAATCTATGGAATCCTACTACAAACATATCACTTCTTCATGTTTACATAATTAAGCATGGGAAAAAAATTTCTCTCAAAGTGAATAAAATAACAGGACTTTTATTTACTAAGGTCTTTTCCTAGCGACTTGATATTCAAAGTGACGTAAAAAAATAATTTCGGAGGAGGGAAAAAAATTATCCCTATAAAGTGGATACGCGGAAGCTATCATAAAAATTGAGAGTGAGAGAGAGAACACAATATCATGTGAGGAACACTGAAAAAAAATTCGTAAAAAGAAAAAAAAATATGGAAATAATTTATGCAAAGGCGAAGAAAGTCAGTCTCCGTGAAATTTTTCATTTGTAAAAAAAAAATTATATCACTTAGAAACGAGGAAAAAGTTGAGGGGAAAGAAAAAGAGGTGTTTGTTTCACGTGTTATTAACAGAAATGAGACGAAATTTTGTTTTCCAGATGTAATGGGTTTTCTTCAACAGTTTTGATGATACAATTCTAATTTTATTTCGCTTCTGTAATAAATTTTAATTACACCCTTTCTAATGAATTCTCAATATAGTCTCACCCATACAGCTAAGTTTTTTGTTAAAACTACTGTGTTATTCTTTTTAATTTAGGGATATTAATTGTTTAGTCGTTGCTATATATATATATATATATCGCTAATCATCTCATAATTTCTTAAAAATATATAATATATACTTCTATCTAACATATTTTATTTGCACGGATTGGTATTGTAATTAAATCTAATAAAAATAATAACATTCCAGTCCTCCAAGCTATAAACAATTATATTTTGTAAAATATTTCATACAAATTAATTCAAACATTTCATACAAATCGCTAATCAGCTCCTACTTTCTTAAAAATATATAATATATACGTCTATGTTACATATTTTATTTGCACCGATTCTTATTGTAATTAAATCTAATAAAAATAATAACATTCCAGTCCTCCAAGATATAAACAATTATATTTCGTGAAATATTTCCTACAAATTAATTCAAACATATCATACAAATCGCTAATCATCTCATACTTTCTTAAAAATATATAATATATACGTCTATGTTACATATTTATTTGCACCGATTCTTATTGTAATTAAATCTAATAAAAATAATAACATTCCAGTCCTCCAATCTATAAACAATTATATTTTGTGAAATATTTCATACAAATTAATTCAAACATATCACGCAAATCGCTAATCAGCTCATACTTTCTTAAAAATATATAATATATATTTCTATCTTACATATTTTATTTACACTGGTTGGTATTGTAATTAAATCTAATAAAAAATAGCATTCCAGTCCTCCAAGCTATAAAAAATTATATTTTGTGAAATATTTCATACAAATTAATTTATAATAAAGAAATTATTTTACAAACACTGACCAAAACGCCGCCTCTAAAGTTTGCTGCCTATAGATGATCTAGTTTGCTGAAACTTATTGCCACCTTGAGTAGAATCTATCAGGAAGTAACAGAGCTTTAAAGGTATCATATATCCTCTGTAAAAAGACCATAACAAAAATTTTTGACGCAATATAAAGTCTCATAGCTTAAAAAATAAACGATAACATGTACGAAATTTGAAACTATTAGCCACGCATATAAAACAAAAAAGCTCTAAAAATTAAGTTTTCTATCTTACATATTTTCTTTGCACTGGTTGGTATTGAAATTAAATCTAATAAAAAAATAATTATACTCTAGTCCTCCAAGCTATAAACAGTTATATTTTGTAAAATATTTTATACAAATTAATTTATAAAAAAGAAATTATTTTACAAACACTGATCAAAACGCCGCCTCTAAAGTTTGCCGCCCATAGATGATATAGTTTGCTGAACCTTATTGCCACCTTGAGTAGAATCTATCAGGAAGTAACAGAGCTTTAAAGGTACCATATATCCTCTGTAAAAAAACCATAACAAAAAAATTTGTTCATGCCTTAGCTTGCAAACCCTTATCGCAGACGCAATACAGATAAAGTCTCATAGCACCCTCAAAACATGAAAGATAATACAGTGGACTCCGATTAATGTGATCGCGGTTAATGTTATCAATCGCTTATTGTTATCGAAATCACTTGGTCCCGATTTTCTCTACTCACTTGTATGTTAAAATTATCGTTTTATGTGATCGTTACATCGGTTAATGTTATCAGTTTCCGAACCTCATTTTAACTGGCAAAGGAATATTCACAATCTATTCAGAAGGAACCCATTCTTTCTTTTCCTTCGCTGTTTGAATTTTTGAAAATACTCCCTCTTCCAACTAGGGAAATAGGGAATGAACAAAGGAGTGGGGTTTTACAAGTTTCTGAATTTTTTTAGAAATACGCACATCCTGCTGCTGGTCAATGGTTGTCAGATAAGCAGAAAGTAACACATTCTTATAGGAACTGAGATTTGATTTGATTTGATTTGGAGTGCTACGGTCTACTTTTTGCAACTCGAGGGCTAATGAGACCAGGACCTACTGCTTAAAGCCAATTTCGAACGGCTATGGACATCTATGCCATAGCGGGATTCGAACCCACGAACTCCGGTACCGAAGGCCAGCACCCTAACTAATCTGCCATCGTTCGGCTATCGGAATTGAGAAGGAACGAATTCACATTGCCTTGCTCGCTTACATGCAGCTTGTCGATGTGGAAGCCAGAAAGCGAAATGATTTAACATTAAAACAAAAGATCGAAATTTTAAATCTTTATGACAGGTTGATTATGATTACGAACATTTTATCAAGGAGTTCTTAGAAAAACTGTAAACAGTCAACAATTGATCAATTCTTTTAATTATGTATACAATTCTTATGATGTTTTAAAGGATAATATAAGGCATGTTTTTTCATTTTGTTTTGAAATTTAGTAGGTGTAAATTAAATGGGGGAGGATAAATTTATCTAATTTTGCATATCGTTTATTGTTATCAAAATCACGGTGTCCCAAACTGATCACGTTAAGCGAAGTCCACTGTAATAACGAAATTTGAAACTATTAGCTACGCATATAAAACAAAAAAGCTCTAAAAATTAAGTTTTTCCTGAAAATGTATACTTCAATACATTTTCATTTAACATATCCGAATAAATACCATTATTAAACAAATATAGTTTTAAAATAATGCAAAGCTTTAAGTTTTTCCTAGTTTAAAGCTGAAGGCATATGTAAATTCTTTTGATTACTACGATAAGCCATGGATGAAATATCACTTGTTTAACACGTCTGCTACTTTCGATATTAAATTCATAATCCGTTGAGTATATTTTGCCGAGACAAAAGATGATTTTACTTTTCAGAGAAATTTAAAACAATCATCGAGACGTACAAGTAAAGAAGCTTTAAAAATATTTATAAAACTGAATAAACAATTATTCTAAATCCGATAGGAAATGTCTAAAAAAATATTTAATTGCTTTTTATCCACTGTTTAGAGTTAGTTTTCGAGGTTTTTTAATTAATAATTGCTAAAAAGAGGAGCTATTAAACTTTACGATAAAAAACTTTAATACACTAATTTAATTTGTTAAAATATAAAAGTTTATTCCTATTTTGATTTTTTTTTCTGTATTTTTTCCAAACTGAAAAAATAAACTTTTTCATCTCTAGTTTTTTAACTGACTGTAGTCTATTAAAGATAAGAAAATATAAGAAGTTTCGGAATGTATAGAATATTAAAGAAGTAAATTTAAGTAAAAGAAGTCATTTAAGAAATAAGCAGTATATACTCCTTTAATGCGTATATTGATTTTAATAGCGAATGTTTCCCAATTTCTTTCTACATCCTGAAAACAGAACTAATATTCAATGCATAAATATTGCAGATAACATTAAATACCAGCTTTGAAAACTTTTATAGATTTCATTTGAAAGTTTTTTTTTCTTTTCAATGCCTTACGCATATTCAAAAGAAAAGGGTGAAAAGAACATTCGAAAACTTTATTTCTAATATAAAAATTTCATTTCTAGAAATGGAAGCATAAGGTGGATGTCTGTCATTTTCATAAATAAACACAATAAATTTCATATAGAATGAATATAAATCAAGTGCAATAACGAAAAGTTGAATAGCTGATTGATATTTTTAAAACATTTTTCCCCTATTTTGTTTTATAAATCGAAGATCTGCACTGTTGGAATTCCTGCTTTGGTAGTTTTAAAATTACATTATCATATAAAATGCTTCCTTGAACATGGTTAAAATATGTACTTTTCAATTCGCGAAAGTGTACAAGTGTAAATAAAACGATTGTTAAAAATTTTTAAATCCGTAATTTTACCAAGAAATTTTACACTACACATTTCAAAAAGGAAAAAAAAATAAACAATACCACTTTTTATTTGCAACTATGAATGTTTTATAGGGTTGAAATATTTTACATGTTCTATCGAAAATAAATTGGCTGTACCAGTGCTATTTATTCATCTTTAAATGTATATAAATCAAACAAAGCACTTCAGATATTTTAGATTAAATGCTAGCGTAAATCCAAAGCTTCAGTTTTTGTTGAAAATCATTTCGTGAAAGCAGTTAGTTATTCATATGTTTATGAATAGATATAAAAACATACATTTAAGTGGCTTAACCCTCATAATTTCATTTCTTTTTAAATGGAAATCGAAGTACAGTTCACTAACACTGCAAAATAATTTCCTTAATATTGGCGTCAAACTATTGCATTTTTAATTTTGATTTCAAATTTGTGTGATTTAAGATCAAAAGTGCATTTGTAAGTCAATTTTCATCATCCTATTAAAGAGTTATTAAAGACTCCAAGTTTTATCACAGGTCAACTTGTATACTTCAAGGGAATAATTTGTTTAATATTGCCGTCAAAACATTGCATTTTTAATTTTGATTTTAAATTCATGTGATTTAAAAAATTGCATTTGTAAGTCAATTTTTCTCATCTTATTAAACACGTTATTAAAGTCTTAAGGCTTTATTACAGGTCAACTTGTATACTTCAAACAAATAATTTGTTTAATATTGGCGTCAAAATATTGCATTTTTAATTTTGATATTAAACTAGTGTGATTTCAGGTCAAAAGTGCATTTGTTAGTCAATTTTCCTCATCCTATTAAAGAGTTACTAAAGTCTTAAATCTTTATCACAGGTCAACTTGCATACTTCATGGGAATAATTTGTTTAATATTGGCGTCAAAATATTGCATTTTTAATTTTGATTTTAAACTCGTGGGATTTAAGATCAAAGATGCATTTGTAAGTCAATTTTCCTCACCTTATTAAACACGTTATTAAAGTCTTAAGGCTTTATCACAGGCAAACTTCAGATTTGTTTAATATTGGCCTCAAAATATTGCATTTTTAATTTTTTTTAAACTAGTGGGATTTAAGATCAAAAGTGCATTTGTAAGTCAATTTCCTCATCTTATTAAACACGTTATTACAATCTTAAGTTTTTATCACAGGTCAACTTGTATACTTCAAAGGAATACATAATTTGTTTAATATTGGCATCAAAATATTGCATTTTTAATTTTGATTTTAAAATCTTGTGATTTAGGATCAAAAATGCATTTGTAAGTCAATTTTCATCATCCTGTTAAAGAAGTTATTAAAGTCTTAAGACCTTATTGTGGGTCAACTCGCACACATTAAAAAAACAACAGATTCTGTTTACTATTTCTTTCCCGATGTTGATTGAGAAAATTAATCTTGTGACAGAGAAAATTTCAACCAATTTAAGTTTTATCTCAAATAAATTGGTTGAAGTTATATATATATATATTTTTGCGATCACAAGAGAAATACGTGCATTCTTTGGGGGAAAAAGAAATCGTAAACTGAATCCGTTGTTTTACATTAACTATTTTTTTAATTAAATAAGACCTACCCCAAAATTATAAACTCGAACCAGCTCTTTCCCCAATCGCTTTTAGCTTTATTGCATGTTCAACATTAATCTAAAACATAAATGGGTATCGATCTATATTGATTTAAATACAGTTTATGGAAAACGATTATTTAAACTTATGAAGTGTTTTGGAAATATATTTCGTCGTTTATTACATACTAGCATATAGCTCGTCATATGACGGGATCAGTAAAATATTTAATTTTCCAGAATTATAAAGTACGATGTCCAAGACGATGTCCTAAACTTTGAAAGAAATAGAGAAAAAAATAAAACATCTGGAGCATTTTGAAATTACCAATAGAGTACGAAGAATGAAATTTCAAATTGACTTTTAAATTAAATATAATGCTTTTAAATTTAGATATAATACTATATTACATATAATGACTTTTAAAGATGTATGACAAACATACATATTAAATAAATTAGTCAAATTTAAAAAATTGACTGATTCGACTAGCTAAATTTAACTAGCATGTACACCTAACTCGACATTGTTTTGGAATTTAAAAATGTTTCATGATTTTAGGGCAGTTTTTGTTATTTTAAATTTTCTTAGACTCTTGAAGTATATTTTACATCTAATTTTAATTTAATTAATATTTTCCTGAACAATAATAAAATATTCCATTAAAAATGAATGACAAAATCCTTTATTTTATATTAATTAGTATCAGATTTTTTGGGGATTATTTTTGGATAAACCTTGAATTTCCCTTTCAATCTTCGGTAATTTTACAAGTTTGGCAGATAATTTCTTACAATAGATTTTGCAAACAGTTGAAGAAAATGCGTTCACTGACATATGGTGAACTAAACATGCATAAAAGGACTTTTATGGGTTTTTTCTTTGTGCCACATATACGTGTGCTTACTAACATGCAATTAAAACCCGTAATTCATTAAACGGGCATTAATTAAGCGTATTAAATAGGTATATAATTAAATGTAATTAAAAGTACGTGACAAAGAGTCCATTACTCCAGTATAGTATTATCAATTCCTATCTCTGTGTAATTCTTTGAAAGTTTTGATTCTCAAACACGGTGGCTAAATAATATTTTTATTTATATTTTTATTCTTTTTGTGAGAAATTCCATTCGTAATAACACGTGGGTAGTTCAAAATATTTGCGTGGGTCAACTTGTGACTCGTGGGTCACAGATGTGACAACACTAGTTGTTATGATGAATTAACTGCAGATTCATTTTTTGCGTTTCAACGTTAGCTACAGTGTAATTCTTTAGAAGTACTTAAAATTATATTTTCCTGTTAAAATACATCACTTTCTTAAGGGATCTCATGCCTATTAACACATTGTAAACGGGTATATTTCGCAGCGGAATTGTACCGGGAGCGGGCATTTTGAGCGCAAATTTAGTTATTCAGTTAAATCTCGATAGATCGAAAATTATTTCATTTTTTAACCAACTTTTCTTATTTTATATTGAAATATATAAACAAATATATAAATAGAAATATATAAATAACAACCATGAGATTTTTGTAAACAAAAAATATATTTTTTAGTTGATAAATTTATAATAGTATCGTAAATATGGAAAATCGAATAGAAATAGTAGTACATAGTTTCAGTTTTTTCCCGTACTGTGGTTCCTTATCGACTGATGTAAAAACTAGTTTTTATTTGTCTAAATTTTCCCAAAATCTATGCAGTAGACATGAACATTCGGCTTCGTTTCCCTGTATATACCGTTGTTTTTGTACCCACACACAAAATAACAACCATAAGATTTTTGTAAACAAAAAATATTTTTTTAGTGGATAAATTTATAATAGTATCTTAAATATGAAAAAACAAATAGAAATAGTAGTATATAGTTCTAATTTTCTCGCGTTCTGTGGTTCCGCATCGACTGATGTAAAAACTAGTTTTTATTTGTCTAAATTTTTTCAGAATCTGTAATAGACAAAAACATTCAGCTTCGTTTTCCTGTATATACCGTTATTTTTGTACCCACAAACAAACCATGTTATTACACTAAACCGTACTAGTACGCGACCCGCGCTCAAATATCAATCGTCAGAAAACGTACTAGTACGTGTCCCGCATACAATGTGTTAAGAAATTCTGTGTAATTACAGAAAGTATCTGTTTCGATAAATCATAAATCCTTAAACCATTAGTAAATTTAGACAAAAATTTGTGAAGCATTTGTACCTGTTTTAATTCATATAAAATCATGAAATAATTCCTCTTCACTTTTAATAATAATAAAATAAGATAAATAATACATTAGAATTTTTAAAAAATCTAATATGTTATAATACAACCTGTAAGAGAACTTTATTTAAAATACAGGTATTAAAATACAAATAAAATTACAGTTATTTGAAAAGTGCATACTATAGAATGAATAACTAATATAGAAATCATTTGATTTAAAAGACCAAGAACTCAAATTAGAAAAACAGTAAAACTATAATGAAATTATAGCTAATTAGACATTAAAAATAAACAGTAAAATGAAATTATAAAACAATAGTCATTAGAAAAACAGTAGTAGATTAGGAATAAAATTATGACTATATACATATATGTTTATATGTATATATATATATATATATATATATATATATATATATATGCATATATATGTATATATATATATACACACACATATATATATATACACACACACATATATATATACACACACACATATATATATATATACACACATATATATATGTGTGTGTGTGTGTGTGTGTGTGTGTGTGAACTGCATCTTTTTATAACCAATGTAATAGTCTCGATACATTTCATATTATTTAAACATTACTTTTAATATAGTACTCTTATACCCAAAAATAATTATGCATCAAAAAATCATTTACATATAATAAATGCTAATAATATATGTAGAAAAATATAAAGAAATCATCATAAACTTACTTTTGAACGACGTGCATAGAAGACTCACATATTCTTTTAGGTTTTGTTGTTGGCCAGCTGAAAACATTGAAGATTTAATTAAAATAATTCAGTGGCACAACTAGAAAAACCTTCCCCTGCATTGTAGAGAATAGCATCATAGTTGTACACTAATAAATCAGTCTCTCAGAAATCACTGTGTTTAAGTTTAGGAGAAAAAGAATTGAAAAATTGGCTGTAATAGATTAATTTTTAAAGTTTTGATTGGTTAATAATTTTATTAAACAATAAATATCACAGCTTACATTGGTATATACCACAAAACGATATATTGAATCCGTCTTTGGATAGGAAAAAAAATTCTATCATTTCATATTGCATATAAGATTAACCTAAAACAGACAGAAAACACCTGCTTCAAATCAAACCACTTCTGCCGAGTCGCAGACAAAGCTTAACACGGTACTAATTCCCATAAAATCAACGGTAAGGCGAGAGCCGCATTTAATGTGGCATATACTCTATTACACCGCATTTACGGCAGAGAGGCTCCATCCATCCCGCAGGCTTATGTACCCCCATAAAACACGACGAAAGTCTCCCTTTTGCAGAAATCCGCTGCAGTAACGCAGTCAGTCGAAATTCCATGTAGACGCGACTGAAATAATAAGATTTAAATTTTCAGAGTTAGACGTATTTGGCCGTTGTTGGTAAACGCCGTAACAATATATCTGTATTGGCATCTGTGCTTACAAAAAATATCTATTTAGGTAGATTAAGATTAATCAAACTAAAGAACCAAACTATTACAGTTACGATCGTTAGACAATAAAGATGCGTTCATGAAAAGAAATTAGAGAGAATTAAAAAAATTAAAAATTATAAAATTAAATAAAATTAAAAAGATCTATTAAAGAGAATTTAACAGAGACTTTTCGTTAATCCTTGAAATTTCAAGCAAAATTTGCTATTTACTGCATTAAAAACATACAGCAAAAATTCTGTCTAATAATATACTAGTTATTTAATCACTTAAACACTTAGTTTTTCTGAAATAATAATTAAAAAACAAATTTCAGTTTCCAACATGAGGCGTATGACTGATGCTCTGCCGGCTGATAGACAATAAAAATACGTTTCACGAAATGGATAACATTTAACTGAGACTTTTCTTCAGTCCTTGAAATTTCAAGCAAAATTTGCCATTTGCAGCATAAAAAACACAGCAAAAATTTCTGTCTAATAATATACTAGTTATTTAATCACTTAAATAAGATTGTCAGTTTTTCTGAAATAATAATTAAAAAACAAATTTAAGTTTCACACATGAGGTGTATGACTATTGCTGTGCCGGCTGTTAGACAATAAAAATACATTTCATGAAATGGATAACATTTAACGGAGACTTTTCTTCCATCTTTGAAAATTCAAGTAAAATTTGCCATGTACTGCATAAAAAACACACAGCATAAAATTATCTCTAATAACACACTAGTTATTTAATCATTTAAACAAGATTCAGTCAGTTTTTCTGAAATAATAATTAAAAAACAAATTTCAGTTTCTAACATGAGGCGTATGACTAATGCTCTGCTGGCTGATAGACAATAAAAATACGTTTCACGAAATGGATAACATTTAAAGGAGACTTTTCTCCAGTCCTTGAAATTTCAAGCAAAATTTGCCATTTGCAGCATAAAAAACATACAGCATAAAATTCTGTCTAATAATTTACTAGTTTTAAAGTCACTTAAACAAGATTCAATGACAAAAAATTCTGAAATAATAAATAAAAATTAAATTTCATTTTCCAACATGAGGTGTATGACTATTGCTGTGCCGGCTGTTAGACAATAAAAATACGTTTCATGAAATAGGTAACAATCACCAGAGACTTTTCTCAATTCTTGAAAATTAAAGCAAAATATGATTTTTGTAGCATAAAAAACATACAGCATAAAATTCTGCCTAACAATATACTAGTTATTAAATCACTTAAACAAGGTTCAATGAAAAAAATTCTGAAATAATAAACAAATTTTAATTTTGAACATGAGCCAAATGACTATTGCTGTGCCAGCTGTTAGACAATAAAAATACGTTTCATGAAACGGATAACATTTAAAGGAAACTTTTCTCAATTCTTGAAAATTCAAGCAAAATTTGATATTTGTAGTATAACAAACATACAGCATAAAATTCTGTGTAACAATATACTAGTTATTAAATCACTTAAACAAGATTCAGTGAACAAAATTTCTAAATAATAAATAAACAAATTTCGGTTTCCAACATGAGGCGTATGACTAATGCTGTACCGGCTGTTAGACAATAAAAATACGTTTCATGAAATGGATATCATTCAACGGAGACTTTTCTTCAATGCTTGAAATTTCAAGCAAACTTTGCCATTTGTAGCATAAAAAACATACAGCATAAAATTCTGTCTAACAATATACTAGTTATTACATCACTTAAGATTTAGAGAAACAAATTCAGAAATTAATAAAAAATTAATTTCCAAAATAAGGCCTATCTACCCGCTGTTGGTTATTAACCATATATGAGTCTCGGTAATAACAAAAAAAAAAAAAATCTATCAGTATAGAAAGCACCTATACTTAAGAAAAGTATTCCTAAGACAATTATCAGAACTTAAAAATGCATTTACAAAAAAGGTAATACTTAACAAAGACTTTTGATCAATCCTTGAAAATTTGAGTAAAATTTATTATTTGAACCAAAAAATGCATTAATCGTAAAATCTTGTTTACAAAAACCACTAGTTATTAAATTCCTTAAACAAGATGCAGTGAAATAAAGTTACGAAATAATAATGAAATACAAAAATTTCTGTCAGTATAAGTTTGGATTAACTTGAAACCACTTCCGAACCAAACTATTCTTAACACAATTATCAGACCTTAAAAATGCATTAACAAAAACATCTAACTAAGACTTTTGGCCAGTCCTTGAAATTTGTGATTTGAGCCAAGAAATACATACATCGTAAAATCTTGTAAACAAAATACTAGTTATTAAATTCCTTAAACGAGATGCACTGAAATAAATTTATGAAATAACCATGAAATACAAAAAAATTCTCTCAAGCATAAGTTACAATTAACTTGAAACTACTTCCACCGAACTTAACTATTCCTAAGGCAATTACCAGACCTTAAAAATGCATTTACAAAAAGGATAACATTTAACGAAGACTTTTGGTCAATCCTTGAAAGTTGGAGTAAAATTTGAGATTTGAGCCAATAAAGCACATTCATCGTAAAATCTTGTTTAACAAAAATACTAGTTATTAGCTCCCTTAAACAAGATGCAGTGAAATAAAGTTATGAAATAACAATGAAATACAAAAAAATTCCCTCACACGTAAGTTACAATTAAACCACTTCCACCTAACCTAACTATTGATAAGACAATTATCAGACCTTAAAATGCATTTACAAAAACATCTAACGAAGACTTTTGGCCAATCCTTGAAAGTTTGAGCAAAATTTCTGATTTGAGCCAAAAAATACATACATCTTAAAATCTTGTTTAACAAAAACCACTAGTTATTTAATTCCTTAAACAAGATGCAGTGAAATAAAGTTATGAAATAATAATGAAATACAAAAAAAATCTGTTAGTTTAAGTTACGATTAACTTGAAACCACTTCCGAACCAAACTATTCCTAACACAATTATCAGACCTTAAAAATGCATTTACAAAAACATATAACGAAGACTTACGGCCAATCCTTGAAAGTTTGAATAAAATTTGTGATTTGAGCCAAAAAAATGCATACATAGTAAAATCTTGTTTAACAAACTACTAGTTATTAAATCCCTTAAACAAGATGCAGTGAAATGAAGTTCAGAAATAATGAAAAATAAATTGAATTTCTAATATAATGCGTATTTGCCCACAGTTGGCATATACAATGTATTAGCAATGGGGTTATTTACAAAAGTTCTATTGAAATATTGCGTAAGATTAATCTGAAACAGGCTGAAACCACCTGCTCTGAACCAACAATTGCTGACAGACATTGCTTAACACAGTACTAATTCCCATTAAATCACCATAAAGCGATATCAGAATTTAATGTGGTATATACTCTATTACACAGGCAGACATTCTCCACCCCCCAGGTTTACGTTCCCCCCATAAAACATTGCCAAATTCCCCTTTTGATGAAATATCAAGTGGCTCTCTGTTGAAATAATTATAAGAAACGATTTAAATTTTCCGCGAGAGGCGAATTCGGCGACCGTTGGTGTATAATATTACACTCCTAGTATCTATATTTACAAAAAGTTCAGAAGCTGTTCAGATCAAGATTAATCTGAAACCCCCTGCGCTGAACTAAACCACTACTGCTTAACACAGTACTAATTCCCATAAAATCAGCGTAAGGCGAGAGCAGCATTTAATGCGGCATATACTCTATTACACAGACAGACACATCCATCCCTCAGGCTTACGTACCCCCATAAAACGCAGCCAAAACTCCCCTTTTCACCGCTGCGGCACTGCCGGCCGAAACTCCTCGCGGCCTGCGGCTGCTGGAGGCCATCTCCTCCGCGTGAGGTTGCGGGCATTTTCCCCTCGGGGCGATCTCCCCTCTCGGCAGCGATGCCACCGCGGCTTCCTAAAATTCTCCCGGGGAATCGCAGCAGCGGTGCCGTCGACTTCGATCGAAGGTGTCGCGTTGCAACCCCGGGGTAGGGTAGGTGGAAGGGGATGGATTTAAGGAGGCGCCATGCTGAATTTTGAATTTTAAAATGTATGTGCTTCGCCGGGTACCTAATTTATTGGACTCGAAAATATGTTTGTTTTGATCTGCCCCCGACTACTCACCTACTACGGGTTCTTGTTATGTTTTAGGTTGATTTAAATGGAGAATCTCTGATTTTTTTGTTTTATCTTTCACTCGTGGATCCATTTCTTTAGCGCACGCCTCTCAGAGGGACGTGTCGTTTGTCCAGTTTTATTCAGCAGTTACTGTTATCGTTGATTATTAATTTTGGATGTTTTTTATTTTACTTCCTTGTATGTAAAAGGAGTATTGTAATTATGAAAAATTTCGGTCTTCAAACTTCAGCGGAAACACCCATTTTGGCCAAGCATGAATCGATTTGCATTAGATTCAGTGATTAGTTACGTTGCATATAAATGTAACAATATTTCTATGCACGTAAAGGAAACTTTAAAACTTTAAGCTTAATCCATTTTAACCATTCCTGGATGAATTTTTAGTTTGTGTGCACGATATCGTACATACTGTTAATAACGGCTAATAGCTTCAGGAAATTTTATGTGCTGATATAAGTCCCTATGTACTTTGAATTACAACAAACTATTTAATGTACAGTTTACATATTTGAAGTTTCATGATCTTAGTGGATGTATTTATAAATCTAAGCCAGCGTTTTCCAACGTGTGGTACACGTACTATTGGTGGTACGCAAAGAATAATAATGGTGGACATAAAAGATTTTGTCATTAGTTACGTGCATATAATTTTAACAACATTTCTATCCACGTAAAGGAAACTTTAAGTATAATCCATTTTAACCATTCCTGGATGAATGTTTCGTTTGTATGCACGATATCATACACTATTAATAGATGCTAATAGCTTCATTAAATTTTATGTGCTGATATAAGTCCATATATTATGTGAATTACAACAAACTATTTAATGTATAATTTACATTTTTAAAATTTCATTATAATGGATCTATTTATAAAGCTAACCCAGCTTTTACCAACCTGTGGTACAAGTACAATTTGTGGTACGCGAAAAATAATAATGGCGGACATAAAAGGTTCAGTGATTAGTTACGTAAATATAAATTTAACAACATTTCTATCCACTTAAAGAAAACTTAAGTATAATCCATTTTAACAATTACTGGATGAATGTTTATTTTGTCTGCACGATATCGTACACTATTAATAGATGCTAATAGCTTCATTAAATTTTATGTGCTGATATAAGTCCATATATTATGTGAATTACAACAAACTATTTAATGTACATTTTTTAATTTTTAAGTTTACTATCTTAGTTGATGTATTTATAAATCTAAACCAGAGTCTCCTAACCTGTGATACAAGTCCCATTAGTGGTACGCGAAGAATAACCAATAATGTCGGACATAAAAGAATCAGTGATTAGTTACGTGCATATAAATGTAAAAACATTTCTGTGCACATAAAGGATACTTTAATTTTAAAACTTTAATCAATTTTAACCATTCCTGAATAAATTTTTAGTTTGTGTGCACGATATCGTACACACTGTTAATAGCGGCTAATAACCTCATGGAATTTTTTGTGCTGATAGAAGTCTATATATACTGTGACTTACAACAAACTATTTAATGTGCAATTTACATTTTTAAAGTTTCATTATCTTAGTTAATGGATTTATAAATCTAAATCAGTGTTTCCCAACCTGTGGTACAAGTACAATTTGTGGTACGTGAAAAATAATAATGGCGGACATAAAAGGTTCAGTGATTAGTTACGTGCATATAAATGTAACAATATTTCTATGAACGTAAAAAAAAACTTTAAAATTTTAAGTATGATCCATTTTAACCATTCCTGGATGAATTTTTTGTTTGTGTTCATGATATCGTACACCCTATTAAAGCTTGTAATACCTTCATGAAATTTTATGTGCTGATATAAGTCCATATAAGTTTCATTATCTTAGTTGGTGTATTTATAAATCTAAGTCAGCGTTTTCCAATCTGTGGTACACATACTATTGGTGGTACGTGAAAAATAATCAATAAGGACGGACATAAAAGATTCAGTGATTAGTAACGTGCATATAAATGTAATAATATTTCTATGCACGTAAAAGAAACTTAAAGTTTTAAAGTTTCTTTAAGTATAATCCATTTTAACCATTCCTAGATTAATTTTTACTTTGCACGATATCGTACATACTATTAATAGCTGCCAATAGCTTTATGAAATTTTATGTGCTGATATAAGTCCATATAAGTTTCATTAACTTAGTTGATGTATTTATAAATCTAAATCAACTTTTCCTGTGGTACATGTACCATTGGTGGTACTCGAAAAGTAATCAATAATGGGACATAAAATATTCAGTGATTATTTACGTTGCATATAAATGTAACAATATTTCTATGAAAGGAAAAGAAACTTTAAAACGTTAAGCTTAATTCCTGGATAAATTTTTAGTTTGTGTGCACGATATCGTACATACTATTAATAGCTGCCAATAGCTTTATGAAATTTTATGTGCTGATATAAGTCTACATATTTGACATACAACAAACTATTTAATGTACGTTTTACATTTTTAAAGTTTTATTATCTTTGTTGATGTATTTATAAATCTAAATAAGATTTTCCCAACCTGTGGTACACGTACCATTGGTGATACGAGAAAA
>CM063497.1:90635824-90670824 GCA_032207245.1 Pardosa pseudoannulata | reverse complement strand
ATTTCGTTCTGAGAATACGACATATTATTGTTGCGCAGGGTGAATATCTGGAAAATATCGTAGTTTAGATTTTTTCAGACTTCAGCGTCATATGTTTTAATGTAAAATTGAAAATTGTCTGCCAATTACTATTATAAAATGTATTTCTATCGCATTGTTTGTTTTTTCAAATATACCGGTCATTTGTGAAACACCCTGTACTTGTAAATATAGATCGGTAGTCATGTCTCTGCCATGGTTCTCCCCAGCCGCACGCGGTAATCAGTTTTTGCCACCGCGTTCTGCCTTCCCAGCTGTGCAAAACCAACAACTGGCGTACTAACAATGTTCGGGCTCTACGGACCTCACTAACTCGGGCCAAACTATATCGGACCTCCACGGGCGAGTCTGGACCCATGAGGTAACTCAAGAATTGTCGTTGGAGATTTCACTTGAATTTCAATTACTAGGACCGTAACTACGTCTTTTACGGCCCGTGAAAAAAAAAAAAAAAAAAAAAAAACACTAGTCTGCCACAAAATATTGTGAGAAAAATAAAAAATGATAATTCAAAATACTTTTGTTTTTGTTATTTCTTAAAATGTTTTATATTAATTTTTATTTTTTTTTTTTTCTTTTTTTTTTTTACTTAAAATATTTTTTTTTATTATTTTGCTTTAAATTTAGTTTTTAATTTTTATGTTTTTTTTTTTTTTTTTTCTTTTTTTTTTTTTTTTTTTAATTTTTTTTATTTATTTTTGTTTTTTTGGTAATTTTTTTTTATTTTTTATTTTTTTAATTTAAAATTTTTTTTTAATTTTTTAATTTTTAATTTTTTTTTTTTAATTTTATTTTTTGTTGTCATCTATTTTTTTTGTCTAAGACTGATACGCCTTTGCAAATACCACCTTTGCTATGCCCTAATTACGGCCCTGTCAATTACAACAATCGTTTGAATTAGTTAGGTTCGTCGGAAGATTGGTTCCACTAGTCTACTTATTTGTTAAAAGAGGGCTAATGAATCCGGGACTTACTGCATAAAGTCGATTTCGAACTGGTACAGACATCCACGTCAAAGTGGAATTCGAATATAGGAATTACGGTATGGAAGATAACGTCCATTTGGATATCTTTCAGCTTAGGATTTATAGTGAATAGGAATATAAAATATTTTCAAAATTAGCTTTAATACCAGCGTTGCTTAGGATTAATGAAATAAAAACTTTAAAGGGGGTTGTTGGTGTATTGCTAAAGCCATGGGAGCATCACTACATCATAATGCAATTTCATCAATCAGCGCTTTACTGTCTATGGTCACCAAGCCCAATCGATAGCAAAAGAACGTTATATTTGAACTTACCTTGGATCAATTTGACCTACTCCAAACATTTCTACGGTGTACGTTTTTGCAACACGAAGGCCCGAGTCAAAACTTTACATTGAAATCTGCTGTAAATTGAAACAGTCAAGCACTAAATTAGACACGTTTTTAGTTTCACTATATTAGCGTACAGTCACTCAGCGTAATAAACAATTTCCTTAGTCTATCGGTGTATGATTATGAAGAAGCTTTTTCAATTTTCTCCCTGTCTGCATTATTGTAATATTGAGTAATTTTATTAATAATTCATTCAGGCAATATTTTTAGTATCAAAGCGATAAGATAAAGAGAAAATTGGTCAAGACTTTACATTGAAATCTGCTATAAATTGAAACAGTCAAGCACTAAATTAAACATGTTTTTAGTTTCACTACGTTAGAGTACAGTTACTCTATATAATAAACCAGTTTCTCAGTCTAGCGTTGCATGATTATGCAGAAGCTTTTTCAGTTTTCTCCCTGTCTACATTATTGTAATATTGAGTAATTTTATTAGTAATTCATTTAGGGAGTATTTTTATCAGCTAAGCGATAAGATAAAGAGAAAATTAGTCAAGACTTTACACTGAAATCTATTGTAAATTGAAACAGTCAAGCACTAAATTAGATACGTTTTTAGTTTCACTACATTAGCTTACAATCACTCTGAGTAATAAAAAATTTTCTTAGTCTATTGGTGCATGATTGTACAAAAGCTTTATCAATTTTCTTTCTGTCTGCATTATTGTAATATTGAGTAATTTTATTAGTAATTAATTTAGGCAATATTTTTTATCAGCAAAGCGATAAGATAAATAGAAAATTGGTCAAAACTCTACATTGAAATCTGTTATAAATTGAAACAGTTAAGCACTTAAATTTGATTAACTTTTAGTTTCACTACGTTAGTGTACAGTCGCTCTGCGTAATAAATAATTTTCTTAGTCTATTGGTGCATGATTGTACAGAAGTTTTATCAACTTTCTCCCTGTCTGCATTATTGTATTATTGAGTAATTTTATTAGTAATTAATTTAGGTAATATTTTTAGCATCAAAACGATAAGATAAAGAGAAAATGGACAAAACTTTACATTGAAATCTACTGTACATTGAAACAGTCAAGCACTAAATTTGACAATTTTTTAGTTTCACAAAGTTAGCGTACAGTCACTCTGCTTAATAAACAATTTTCTTAGTCTATCGATGCATGATTGTACAGGAGTTTTACACCAATTTTCCTCCTGTCTGTATTATTTTAGTATTGAGTCATTTTATTAGTAATTCATTAGGCAATATTTTTAGCAGCAAAGCGATAAGATAAAGACAAAATTGGTCAAGACTTTACAATGAAATCTTATGTAAATTGAAACAGTCAAGCACTAAATTAGATATGTTTTTAGTTTCACTGCGTTAGCGTACAGTCACTCTACGTAATAATTAATTTTCTTTGCCTATCGGTTCCTGATTATACAGAAGCTTTATCCAATCTGCATTATTATGGTATTGAGTAATTTTATTTGAGATGCATTTGGGTAATATTTTTAATGGTAGAGTAATAAGATAAATAGAAAATCAGTTGAAACTTTACACTGAAATCTGCTGTGAAGTTCAACAGTCAAGCACTAAATTAGATATGATTTTAGTTTAATTACATTAAACATACAGTCACGTTGCTTAGTAAACAATTTTATTAGCTATCTATTACAATTAATATTTCCGATATTTTCCTTTTTCAGTGTCTTTTTTCATTTTCTTTCAGGTATTTATTCATTACGAACAATCCTACATCTACTGCTTAACGGTTACCCGCAAAATTCAATCTCAAGCAGAAATAAATATAAAAAAAAAAAATAAATAACTTTCAAGCTAGATTGCACACTTTTTTCTGGGGGTATAACTGATAGTACAAAAAAATGTATATATATCTATATACTTTATCAGCAACCAGTTGCTTGTCTAGCGCTCGATATCTGTCACAAGGGGGAACTGGTGTCGACCCTAAAAATATTAGAACAAATCCTAAGAGCGGAATCTGTATCGAAATCTTGCGCTACGCCAAGCCGAAAGAAAAACCGAAATTGACGGTTTTATCTTTCTTTGACTTGGGGTTGCCATATTTGGCTTTAAATCGCTCTACCTTGGCGAAACCTTTTTTGAATTTTTCTTTGTAATTTTTATTACTTTTTTTATATTTTCTTCCTTTTCTTCGTTTCATTTTTATTTTATTTTCGTTTTTTTTTCTTTCTTTGCTTTTAAATGAAATTGAATAATATTTAAAACGAAAAGGGAATGTGTTTATTTAGGAGATCATTTTGGGAATAAAACGCCAGTTTTCCAATGGAACGACAGGCAGTGTTTTCGATTTTTAAACGAACATAGGATGTTATTAGAGGAATTTAAATATTTGTACTATGAAATACTTATTTTAATACTGCACGTTATGAAAAAACACTTTACTTTGGGCTTTATTGGCAGGAGAAAGTTACTATCTAGGATTTTTTTTTTTTTTTAATTTCACTTTATATTTAAAACTTCTCTGTTTACATAGCCAGATGATATAGTGACTAGCGATCTTGACTAATATGCCAGGGGGCATATGTACGGTATTGAATCCATAGAAAGGTTTGAGTGTTCTAAAGTCACTCTTTCACTGAAAATCAAATCAAGTCTCAAAAAGATTCGTATGTTGTGTACATTGTGTCATTTCTTATACATTTTGTATTTATACGTGCTATGCGTCATTTTTTGTACATATTCGTACATACTATGCGCCATTTTTTATACATTTTGTATTCGTGCGTGTGTCATTTCTTATTTCGTATTCGAACGTACTATGTGTTATTTTTTGTATATCT
Source organism: Pardosa pseudoannulata (assembly GCA_032207245.1). Taxonomy (NCBI): domain Eukaryota; kingdom Metazoa; phylum Arthropoda; class Arachnida; order Araneae; family Lycosidae; genus Pardosa; species Pardosa pseudoannulata. The sequence goes on along the minus strand of CM063497.1, from coordinate 90,666,630 downwards.
CATATTCGTATTTACTATGTGTCATTTCTTATACATTTCGTATTACTACGTACTATGTGTGATTTCTTGTTTCGTATTTGTATGTACTATGTATCATTTCTTATACATTTCATATTCGTACATACTATGTGTCAGTTTTTGATACATTTTATATTCGTACTTACAATGTATCATTTCTTATTCATTTCGTATTCGTACGTACTGTGTGTCTCTTCTTATTTCGTATTCTACCGCATTATGTGTCATTTTTTTTATATATTGCATATTCGCACGTACTGTGGGTCATTTCTTATACATTTCGTGTTAGTAAGCACTGTGTGTCATTTCTTATTTCTTATTCGTACTTACTATGTCTCGTTTTTTATACATTTCATATTCGTACGTACTATGTGACATTTTTTATTCATTTCACATTCGTACATACTGTGTGTCATTTCTTATACATTTCGTATTCATACGTACTGGGTCTCTTTTCTATGTAGATTTGTATGTAGATTAGTACAACAAATAAACATACTGAATTACTATCTTTTATAATACATTATGATAGATTAAATTTCCTTATAATGTAATTTATTATACCCAAACTTGGTTACTTATTTCATTTGCCTTCTACTTTTTAACACTCTAATTACGAGATCATTACCTTTCCCGACTGAGCTACAGCAGTTCGTAATGGATATACCTTATTTTGTTGATGTACTTACTGAAAATGTAAATTTACGAGGTAAGGCTACGAGATCGTAACCTTTTCCGACAGAGCTACCGAGCTTTCCGACTGAGCTGAGATATGCCTTGTGTTGATGTACTTGCTGAAAATGTAAATTTACGAGGTAAGGCTACAAGATCGTTGCCTTTGCTGATTGAGCTACCGCAGTTCATAACAGATATGTCTTATTGTGTTGATGTACCCGGGGAAAAAGTAAATTTACGAGGTAAGGCTAAGATATCGTTACCTTTCCGACTGAGCTACCGCAGTTCATAATAGATATACCTTATTGTGTTGATGTACCTACTGGAAAAGTAAATTTACGAGGTAAGGCTACGATATCGTTGCCTTTGCCGACTGAGCTACCGCAGTTCGAATCCTACTGAGGGCATATATGTTCATAACCGTTCGGAATAAGCCTTAATAAAAATAAGATCCGGACTTTCAGTCTTTGTACAGTAAAAAGTAGGCATTTGAGTTCTAGACAAATACAAACCCTGCAAAATCCGATAACAAAGAACCTCCCATCCACCTTATAATTTCTGTATAACTTACTCCTTCATGGTTCTTTTTCATCAAACTTCGAACTAGGATCAACAGGTGTAGCCGACCCTAGATATATAGCGCACAACACTATCAAGGCATAAAAGATGTATTTACTTCCTATGTATAATTAATAACAAAATATATATTTTGATACAAGCGTACCATAATACGTATATGATAAAATATGCACACAAATAAAATTATGACTTTAAATTTTAATGAAGTTTATTCCCATAAAGTCTGAAAATTTAATTTTATACAGAATGACTGTATAATCTATTAAAATTTGTATATAAAATTTAATAATATAATATTTGAAAATATTAAATATCATACCATTGAATAAAGAAATGATTAACTTAATTAATATTTAACATTCTTATTGGAGAACAATTAAAAGTAGTTTATAATTTTTTTTAAATTGATTAACCTATTAACATTTAAAGTTCTTATTTGAGGATAGTTAAAAGTGTGTATAGATATTATTTTTTTTACTTTTTAGTGAAGATTGATGACAACACTATAAATATTCTCCCTAATATTCAAATAACTGTTATAATTCACAGTTTTTCATTTAGATCAACATTTTACCGCTTTTCAAGACCCCTGTGTGAATTTATTTTTTTCAGCAGGTACATTAACACAACAAGGAATATCTATTATTAATTGCGGTAGCTCAGTCGGCAAAGGCAGTGATTTCGTAGCCTTACCTCGTAAATTTTCTTTTCCAGCAGATACATCAACATAACAAGGCATATCTATTATGGATCGTGGTACCTCAGTCGACAAAGGCAACGATCTCGTAGACTTTCCACGTAAATTTACTTTTTTCAGCAGGTGCATCAACACAACGAGGCATATCTATTATGACCTGCGGTAGCTCAGTCGGCAAAGGCAGCGATCTCGTAGCCTTACCTCGTAAATTTACTTTCCAGCAGGTACATCAATATAACAAGGTATATATATTATGGATCGTGGTACCTCAGTCGACAAAGGCAACGAACTCGTAGCCTTTCCACGTAAATTTACTTTTTCAGCAGGTACATCAACAGAACGAGGCATATCTATTATAAACTGCTGTAGCTCAGTCGGTAAAAGCAACGATCTCGTAGCCTTACCTCGTAAATTTTAATTTTCAGCAGGTGCATCAACAAAACAACTATTATGAACTGCGGTAGCTCAGTCGGGAAAGGCAACGATCTCGTGCTTCTTACAACAAAACGCTCACCCCTTTATCCTTAACCCCTTTCAGGTTCATTTTATTACAGGATTGTGGGTCAAAAAATGTCAATTTTTTATGCTTATTTTCATACATACATAGCTTTTTAAACGTAATAGCATCATTCGCATACAAAAATTCCTAAAAATTAATGTAAAAAAATCAATTTAAGTAAATGAGTAATTTACCTGTATAATTGGCCTTCTGTACAGCAGAAATCATTAGACTTTGGAGTCAATTCACATTAACTATAAGTATAAGGCTTAGAATACCTAACTTTTATCTTGAATTAAATTTTATTTATATCCCATGCATTTACATGAATTATTATGAAATTATTAATCAAAATTTGATCATGTATGATACAATAGGAAACACGGCACTGCACAGAGTCCAACATCGCAATCTGGACAGTAGAATCTTGTTTCTCTCCTTACCTTCTTCCCTCTGCTGTCTCTCTTTGAGCAGCAAATAATCTAGTAGCCAGAAAAGTAAACAAAAGAAATCGAAACCATAAGTTCACATGTAAGATAATTCGGGAAAGACTGATTGCACAGTGTAAAATTTCACAGTGCCCCAGCTACACTCGGGATGATCCAGGAGGGTACATTTCGCCTGCCCGAGTTCAGCTCGGGAAAAATCTGGAAGGGGTTAATACGAGTAGCTTATGGTTCGAATCGTTCTTGGATTGTCTAAGTGGCATCAGCAACAACAATATTTATTATTAAACTTCTCTTCAGTATGCAGTGTTTGCACATGATACCAAGCAAATATTTTACTGTGAAGATTTTCATTTTTATATATGACATCGTATGATGATTCAAATTACAAGAAGTCCACTAATTTTCTAAAATGCCTGAATTTCATATTTCTGTTATTCCTAGAAGTTCATAATCAGATTAGAAATATTCTTCAGTATTATTCAGTAGAAATAATTTCGACGTTAATTTGTTTTAATTATTTAATCGCATAATACTGTTTCATATATATTATTCATATGTATTTATTTAAAAGTACATGCATGTCTTTTATGTTTTATTTATTTACTCCTTATAAATATTTTATATTTTATCTTTTCTTTCCAGGTGCAAATTAAACCGAGCCCAAACTCGTAAGTCCATATATTTTTTTTTACAAAATTATTTATTTTATAGCATTATAATGTGCAATTTTAGTAAACCTTAGTTCTATATAAAATACAAGCATTTTCCATTTGATAATTATACTTATCCCAAATTTATAAGTCCAGATTTTTAGTTACAAAAATTATTTATTTTATACCATTATAATGTGAAATTTTAGTAAACTTTTGTTCTATATAAAATGGACGCATTTTTCATTTTCTTATTAAACCGAGAACAAATTTGTAAGTACAGATAGTTTTTTTTTACAAAATTATTTATTTTATACCATTAAAATGTGCAATTTTATTAAACCTTAGTTATATATAAAATGAACGCATTTTTCATTTTCTAATTAAAACGAGCCCAAATTTGTAAGTTCAGATATTTTTCTTTTACAAAATTATTTATTTTATACCATTATAATGTACAATTTTAGTAAACCTTAGTTTTATATAAAATAAACGCATTTTTCATTTTCTAATTAAACCGAGCCTAAATTTGTAAGTCCAGATATATATATATATATATATATATATATATATATATATATATATATATATATATATATATATATATATATATTTACAAAATTATTTATATTATACCATTATAATGTGCTATTTTAGTAAAGCTTAGTTCTATATAAAATGAACGCATTTTTCATTTGCTAATTAAACCAAGCTCAAATTTGTAAGTCCAGATATTTTTTTATAAATTATTTATTTTATATCATTATGATTGTACAATTTTAGTAAACCTTAGTTCTATATAAAATAAAGACATTTTTCATTTTCTAATTAAACCGAGCCCAAATTTTTCAAGTCCAGATAATTTTTTTTTACAAAATTATTTATTTTATACCATTATAAAGAGAAATTTTAGTAAAGATTAGTTCTATATAAAATTAACGCATTCTTCATTTGCTAATTAAACAGAGTCCAAATTTGTAAGTCCTGATACTTTTTTAATTATTTATTGTATACCATTCTAATGTTCAATTTTAGTAAACGTTAGTTCTTTATAAAATAAATGCATTTTTCATTTGCTAATTAAACCGAGCTCAAATTTGTAAGTCCAGATAATTTTTTTTACAAAATTATTTATTTTATACCATTATAATATACAATTTTAGTAAACTTTAGTTCTATATAAAATAAACGCATTTTCATTTTCTAACTAAACCGAGCCCAAATTTGTAAGTCCAGATTATTTTTTAACAAAATTATTTATTTTATACCATTTACTTGTACAATTTTAGTAAACCTTAGTTCTATGTAAAATGAAAGCATGCATTTTTCATTTTCTAATTAAACCGAGATCAAATTTTAAATTCAGATTTTTTTTTTATATACAAAAATATTTATTTTATATCATTATAATGTTCAATTTTAGTAAACCTCAGTTCTATATAAAATGAACATAATTTTTTATTTTTTAATCTATGACATGGGATTGATACGTGTATATTGGACGTTCCCTGGTACCAGTGTAACTATTTTAAAGTTAAATAGTTTGTTGTTACATAGAGCAGTTCTCTGTATTTGAATTAATATTTTCATGAACCAGCTCTTTAGGTATAATGATAGAATGTTATAGAGCAAGTTAAGATATAAAATTCTGTTTTACAAATTCTTCAGAAATCCCTTTATAATTTTCTGGAATAATCACTTTTAATAGTAATTCACTATATATTAAGACATAATTATTAATCATTAACTTGTGACAATGATAAGTTTAGAACAGTTAATACATTAAACTACTGAACTCCTCTGCGCAACAGACTACTGTGCCAATTTCTGTTTTTGAGACCAAGGGCCTGGGGTGCAAACATATGATCCGGTTAGGTGGTGTGACGCCTACAATGTTCTTGCGTGAAGATAGATCACAGATTTAACAGAATTGGAAATCACTTTTACTTTCTGGAGTAAATAATTGCTATATACAAAGGGATTCTAATATCAACAAAAAATTCACAATGTAAAGGATTCAGAATGTTGATTGGATAACATATCCACGATGATCACTGTCGTAAAAAAGAATTAAATATTCTCACACGATGGGGAGGATTTTCCAGGCTGCAACGACCCAGGCAGAACCCAATCTATCCCCCTTTCGGTGTCCGAGACCCTGCCTTTACTTATATGAGCGAACCTTACGAGTCTCCCGAATGTAATTGCTATAAGACTGGCTCCGGTCAAAAGTCGCAGAGGCCTCCACGAGGTCAACGCACCTACTTAAAAAATTTTCGAAAAGCCCCGAGTAGCAAAATTCTACGCTTTTTATACCTGGGGGGTCATTGGGTGAGAGTAATCAAATAATAGCAGGCACACATCCACCTTAATTAGCAAACAGTGATGTCGTAAAAATTGTTTATATCGTACAGTTACTTCCTGCATGCATTCAAAAACTTGCTGCAAGGTTACTTTTATTAAAGTAACATTTAAACGTAATACTATACTAAACCGCCTAATAGAAGAAGCTTCTGTAGAAAAAAATATTTCTCGCTTCCATGTTATGGACACTGCCAGAGACAAATTACTTTTCACATAGGTTAACATTGAGTGAGGGTAATTAAATATATCAGATACTGATACCTTAAATAGAAAACAGTAATGTCGTAAAAATTGTTTATATCGTAAAGTTACTTCCTTCATAGATACAAAAACTTTCTGTATGGTTACCTTTATTAAAATAGCCTTTAAAAGTAACACTATACTAAACCGCCTAATAGAAGAAGCTTCTGTATAAAAAAAATTATATATCGCTTCCATGTTATGGCCTCGGCCTGATTAAAATTACTTTACACATAATCTAACATGGCGTGACGGTAATGAAATATAGTAGATACAAATCCACCTTAATTAGCAAACAGTAATGTCGTAAAAATTATTTATGTCGCAAAGATACTACCTGCATTTATAAAAAAACTTTTAGCATTTAAACGTAACACTATACTAAACAGCCTAATAGAAGAAGCTTCTGTATAAAAAAGCATTTCGTGCGTACATGTTATGGCCACGGCCAAGGGAAAATTACTTTTCACATGGCTAACATTGAGTGAGTGTTATCAAATATAGCAGATACAGATCCACCTTAATTAGCAAAAGGTAATGTCGTAAACATTGTTTATACTGTAAAGTTATTTCTTGTAAGCATACAAAAACTTGCTGTATGATTACCTTTATTAGAGTAACATTTAAACGTAACACTATATTAAACCGCATAGTAGAAAGCCTCTGTGTAAAAAACCTTTCGCGCTTCCATGTTAAGGCCACGGCCTGAGGGAAATTACCTTCCAAGTAAGCTAACATTGAGTGAAGGTAATCAAATATAGCAGGTACAGATCCACCTTAATTAGCAGAGAGTAATGTCGTAAAAATTGTTTATATCGTAAAGTTACTTCCTGCATGAATAAAAGAATTGCTGTATGGTTACCTTTATTAAAGTAGCATTTAAACGGAACTCTATATTAAGTCGCCTAATAGAAGAAGCTTCTGTATTAAAAAAATACTTCGTACTTCCATGTTATGGCCAAGGCCAGAGGTAAATTACTTTTCACATAAACTAACATTGAGAGAAGGTAATCAAATATAGAAGATACAGGTTCACCTTAATTAGCAAACAGTAATGTCGTCAAAATTGTTTATATCGTAAAGTTACTTCCTGCATGCATACAAACACTTGCTGTAAGGTTACCTTTATTAACATGCACTTTAAAAGTAACACTATACTAAACCGCCTAATAGAAGAAGCTTCCTTATAAAAAAACATTTCGCTCTTCCATGTTATGGCCATGGTCTGAGGGAAATTACTTTTCACATAGGCTAATGTCGAGTGAGAGTAATCAAATATAGCAAGTACACATCCATCTTAATTAGCAAACAGTAATATCGTAAAAATTGTTTATATCGTAAAGTTACTTCCTGCATGCATACAAAAACTTGCTGTAAGGTTACCTTTATTAAAGTAAATTTAAACGTAATACTATACTAAACCGCATAGAAGAAGTTTTTATATAAAAAAACATTTCTTGCTTCCACGTTTTGGCAAAGGCCAAGGGGAAATTACTTTTCACATAGGCTAATGTCGAGTGAGAGTAATCAAATATAGCAAGTACACATCCATCTTAATTAGCAAACAGCAATGTCGTAAAAATTGTTTATATGGTAAAGTTACTTCCTGCGTGCATACAAAAACTTGCTGTAAGGTTACCTTTATTAACATGCACTTTAAAAGTAACACTATACTAAACCGCCTTAGTAATAGAAGTTTTTATATAAAAAAACATTTCTTGCTTCCACGTTTTGGCAAAGGCCAAGGGGAAATTACTTTTCACATGGCTAACACTGAGTGAAGGGAATCAAATATAGGAAGTACAGATCCACCTTAATTAGCAAACAGCAATGTCGTAAATATTGTTTATATGGTAAAGTTACTTCCTGCGTGCATACAAACACTTTCTGTATGGTTACCTTTATTAACATGGCCTTTAATAGTAACACTATACTAAACCGCCTTATAAAAGAAGCTTCTGTATAAAAAACATTTCACTCTTCCATGTTATGTCCACGGGAATTACTTCTAACATGGCTAACAATGAGAGAGGATAATCAAATATAGAAAGTACAGATCCACCTTAATTAGCATACAGTAATGTCGTAAAAATTGTTTATATCATTAAGTTACAAAAACTTCCTGTATGGTTACCTTTTTTAAAGTAACATTTAAACGTAACACTATACAAACTGCCTAATAGAAGAAGCTTCTGTGTAAAAAAACATTTCACGCTTCCATGTTATGGCCACGGCAATATCTATGCAGAGTTGAGATAAATCATGGATCCCAATGTGCACCCGAGTGATGGCCCGCCCTTGCTCTAAAAGTGTGCTGCTGTTTTTGTGTTCTCCCCCAATCCACCCCTTTTCCTCCATCTACAATGGGAGGTCAATAAATTCCAAAATCAGAATGAAGTAAAAATATTTTATGTATATGTTAGAACCTTTCATTCCGAAAGTCGAGTGGGAGAGCAGGAGGAGGGGGGTGCTGCTGCTGGAGATCGTCTGCTCGTGAAATGGAACACTGGATGTGGGGTGAGGGAGCATCCTAACGTTCTGTCTTGCTCTCTTGTGTCGTCTGCAGCCTACCAATTTACATGACATTAGCTTTCGTCCCCCCGAAGTTATTAGGGGGTGGGGACTCGAGGTTGACATTCTAAAAGGAGCTGAAAATCAATAGACGATAATGGCGAGACAACGATGATGTATTTTTCTTTAGAGTGAGACGAGAGCTCAAAGTGTGCGTGTGGAGATTTCTTTTTTGAAGCATAAACAAGGCAGGCCATTCCACGCTTTAAAGGAATAAGGGGCCTTCTGCTTCCCTCGGAAATATTTTGAAAATTCAAACACCAGCTGCAATTTTAGAAAATGGAACGTACATTTTTACACGCAGTTCCTATATTTAAGATTTCTAAAATAGGTATTTAGGGGAACACATTACCTTTCGAAATTTGGAATCTTTATTACAGCAGTATTTCCATTCATCATAAAACAACTTCTATTCCTTCTAAAATAAATATATATTCACATCATCAAATATTATTTCACATTTTACAAATTTTTAATAAGGTTCTAGCTGTGAAAAAAAAATAGTTTTGTCATTAAAGTTAGATTAAAATTAAAATCATTGATTCAATTTTATATGACAGTTTTTAAAATAGTATATTTTAAAAAATAACAGAAAATATATACGAAATGTAAAAATTGATATTCACTTACCAGCAAAAAGATTTTTAGTTATACATATTAGAAATTAAATTTTTTCATCAAATTGAAGTAAAACAACTTCTGTTCCTTTTAAAATAAATATATATTTATATCATCAAATAGATATTTCATATTTTACAAATTTTTAATAAGGTTCTAGCTGTGAAAAAAAAATAGTTTTGTCATTAAAGTTAGATTAAAATTAAAATCATTGATTCAATTTTATATGACAGTTTTTAAAATAGTATATTTTAAAAAATAACAGATAATATATACCAAATGTAAAAATTCATATTGACTTACAAAATAATTTTTGAGTTATACATATTAGAAATTAAATTTTTGCATCAAGCATCAAATTGAAGTAAAACAACTTCTGTTCCTTTTAAAATAAATATATATTTATATCATCAAATAGATATTTCATATTTTACAAGTTTTAATAAGGCTCTAGCTGTGAAAAAATAATTAGTTTTGTCATTTCATATAATATATTTTTAAAAAATAACAGAAGATATATACCAAATGTAAAAATTCATATTGACTTACAAAATAATTTTTGAGTTATACCTACTAGAAATTAAATTTTTGCATCAAGCATCAAATTGAAGTAAAACAACTTTTGTTCCTTTTAAAATAAATATATATTCATATCATAAAATAGATATTTCATATTTTACAAGTTTTTAATAAGGCTCTAGCTGTGAAAAAATCATTAGTTTTGTCATTTCATATAATATATTTTTTAAAATAACAGAAAATGTATACCAAATATAAAAATTGATATTCACTTGCCAGCAAAAACATTTTTGAGTTATACATATTAGAAATTAAATTTTTCCATCAAATTGAAGTAAAATATATGTTTAATTCTTTAAACCTAAAATTTCAAAGGTGACTAACAATTTAAATTAAAAACTGCTTTGAAATTGAATATTTTTAAACAATATTCTTTACCATGTTATAAAATGAAATGTATCCCTCGTACTAATATAATTAAGTTTAAATTTATAAAAAAGGTAAATAGGTTCTATTTAACACAAAAATTAGTTCCTAATTTACAAATTTCAAAGGTTATTAAACCTTTTGACTAATAACCGTTAATAACGGTTTAATTTGGTAATTAAACCGTTTGACTTTCTTTAAACCTGAAGTTTCAAAGGTGACTAACAATTTAAATTAAAAACTGCTTTGAAATTGAATAGTTAAAAAAATACTCTTTATCATGCTATAAGATGAAATGTACCACTTGTATTAATATAATTGGGTTTAACAAAACAAAACAGGTAAATAGGTTCTATTTAACACAAAAATTAGTTCCTAATTTACAAATTTCAAAGGTTATTTGGAAGGTAAGTGACTTTCTTTAAACCTAAAATTTCAAAAGTAACTAACAATATAAATTAAAAGCTGTCTTAAAATTGAATATTTTTTAAAAATATTCTTTATAATGCTATAAAATGAAATGTATCACTCGTACTAATATAATTGGGTTTAAAAATTTAAACCCAATTATATTAGTACGAGTGATACATTTCATTATATAACAGGTAAATAGGTTTCATTTAACACAAAAATTAGTTTCTAATTTACAAATTTCAAAGTTTATTTGGAAGGTAAGGGACTTTCTTTAAACCTAAAATTACAAAAGTAACTAACAATTTAAATTAAAAACTGTTTTGAAATTGAATATTTTTAAAAAATATTCTTTATTATGCTATCAAATGAAATGTATCACTAGTTAATATAATTGGGTTTAACAAAATAAAACAGGTAAATAGGTTCTATTTAACACAATTAGTTTCTAATTTACAAATTTCAAAAGTTATTTGGAAGGTAAATGACTTTATTTAAACCTAAAATTTCAATAGTAACTAACAATTTAAATTTAAAAAATTAAAAACTGTTTTGAAATTGAAAATTTAAAAAAAATATTCTTTATTATGCTATAAAATGAAATGTATTACTCGTACTAATATAATTGGGTTTAACAAAACAAAACTGGTAAATAGGTTCTATTTAACACAATTAGTTTCTAATTATTTGGAAAATTCCTGACTTTCTAATTTTTTCGCTTGTTTATATATTTTATATTTTCTAAAAAATGCATTGCTTCATATAACAAAATTAGATATTTTTCATAAAGTTAGAGCCTTATTAACAATCTAAGAGAATTTTGATTTAACCACAACCTTTCATTTTTTATTAAATCAAATATAAGTTATAATAATGAATGTTTCAGATCTGAAGATATCTCCCCTCAATGGAAATGTGCCTTTTTTTTTATCAAAATTCAAGAACGGAGACGTTTTCAAAATAATCTCTGGACATTCTAATGCATTAAAATTTTTTACTTTGGTTAAAACAACGTTGGCTAAAAATTTGATATTTTTTCCTCATTCAATCCCGAAATGTAATTAAGATTGAAAAGGGAAAAGATGTTTTGTAATATTCGGTCATCTTATAATGCATATAATTACTGTCATAAAATATAGTTAAATATTTACATATAATACAATTACATATAATACATATAATACATGTAAGGAAAATTCTCAGGGGTTTTCAAATCTGATGTCAAGGGCTAAAAGTTCCAGCGCCCTTTTTAACTCCTAACCTAAATTGACCACTAGGGCTACAGTTTACGCTCTCAGAGAAGGGGTATGTCCAATTATAAATCTACATTGCCCTAGCGGACAATTTAGGAAATTTCCAAACAAAAAGGAGATGAACGCTGTCGGAGGCAGATTTTTCTAGAGATATTTTCGCACAGATGTTGACCCAGGTGTTAAGGGTCATCTACATATAACTTCATGCTAGCTGACCCCTCAATTTGTCCTGTCTCTATGTTGAAGTGGGAACCCGTCCTCCAACGTTATCTTAATAAAGATCTTTAGCTAAATCGGTATCATTTTTATGGCAATGACTGATACCACCCATCGAGAAGTCCGTCTTATTACATACATATAATACATGATACAATTATAGAATTAATACATTTATTATACATATAATACAATTTACATATATTTACTGACATAAAATATAGTCATTAAAGTTTTTAAAGTTGTTAATAATTATTAATAACTTTAAAAAATTTTTGGAAACAACAGTTTTATGATTTTACAAATACTTGAAAAATTTCTGTACATTTCTAGCTTTTATATTTTTTAAAAATTTATTTCTCATTTACCTTACAGTGTAAAACATGAATATTAGCTAAAATTGATACGTTTTGAAACATAAAATTATTTATTTCTGTACTTAATAGAGCTCATATAAACATCTATCAAATAAAAATTAATATTTTTAGTATTTTCATCTTTTCTCTTAATAGTTTTCACGATTTTTTAAAACTAAATTTCATTTTAAAGTCTAAAAGTTAGCCTAAATATCAAAATGCCCTTATTAATATAAAAAGAATTAACATTGAACATTTTAATGCACGTAAATTAAAAATAATAATAATTAAAACTATTAAAGTAGTTAATGTTTTAACTTAAATATGTTAAGCTTTTGCATATATTTCTAATAATGTATAAAATCTAAGAGGATTAACAAAAAAGTACATAAATTAGTTCTGATAATCTACTGAATGTTCTAGTTCCTTATAAACATAAGACCATGCATTGAGTAGTAAATCTGCAAGACTCTAAAATGTATTTTCCCTTTAAATAATTCACTTTCTATAGTAAGCCTCATTCTAAAACCATCTTCCACGGAATTTTGCCGAACGATGGCCGATTGGTTAGGGTGCTGGCCTTCGGTACCAGAGTTCGTGGGTTCGAATCCCACAGTGGCATGGATGTTCGTAGCCGTTCGGAATCGGCTTTAAGCTGTAGGTCCCGGTCTCATTAGCCCTCGTGTTGCAAAAAGTAGACCGTCGCACTCCAAACCAAACCAAACCAATCCACGGAATTTTGTAATATCTTCAATTTGGTAGTGCATATTCAGTTCTAGAAATAATAGTTAATTGCTGATAGCTAACTTATTTGTTGTTTTATGAGTACTAGGATTTATGGGTATACTTTCTATAGTAAGCCTCATTCTAAAACCATCCAAATTTTGTAATATCTTCAATTTGGTAGTGTATATTCAGTTCTAGAAATAATAGTTAATTGCTGATAGCTAACTTATTTCTAACTTTATGGGTACTAGGGTACATATTTTTCTACTGCAACGTTTTTATACTGTTGCTAACTGTTTAAAGTTGTAAAAGTTTTAATTATTGCGTTTAATTTCAAAACACATTAACACTAGATTTACGGATGTTGATCCTATACCTATTTTTACTGAAGTGAGCCAATTTGACTCATACAAGAAAATTGAAGTTTTTTGCAAAGAAAATAGTTCCAAATTAATTTAAATAAAATGTTTATTATCAAAAAATTCATAGAAAACATTTTTTACATATAAAATCTGTTTTTGAAACCCATTTTCCTCAAACATTTCTATTACATTTAGCACAATGGTTTCTACATCTGTTTCTTTTGCATGATTGTTGAACTTGACAATTCTTCCGTGCGTCAGTAGCATGAATTTCTGTCATTGGAATGGAAGTGTTCTCGACTTCTTCTCCATATTTACTTCTTAGCTCTTCAGCAAATTGGAAAATAAAAAAATTCCTGAAATATTTACTTAAGTCGTCTCTTTATACAGAACTGTTAAACCATTCTATGAGTAGTCAAATTGGCTCACAACCGTGAAAATAGGTATACCCCATTTGATAATGAGAAATGAAGGGGTCTGCGGGGAAGAGGAATAAAACTTTATATATATTTTATTACTTAACTAAAAACCAACGTATTTTACTGAAAAGTGATATTAAAGTTTTATTTATATATATAGTGATCAAATTTTTAATGAGACACATTTTCTCGGTCCGTAAATCTAGTGTTAGAAAACATGCGAAATACATAATTCTTTATATTAGTAATATTAATAATGCTTATAAAAGTAAGTATTTGAGAAGTATAACTATTTAAAATTTCAATTATTATAAATAAAAATCTAGCTATGTAGATATCATTATCGGTTGTGTTTCAGATTCTGTATTAAGCTTATTTCGATGTTTTATTCTTGTTTTCAATTGTCTGAAAAATGATTTTTCACTCAAACAAGTTGTTCCAAAAGGCAACAAATTATTAATAGCTGATCTACTAGCAGAATTTACCAGCACAACTTACGAGCAGAATGTTAACGAACAGAAGTCATAGATTATAAGACGTGGACATAAGACCTTTTTTCATAGAAGCTAAAATGGAAATTATGTATTTAATGTATTTAATGTAGAAAAAAATCAACAGATTATAAATCATGGATACAAGACCTTTTTTCATAGCGACCAACATGGAGACTGTGGATTCAATGTATAACTACAGTTTAATACATGTGGGGTGGCTATAATTACAATCCCGTTTTTAAAATTCTGTGAAAAGAACCAACAGATTATAAGCCGTGGATACAAGACCTTTTTCATAGAGACCAAGATGGAGACTGTGGATTTAACGTATAACTACAGTTTAATTTATGCGGGGTGGTTATAATTACAGTCCTGCTTTCAAAATGCTGTAGAAAAAAATCAACAGATTATAAATCATGGATACAAGACATTTTTTCATTGAGACTAAGATGGAGACAGTGGATTTAACGTATAACTACAGTTTAATACATGTGGGGTGGCTATAATTACAGCCTCACTTTCAAAATGCTGTAAAAAAGAGAATAAATAGATTATAAACTCTGGATACAAGACCTTTTTTCATAGAGGCCATGATGAAGATCGTGGATTTAAAGTATAACTACAGTTTAATTTATGTGAGGTGGTTATAATTACAGACCTGTTTTCAAAATGCTGTAGAAAAAAGAATGACCAGATTATAAATCATGGATACAAGACCTTTCTTCATAGAGACCAAGATGGAAATTGTGGATCTAACGTATAACTACAGTTTAATATATGTAGAGTGGTTATAATTACAGTCTCACTTTCAAAAGGCTGTAGAAAAAAGAATCAACAGATTATAAATCATGGATACAAGACCTTTTTTCATAGAGACCAAGATGGAGACTGTGGATTTAACGTATAACTACAGTTTAATATATGCGGGGTGGTTATAATTACAGTCCTGCTTTCAAAATGCTGTAGAAAAAAAGAATCAACAGATTATAAACACTGGATACAAGACCTTTTTTCATAAATACCAAGATGAAGATTGCGGATTTAATGTATAGCTACAGTTTAATATATTCCGGGTGGTTATAATTACATTTATTCGTGGCGAAACTAAACGTGGAATGCATTGACAGCTCCATGTCCATACGCTGATTCTTCTATCTTGATTAGTCATCAACTTCTTGTGAAATATCTCTGCGCCTGACCGCATTACTCCAAAAGGTTACGCAAGCGTGAGTCTTTGTCATTTATTTTATTATTATAAAAGAGTTCATTTTTTAAAATCGTTTAAAACTCACGTACTTTCCAACTACCCCTTTTTTAGACCTGACATATATATATATATATATATATATATATATATAATATATATATATATATATATATATATATATATATATAATATACATGTGTGAATGTGTAATATGATAACAGATATGTAATAAGCTTGTTCGCATGAATTATATTCCAAGAATGCATATTTCTCCTTTATATTATTTTTGAGTGAGAAATTACTAGTTTTGAACAAAGAATGCTTACTATAATGCGGTAAATAAGAAAAAAATAGTTCCTTCTTTCCATGTGATTTGATACATCACTGTAGAATGTGCAAGAGAAGTAATTTCTTAAAGAATTTAATGTTCTGGAGAGTCTTCTGGCTTTAAATTCATGTACATAAGCATGCAAATGAATCAATATATATATATATATATATATATATATATATATATATATATATATATATATATATATATATATATATATATATATTGAGCAGTGGCATGTTATATTCCAAGAATAGATATTTCTCCTTTATATTGCTTTGAATGAGAAATGACTAGTTTTGAACAAAGAATGCGTATTATAGTGTTGTAAATATTAAAAAAAGGTTCTTCTTTCCATTTGATTTGATACAACGCTGTAGAATGCGTAAGAGAAGTAATTTCTTAAAGAATTTAATGTTCTAGTCTTCGGGCTTTATATACATAAACATACACAAAAACATAAATACATATATATATATATATATATATATATATATATATATACATATACAAACACACACACATATATACATGTGTGAATGTGTAATATTTAACAGATATGTAATAAGCTTGTTCGCATGAATTATATTCCAAGAATAGATAATTCTCCTTTATATTGTGTTTGAGTGAGAAATAACTAGTTTTGAACAAAGAATGCGTACTATAATGTGGTAAATAAGAAAAAAAAAATAATTCCTTCTTTCCGTGTGATTTGATACAACATTGTAGAATGTGTAAGGGAAGTAATTTCTTAAAGAATTTAATGTTCTGGGGAGTCTTCTGGCTTTAAATTCATGTACACAAGCATGCAAATGAATCAATATAAATATATTTTGAGCAGTAATGTTTTCCCAAAAACTCTCCGTCTTATTGAGGTGGACATTTTTTAGCGGCGAGCGTGGATAATTTATATGAAACCCTTATCCAAACGTCTAATATACAGCGAAAGCAAACAAACAGCCCGGTTCCAATATCTTCCCCCAAATGAATCAGAGGCCGCCTGCTCTATCCTCCCAGAGAATCTTAGGGAAGCGAAACCTCCCCCTTCTGCTCCGCAGACGATTTCCTCCCTGCGCTGTCACCACCCTCATTAGTATGCAAGGGGGGGAGTGGCGGGAGGGGTGGACGGGGCACGATCGAACGCGCACAACGATCGGGGGGTGCGTAATCTGGGGTGATGCTTTATCACGCGCCGCTTAAAGCAGTCGGTGATTTGGAGTCCATTTGCGGAAGTGAAAAGTTAGAGCAGGGGCGGGTAGTCCGGCGTGTTAAGTTTATACGCCGAAACGTCTATAAATGGTCGGCATTCAATTGATTTCTTCATTGATTTTTCGCCGATCAACGTGCTAATGGAAGTGTTTAGGCACTTAAAATTAGACCCCCAGCCTTTGCGCTATTTGTTCACCGTAACGAAATCTAGGTAAAACCCCGTCAGCAACGCATTTATCAGGTTTAATGTCCGTTTCGCGAACCCGGAGGAGTTAATATTTCAATTAATCGGCGACGCATTAAAGTGTGGCCATGTTGATGGCGCCGGAGACATTTGTGGAAATTGAGGTCGAAACGCTCACGGACTCAAATCTGTAATCAATCTACATTTAGGTGATACTTTTTGCCTCCTCTATTTCGCATGCAGTACACTAGATTCCGGAAAGGAATTTCAAAGATTCAGGATTTCACTTCATCCGGACGAATGTCCAGTAAAGTAATGGGCAAATTTAACACTTTAGGGCTTGGGGGTCTTTTCAATCATATTGTTGACCTTGAGGAATTTCTTCTGTTTTGTTTTAACAATTCTTAGTTTTTTTAATATTTGTAACTACAGGCTTCTTTCACAATTCTTGCTTATACGAATCTTACATTTCAAAGATGTAAAGTGTAGCCATGTTGATGGTACCGGAGACATTTGTGGAAATTGAGGTCAAACGCTCAAGGACTCAATTCTGTAATCAATCTACATTTAGGTGATATTTTTTGCCTCCTCTATTTGATATGGAGTACTCTAGATTCCGGAAAGGAATTTCAAAGAGTGAGGCTTTCACTTCTTCCGGACGAATATTCAATAAAGTAATGAACAAGTTTAACACTTTAAGGCATGGGGGTCTTTTCAATCATTTGGTTGGCTTTGATGAATTTCTTCTGTTTTGTTTTAACAATTCTTAGTTTTTTTAATATTCGTAACTACAGGCTTCTTTCACAATTCTTGCTTATACGAATCTTACATTTCAAAGATTTAATATGTTGGTGGTGTCAGAGACAATTGTGGAAATTGAGGTCGAAAAGCTCACGGACTCAAATCTGTAATCAATCTACATATAGGTGATACTTTTGCCTCCTCTATTTGGCATGCAGTACACTAGATTACGGAAAGAAATTTCAAAGAGTCAGGTTTTCAATTCATCCGGACGAATATTCAATAAAGTCATGGGCAAGATTAACACCTTACGGCATGAGGGTCTTTTCAATCATATTGTTGGCCTTGAAGAATTTCTTCTGTTCTCTTAATTTATTTTATCAATTCTTAGTTTTTTAATATTCGTCACTACAAGTTTCTTTCACAATTCTTGTTTACACGAATCTTACGTTTCAAAAGATTCCTGTAAGCAAGAATTTTTGCTTCTCTGTTTGACATGGAGTAGACACTCAATTCCGCGATGGAGATTTCAAAATTCAGACTTTCATCCGGACGAATATTCAATAAAGTGATGGATAAGTTTAACACCTTAGGGCATGAAGGTCTTTTCAGCCCTTTGCTGGCTTTAAGAAAATTTTTCTGTCTTCCTAGTTTGTTTTTCTAATTCTTATTTTTTAAAGATTCCTAACTACATGCTTCTTTCATAATTCTTCTTTTCACGAATCTTACAATTAAAAGATGTAAAGTGTAGCCATGTTGATGGTACCGGAGACATTTGTGGAAATTGAGGTCAAACGCTCAAGGACTCAATTCTGTAATCAATCTACATTTAGGTGATATTTTTTGCCTCCTCTATTTGGCATGCATTACACTAGATTCCGGAGAGGAATCTCAATTCTTCAGACTTTCAATTCAGCCAATTGCTTTTATCCTGATTTAGCTCATTTGTAAATCATACGGTATTACTGAATAATCTTACGTTACGACAACAACCCGAAGAGGCTATCAAGTTGCTGTTGACCTACGAGAGGTCCGTCTGATACGGTTTTAAATTTTTCCAATCTCTACGGAGGTCATCTTAAAGCTACGCCGTAGTTTAAAGCAATTCGTAGAACACGGAGAAAATCAATTGGGTACCTCGGATGAGGTAAAGGTGTTAACTCCCTAAGGACTACAGTCAAAGCAAACGGTTTTACGAATTACCTGGCAGAATAAAGATGCACCTTATGAAATAAGAGAAAAATATAACTTAAAGCATTTGTAATATTAGGTGAAACAATACCTCGTGAAAAGTAACTAGTGAATGCAGTGGGTAGGGTATAGTTGCTTGTAGCCTTTATTGCAAATGGTTTCACCGAACACCTTCAGAGGGAAAATGCACCAAATGGAAGAAGATTTTAAAAAATATAGTTCCTAGCATCTGTAATAACAAATCACATTGTACCTCATAGCATAATAGTTTGGCACAGCAGTATTTTTTAGATACTATAGCAATGTGAAGGTAAATGATTTTAAAAATCTTAATTTGGAGCATTGGTAATAACAAGAAGCAAAGCAATTCTTGTTCTGACCTGTTACACTCCAGTCCGGGAATGGAAGTGATTTCTAATGAGCAATAACATGCAGGCCTGCGTTGGAGCTGAACCTTAATGACTAACGCCACAATATCTTTTTATTTTTTAATTTTTTTATTACTTCGGCCACGGTTAGAGCGATGAAGCAAAGTAAAGTAGGGCCGTTGACGCCGCTATAAATTCAATGTTTTGACTCTGTTTTTCTAATCGTGCGTCCCCCCACCTTCCCTACCCTTTTTAGGAGAGCCACAAAGGATCGAACAGACAACCGATGCTGTCCCGCTCCTAACTTTTTCATAAAATGGCCTTCTAACAGCGAATACCCACCCCACCCCACACCTCCATTGTGTCTAAGCCCGAAAAAAAAAAAGAAAAAAAAAAAGGACTCCAGCCGGGTTCACAAAAGCAAAAGCGCACATGTCGCACTTTCGATACTAGCATTGTCAGACGGGACCTTTCCTTTTGTAAGGGACCCCCAAAGCGGAAAATTTCACGCTGCGACTGTGGCAGTAATCCGCTCTCTTCAGCTCTTGTTGTGTATATCGGACGGGATTCGTTTTCACCTTCCCCCAACAAACTGTGGAAGGAGGGGAGGGGGTCTTTCTCCCACCCCCCTTTCCCCTCCATCGTACCTTCCGCTTTTCGATGGTTTAGGTTTATGGTTGATAGGGTAGCAGAAAATTTTAAGTGCTTTATAATTTTGTACATCTATGAATTATTCATTTTTGCCGAGGGTCGGCACCAACCAATCCAAAGTTGAAAATAAGTGGTTTAAAGGTGAGTTGGAGAGATTTTGGTACCTTGATCCGCTCAAATTGCCTTATAATTTGTCAAAAGTTTTTGGCGGTCGGCTTCTTTGCCCCCTCTTCAAGATTATTGACGGGATGATTAAGCGACCTGCGATAAGGTATCTTGTCTCTGTCAATAGACTCTTCTTCTGCTACTGGAATTATTCCGTAACTCAGTGACAGGGTAAAAATTGGGAAACATTCATAAGGAGAAAAAGAGGGCATATTCCATTAAGAGCTCGTGATTTAACTCATGATTGTCTACAGAAATTACATGATCTATATAAAGATATACATTATATGATTAGAATATGTACATTAATGACTATGTCATATTTTAAGATCACTTTTATCTGAAAAATAATGTAAAGAAAAGGCTCAACAAAAGTTTTACTTTTAGCTTTTTACTATTACCTTTGTTTAAAATGACATATATTATTAAAACACTTTCATCTGCACACAAGATGTGGGAGTGCAGAAACACTTACCCCCCAACCCACTATATATATATATATATATATATATATATATATATATATATATATATATATATATATATATATGTGTGTGTGTGTGTGTGTGTGTGTGTGTGTGTGTGTGTTTGTGTGTATGCGTGTGTGTGTGTTATAAGACGGACTTCACAATCATTAGTTGCAGTCATTTCCCATAAAAATGACACTGTTTTTTTTAAAGACTTTTATTAAGATAACGTTGGAGGACGGGTTCCCACTTCGTTACAGGGACAGGACAAACTGAGGGGTCAACTAGCATGAAGTAAAAAGTAAAAAGGCCCTTAAAGTACGTTAATGAAACTCTCTAGTATAGCCTAAAACCATGTTCTACGCTATTTAGGCAAGTCTAATGGCGAGTGCTTGAGTAGTTCGCTTAATTTCGCTTGTTTCTCAAAATTGACTTTTAGCATCTAAACAGACCAAATATACAAGTTCGACGATATTAACGAAACTACTTAAAGTACGTTAATGAAACTCTCTAGTATAGCCTAAAACCATGTTTTACGCTATTTAGGCAAGTCTAATGGCGAATGCTTCAGTAGTTCGCTTAATTTCGCTTGTTTCTCAAAATTGATTTTTAGCATCTAAACAGACCAAATATACTACTTCGACGATATTAACGAAACTACTTAAAGTACGTTAATGAAACTCTCTAGTAAAGCCTAAAACCATGTTTTACGCTATTTAGGCAAGTCTAATGGCGAGTGCTTCAGTAGTTCGCTTAATTTCGCTTGTTTCTCAAAATTGACTTTTAGCGTCTAAGCAGGCCAAATATACAAGTTCGACGATATTAACGAAACTACTTAAAGTACGTTAATGAAACTCTCTAGTATAGCCTAAAACCATGTTTTACGCTATTTAGGCAAGTCTAATGGCGAGTGCTTCAGTAGTTCGCTTAATTTCGCTTGTTTCTCAAAATTGACTTTTAGCGTCTAACCAGACCAAATATACAAGTTCGACGATATTAACGAAACTACTTAAAGTACGTTAATGAAACTCTCTAGTATAGCCTAAAATCATGTTTTACGCTATTTAGGCAAGTCTAATGGCGAGTGCTTCAGTAGTTCGCTTAATTTCGCTTGTTTCTCAAAATTGACTTTTAGCGTCTAACAAGACCAAATATACAAGTTCGACGATATTAACGAAACTACTTAAAGTACGTTAATGAAACTCTCTAGTATAGCCTAAAACCATGTTTTACGCTATTTAGGCAAGTCTAATGGCGAGTGCTTCAGTAGTTCGCTTAATTTCGCTTGTTTCTCAAAATTGACTTTTAGCGTCTAAGCAGGCCAAATATACAAGTTCGACGATATTAACGAAACTACTTAAAGTACGTTAATGAAACTCTCTAGTATAGCCTAAAACCATGTTTTACGCTATTTAGGCAAGTCTAATGGCGAGTGCTTCAGTAGTTCGCTTAATTTCGCTTGTTTCTCAAAATTGACTTTTAGCATCTAAACAGGCCAAATATACAAGTTCGACGATATTAACGAAACTACTTAAAGTACGTTAATGAAACTCTCTAGTATAGCTTAAAACCTTGTTTTACGCTATTTAGGCATGTCTAATGGTGAGTGCTTCAGTAGTTCGCTTAACACTTGGGTCAACATCTCAGTCAAAATCTGTGGGAAAGTCTCTAGGAAAAAATCTGCTTCCGATAGCGTGCATCCCCTTTTTGTTTGGAAATTTTCTAAATTGTCGGCTATACCAATAGGGCAATGTAGAATTATAATTGGTTAGACCCCGTGTCTGAGTTGGTAAACTGTATTCCTGGTACTCAATTTAGGTCAGGGTTTAAAAAGAGGAAAAAGGACGCGGGAATTTTTGCCCTTGACTTAAGATATGAAAAGCCCTGAGAATTTTCTCGGGCAGTCTTTGGGGTGTTTTATACAAAATGCCTGGATTAGTTCTCCGATCTAGTTTATTTTTCCTTACACACACACACACACACACACACACACACACACACACACACACATATATATATATATATATATATATATATATATATATATATATATATATATATATATATATATATATATATATATATATATATATATATATATATGTGTGTGTGTGTGTGTGTGTGTGTGTGTGTGTGTGTGAAAAACAGGGGGGATTATTCTCACCTTTATACTTTAAAAGTCCAACGCAGAGCTTTGACGTTTATCAAGACTAAATATAAATATTTTAAATTGGATATTTAATTAGTAATTTTTTATTGCAATTAGATATAGCGCTATGTGTGTTACAGTGAATTTATTAATACTAGAGAATACATTAAGTCTATTTCAAAAGCATAGTATATATGATATGTGGACATCCTCAAATGTGGCAAGTTCGTATAAAACTAAGTTGTTAGGTTTAGGTAATTTATAGCAATAAGAATAAAGAGAAGGATTGAAATATTTGGGAAATGAGTAAAATAAATATCTACTTTATGTTTATTAGCTATTCTCAAAAAGCTTGAATGCTGGATAATTTTTAAAATAATTTGTATCGAGGGGGAAGGAAGTGGCATTTTACATTTTTATGCGGAGTGGCAAAAGAGCTTCTGTGTAATACGGGCTATACAATACCCGTCAGTAGACTGCACTACTAGCACTATTTGTAGTTTTATTTATCTGTTAAATAGCTTCTGTGTGATAGGTCTATTCAATACCCTCTAATAGACTGTACTACTATCCCTATTTGTAAATTTATTTATTTGTAAAATAGTTTCTGTATGATACGGGCTTTACAATACCGATCAATTGACTGCCCTACTAGCACTATTTGTAGTTTTATTTATTTGTAAAATAGCCTCTTTGGGATAGGGCTATACAATACCCGTCAATCGACTGCACTACTAGCTGTAATTGTAGATTTATTTACCTGTTAAATAGTTTCTGTGTGATACAGACTTTACAATACCCGTCAATAAAAATCATTACTATCAGTATTTGTAGTTTTTTTTTCTGTTAAATAGCTACTGTGTGATACTGGTTTTACAATACCCGTCATTGGACTGCACTACTAACGCTATTTATAGTTTTTAATAGCTGTTAAATATCTTCTGTGTGATAGGTCAATACAATACCCGTCAATTGACTGCACTACTAGCCCTATTTGTAGTTTTATTTACCAGTTAAATAACTTCTGTGTGATAAGGGCTTTACAATACCCGTCAATAAAAAGCATTACTATCAGTATTTGTAGTTTTATTTGCCTGGTAAATAGTGTCTGTGTGATACGGACTTTACAATATCCGTCAATTGACTGCACTACTAGCACTATTTGTAGTTTTATTTATTTGTAAAATAGCTTCTGTGTGGTAGGGCAATACAATACCCGTCAATTGACTGCACTACTAGCCCTATTTGTAGTTTTATTTACCAGTTAAATAACTTCTGTGTGATAAGGGCTTTACAATACCCGTGAATAAAAAGCATTACTATCAGTATTTGTAGTTTTATTTGCCTGGTAAATAGTTTCTGTGTGATACGGACTTTACAATATCCGTCAATTGACTGCACTACTAGCACTATTTGTAGTTTTATTTATTTGTAAAATAGCTTCTGTGTGGTAGGGCAATACAATACCCGTCAATCGACTCCACTACTAGAATTTTTTGTAGTTTTATTTACCTGTTAAATAGCCTCTGTGTTATACGGCCTATACAATGCTTGTCAGTAGACTGCATTACTAGCACTATTTGTAGTTTTATTTACCCGTTAAATATCTTCTGTGTGATACGGGATTTACAATACCCATCAATAAACTACATTACTATCATTATTTGTAGTTTTATTTGCCTGTTAAATAGCTTCTGTGTGATACGGGCTATACAATACTCGTCAGTAGACTGCATTTCTAGCACTATTTGTAGTTTTATTTACCTGTTTTACACAAATAACAGCATACTATTCTACGATCTTTCTTCTTTTTGATTATGGCCTTGATGTATGTATTTACATATGTTCAAATGCGGGGAATACTTACCTAAGCTTGTAAAACTCATTCGCATTCATAAGTATGTAATGTGGGGTATACTTTGGTACGAACGTATGTCACTTTTTCGGGATTGTGTTACAAAAACAGAGACTCTCAAATAATAATAATAGGACAAAATTTTAAAACACTTAAACTCTATATCTCTACGGAAGAGATTCTAAAACATGTATCAAATATAAAAGAAAATACATATATGCATTGTAAAACGTTTGGAAACGTGCCTTTCCCCCCTCCGTCGAACGTTTAGTGTTTCCCAACCCCGAGGGGTATTGTCGAAGCGAACAGTGAAGTGTTGACACACGGGGTGGGCCCCCTATACAATAACCGGGATCTGCTCGGAAGAGTTCGAGAAAGGAGGCTGTAGATTGTATGTGTCTCTGCTTCCTGGTGTAGATTGGTCACGGGAACGTGGAAAAACAATTCTCCACAAGTGATACTGTTATGGACGGAGTGGATGACACAGAATATAGGGAGATACATTAGACACTGATGAGTTTGTTACTTTTGCAAATGGATATCGTTCTTTGGTACACATTTCCTTAATAACTGAATATTTGGCTCCATCTAGATATGATCTCTCATTTTAAGATAAAAGGATGAAGCTGACTCGTGGAAAATATTAATTCATTAACTCACAGATAGGGTTGCACAATCCAAACCTACCATAAACACACGTTTTAGTTTCACCCCAGGCGTACTCTTAGATAGATATTTTGTGAACATACTAATCTTACGATACATTCTAAATAAATATTCACATGCACTTGAATATTTATGAACAACACACACACATACATATTTATATTTGTATGTATGTATGTAATATATCAAAATTGTTTAACTTTAATATCTCCTTAAAAACCTCCTCTCTCCCATTCTAATTCTTTAAAATCTTTTTCCCAGCCTCTAAATGTCTTAATCAAAGGAGCGTCCTAAACTTAAAATTTTTTCGATACACTTCCCAAACTTTCTCTCCTATAGATGTCAATTTTCTGTCTATTCAACACGTTTTCCAGCTGTCGCCGGCAAATGGCTCTGCGCTTTTCCTGATCTTAGCAGTTTAATTCGCTGACTAAGTTTCTTGTCCCTTGGGAAAATTCTTTCTGCCTTGGCTCTTGGGTACTCCTCTATTCGAGCAGAGTAATTTTTGCGTCTTTCTCTTGTATGCCGTTGACTAGTAAAAATGTCCTTTTTAGCAGCTCTAAAATAATGTTTTAATTAGACTTGTGCCATTCCCTTCAATGTGCATTGTTATTATTGCTAGCTGTTTAGGATTCTCCTTGCAGAGTAGCCCGGCAAGTAAAAACAATACGGGCTACATAATTATTGTGTCCAGAGGAAATAATTTTTACATGTAGTACTGTGTTTACATGTAATACTTTTACATGTATTACTGTTTTAAAATACAAAGTATTTTAACGCAGTAGACGATTTTTTGTTGACTTACTTCAACTTGTTTAACGTAGAATAAATTTTAAACAGAAGAGAAAATGAAGTTGACCAGAAAACATTTTCACGGTATTATTTTCTACGATATTAAAGCAGGATTAAATCAACAAGAATGCTTTCAACGGTTGCAATTGGCATTGGGTGATGAATCTCCAGTTCGTGCTACTGTATTCAGATGGTTTAAAGAATTTAGCAGAGGTCGCAATTTTCTTCGGGATGAAGAACACACAGGAAGGCCGCTGTCGCCAGTAATCCCGGATAATGTGTCTGCATACGAAAAATGTTAATGAATGATAATCATTGTACCTATCAAATTATACAAAAGGAACTTAACAACGGGTTCACAGCCATACACAAAATTATCAATGGAAAATTACATATGAAAAAAGTAGTTTGCCGTTGCGTTCCCCATAATCTAACTGAGCACCAAAAAGGGGAGCGTGTCAGAATCAGTAAAGAAAGTCTTAAATAGCTAAATGATGGTGGCCACCGCATCATTTCTAAAATTGTTACGGATGATGAAACGTATATACCGTTTTTGACGTACAAAGAAGTCAATAAAGCAAAGTATGGGTCTTTAAAGTTGATCCCAAGCCGACAATGGTGAAAAGACAACGCGCACTGAAAAAAGTGATGTATGCCGTTTTCTTCAGAAGTACGGGATTTTCCAAAGTCATCAAGCTTGAAGGACAGAAGACAGTAACATCAAATTGGCATACCACTAAATGTCTTCCCCAAATTCTACAAGAAGTAAATGTTAGGGGACTAATGTTTCACCATGGCAATGCATCTTCATATACAGCCGGATTAACAGTTGATTTTCTTAAACTAAAACAAATGAAAGTGATAAAACATTCGCCGTATTCACATGATCTACCTATGTGTGACTTTTGGTTATTTTTAATCTAAAACAGAACTTACGTGGACATCATTTTCATTCAGAAGAAGAGATTGATGTGGCTATAAATGCATTTTTTCATCTATTCCAAGAAATGAATAGCTTGAGGCATTTAATCTGTGGAAAATTCTTCCACAAAAGTGTATTGATGCTGGAGAAGACTACTTTGAACACACCTAAAAATTTTGTAAGTATAACTCTAAAAACCTAGTTGTATCTCAAAAATTTCAGAGTGATCCTCATATTAATCGAATAATACGAATACACATTTATAGTTGGGATATTCTAAGTATCTTTATTGTAATCGTATGTCCAAACCGTATCATAATCGTATGTGAAAACACTAAAGTCCTAAAATGACATTTGGTATTTTCATATAAACACGGATTGAATGCACTGTGTCACAGTGAAAGAGTTCTGTTATCTACGCATTCTAAAGATCTCTTTCGACCTGCTCCGTGCCTCTGGCGCTGCACAGATCGTTTTCTAAGAGAGGAGAGAGTGAGAGACTTATCTGATACCTTATCCAGGTGCAAAAGCATCCATTCATTTAACTTAATCCCCGCAATTTACAACAATACCCATTCTTTCCGAACCTTTTAACTTTAGAAATTCTTTTTAGTTATAGATCAACACAAAAGCGCCGCCACCTCCTCCTTTTCTCCCTGATTACTAATCACCGCCACTATCTGCCCACCCCCTCTCTCTCCGGAATCCATAGTCAGCTAATGAACATCAACCCTCCCCCCCTTCAGACTACTTAGCAATTAATTGACTGCTCCCCCTCTCTTCTCCTCTTTATCCTAATTAACGCGTGGGTGTGTTCGGAGGGTATGTTGACCGTGCAGCAAAAGAACTGCCAAGTGTTGGAGCGAGCTGTTAAAACAGTAGACTCGGATTGTCGGAAAAGCACATTTTTTAAGGAATTTTTTTTTCTTTCGCTCAAAAACCTGAATGGTGTCAGGTGGTGAAGTGGAGTAAATAATGGGTTTGAAGGGTGTTTTTGGAATAGACCGAGGTGTGACCGAAAGAAAGTTATTAGTGGAAAGTTCATTTCAGACACTTTTGATTGATTAGTGATTGTTGATTTATTTTTACTTGAATTATATATCTATATCTATCTATCCGTATCAATCTATCTAAGTATATCTATCTATCTGTCTAACTATAACTATCTAACTATATCTTGCTATCTGTCTAGCTATATCTATCTATCTATCTATCTAACTATATCTACCTATCTATCTCTCTCTCTATCTATCTATCTATATAACTCTATCTATCTATCTAACTATATCTATCTATATCTATCTATATCTATCTATCTATCTATGTAACTATATCTACCTCTCTCTCTCTATCTAACTATATCTATCTATCTATATAACTATATCTATCTATCTATCTATCTAACTATATCTATCTATCTATCCATCTAACTATATCTATCTATATCTATCTATATCTATCTATCTGTCTAACTATATCTATCTATCTATATAACCATATCTATCTATCTATCTCTATAACTATATCTATCTGTCTATCTAACTATATCTATATATGTATCTAACTATATCTGTCTATCAAATTGTATCTAATTATCTATCTATATCTATCTATCTGTCTAACTGTATATATCTATATCTATCTATCTGTCTAACTGTATCTATCTATCTATCTAACTATATCTATCTATCTATCTATCTCTCTAACTATATCTATCTGTCTATCTAACTATATCTATCTATGTATCTAACTATATCTGTCTATCAAATTGTATCTAATTATCTATCTATATCTATCTATAAAACTATATCTAATTATCTATTTATATCTATCTACAAAAATATATCTAATTATCTTTCTATATCTATTTATCTAACTATCTATCTAACTATCTATCTAACTATATCTATCTAACTATATTATCTATGTATCTAACTATATCTAATTATCTATCTATATCCCATTATTTATCTATATCTATCTATCTAACACTATCTACCTATCTAACTGTATCTATCTATTAAACTATATCTAATATCTATCTGTATCTATATATCTAACAATATCTACCTATCTAACTATTTCCATCTATCTATCTTTCTATCTAGCTAACTATACCAATATTATCTGTCTATTCATATCTATAATACATAGAGAGAGATAAATAGATAGATAGACAGTTTCCTGTGGAATTGTGGACATAGTATTATAAAAGTTAGCTCATCCGCAAAAGTTTTAAATCTTTTCTATTTTGTTCGTATTACCCTGATTAATCTTTATAATTGTTCAGATATGGGGAACAATAGTTCACAGAAGAAAAATACAGCTTTTACAATATTTTGTTAAATATAGGACAGCCTAACTAGACCCTGTATATATGTATTCTGTTTTTAATGTGTTTAAATCTAGATGACACAGCATTCGAAGGATAAAAGCCATAGTTAGTTTTTATTTGCACTCAAGAGCCGAAACATTAGGACCACCTGTCAATAACGAGTTGGTCCACCTTTGGAGTGCAACACAGTTTCAATCCGCCTTGGCATGATTGCTACAAGTCCTTGGTAAATGACCGGAGACAGATTGTACCAGATGTTTAAGCAATGGTTACGCAAATCTGACATGTTGCAAATTGGTGGTCTTTGAACTCTGAGCTGAAGTCCCATGACATCCCAAATGTGTTCTGTCGGATTGAGATCAGATGAGTTAGGCAGCCAGGACACTAATTGGAATTCAGTATCATGTTCCTGGAAACACTCCAATGCAGTTTTAGCCTTTTGACAAGGGGAGTTGTCCTGTTGGAACATTCCATTTCTAGCTGGAAAAATAGAGGCCGTGTAAGGGTTCAACTGGTCCGCAATGATGTTCAGATAACCTATAGCATTCATGGTTTGCTCTACCACAACCACGGGTCCCAGAGACGCCCAAGAGAACGTCCCCCAAAGCATAATACCACCACCATCGGCCTGTGTATGACCTACTGTACATTGAGGGAGCAACTGTTCGCCTGGAAGAGGGCGCATCCTAACACGACCATCGGCGTGATGAATGACAAACCGTGATTCATCTGACCAGGCAACTCTCTCCCACTGATCCATGGACCAGTCGCGATGTTCCCGGGCCCAGCGTAGGCGCATTTGGCGATGACGCTTGGTCAGCAAAGGCACACGAGTGGGACGTTTGCTGCGTAGCCCCATATCCAACAGTGTCCGCTGAACAGTGTACTCCGATACTATTCTACTTGGCCCTGCATTGTATTGGGTTGTCAGCTGAGCCACTGTCTGGCTCCGGTTTTGCTTCCCCATGCGAGACAGTCTCCGACGAATTTTTCTTTGATAGAGTGTGGACGTTCAACACCATGTCGTCTAC
>CM063497.1:90615824-90630824 GCA_032207245.1 Pardosa pseudoannulata | reverse complement strand
GGGTATGCCCTAGATTTAACAGAGTGAGCAAAATTATTTTAATGGAGAAATACACTAGCAATGAGGTAATGAAAGTATTAATAAATTATCTTTTACATGTATTAGTTCATTATAAATATAAGATATAAATGTAACTAAATCTATCTCGAATATTAATTTGCGAAAATGAAAAAAAATATATCGCGTGCTCATCCATTTCTCTCTAGAAATATGCATTTATACAAAAATTTTTGCCGAAAGCTGGCATTCTTTTCCAAAAGTTCCGTTCATTATAGCATCAACGTCAAAAATTTTCCAAAAATCAAAACGAATAAAGAAAACTTCTCAATCAGATCTCTCGGAAAAGTTAAAAGAAACCTTTGCTGGACTTTTCCATCAGCTTTTCCTCTATATAAGAAGAAAAAAAAATAAAACCCTCTCTATACCCTTTATTTTTTTTCCAACTTAAAAACGCTTTTTCCATGCCGTCAAAAAAGACCCACTTCGAATGATGATTAATGATTTTTTGATTGATCACACAGCCTTAAAAGGAGTGGGATAAAAAAAATAAAAGAAGGCAGCACCCTGGCCCGGGAAGAAAGAGAAACAAAACTCAAGTAGGAAAAAAAATTTCTCCTCTCCCTTTGCAAAAATACAGACTACACCTAAACAAAAGCTTCGGGTAGCGTTTGATATCTGAATAAATGAATAAAATTTTAGCCCCCCCCCATTTTAGATGGACTTAGTTTAAAATCTACTTTTTACTCCAGAAAAGTGAAATTCTACTTCTAAGATACAAATTTTTCTAGAATGCATGAATTCATGATAGAGAGAAGGGGGGAGTAGAACATATTCCTACTTAGTCCCTCCTTATTCGAATGGTCCCCCTGTGTATATTTCTTTACCTCAGTTTCTTTGGAAGAGGATATAAATATACAGTTTAGAGACCGAAATTCTGAATTTGAATTTGATGGGGTAGACGAATGACAGAATAGAAAATTCACTACCCCCTGGTATTTTTTTACTGCACTATTTCTAATGTTATCTGAAACTTTAAAGTGTTTTTGAGCGTCTCTGGGAGTTCAGGTTAGTTTCTGCAAAGTTACACGCACATGATTTTTATTTTTATTTATTTTTTTTTCTCCGAGAAGGATTTACCTTAAGTGCAGCCTTTTTGCAAAATCTCTTTCAAAATTCCCTATAGATCTCTATTTTTTCCCTTTTCCCCGTTTTTAAGCCCTTTATTTTGATAGGCAGGTGTTTAAATCAGTTTTTTATTTACATTTTTTTTTCTTTGGTCTCCAGTTACCCAGAAATTCAATTTCTAAGTTTAAAAAAAAAGATAGCGTATAGTAACATAAACTTAATATTTTTTTAAAAAATGCTCCCGCAGTAATTTTATTGACTTAAATTTCGGTTTTACATAATTTTGGTGTTACGACACAGTGGTGTATATTAGATTTTGGAGGGTTATACAGTGTTAAAACCAATCATCCGTTTTAGTGGGGGGTTATAAAGAACTTCTTTTTATTCTCTATTAGAAAGTCAGAATTCTGACGATAGAAGAATTTGGGGCTCATTAAAATACACCAAAAGTTGCTTAATAAAGTCGCATGCTCCATATAAACTTAAAACGTGTTTTCTGCGAATTGCCTCTGCTGCAATATCACTTAATTTCCCACAAGGAAGGAAGGGTTCATCGTAAAGATTGCATTATGTATCCCGGAAGACTGTATGCTAAGTACAGATTTGTTTGCAAGCATATAATAAACTAGGTCAGTGGCTTTCTATCTTCCCTTAAAAACACTAAAGAGTCGATACTTACTTTAAAATTGGATTGTACACGTATATTAATGCCGCTTTTAATTTCAGTTTCGGATAGATTGTTTTAGATCACTGAAAATGTCTGTTAGATCTTGTTGCTTATCCCTCTAGCAGAATTAGATCAAGACTAAAACGTTGCTAAAGTCTGCTGAATAAAAATACACTTAGTGTACTTTCCTTGAAATCATTTTGAAAATAAAATTCTAAAGATTGTTAATTAAGATGATGTATATAACTACAGATGTTATGCAGATATAATACACATGGCTATGGGCTATATTTTCTGTTGAATCAAAGACCTAATACTTAACACTAAAAATTCTACAGATATTCCTGTTGATTATGCTCTTGAATTAGATACTTTCACATGGCTGGGCAAATATATTTTCTGTTGAAAGACCCAATACGTATAGTACTGAAAATTCTACAGATATTCGTTGCTTACTTCTTGCAGAATTAGATCGATTAACACATGGCTATGGGCAAAAAATGTTTTGTTGAATCCAAAAGACCCAATACACGTAAAAGGTACTAAAATTCTACAGTTGCTTATGCCTTCTTGAATTAGATGGGACTATAATTACACGGCTATGGGCAAAGATATTTTCTGTTGAATCCACAGACCTAATACGCGTAAACAGTACTGAAAATTCTACAGAAATATTCCTGTTGATTATGCCTCTTGCAGAATTAGATCGAGACTTTAATCACATGGCTTCGGGCAAATATATTTTCTGTTGAATCCAAAAATCCAATACACATAAACGGTACTGAAAATTATACAGAAATATTCCTATTGATTATGCATCTTGCGGAATTAGATCGGGACTATAATCACATGGCTATGGGCTAAGATATTTTCTGTTGAATCCAAAGACCCAATACATGTAAATGGTACTGAAAATTCTATAGAGATATTCCTGTTGATTTTGTCTCTTGCATAATCAGATGACTGTAATCACATGGCTTCAGGCAAATATATTTTATGTTGAATTCAAAGATCCAATACATGTAAACAGTACTAAAAGTTCTACAGAAATATTCCTGTTGATTATGCCTCTTGCGGAATTAGATCGGGACTATAATCACATGGCTATGGGCAAAGATATTTTCTGTTATATAAAAAGACCTAATACACGTAAACGGTACTGAAAATTCTACAGAAATATTCTTGTTGATTATGCATCTTGCGGAATTAGATCGGGATTATAATCACGTGCCTACGGGCAAAGATATTTTCTGTTGAATCTCAAGACCCAATACACGTAAATGGTACTGAAAATTCTACAGAGATCTTCTTGTTGCTTATGCCTCTTATTGAATTAAATTGGTACCATAATTACATGACTATGGGCAAAGATATTTTGTATTGAATCCAAAGACCCAATACGCGTAAACGGTACTGAAAGTTCTACAGAGATCTTCTTGTTGCTTATGCCTCTTGTGGAATTAGATTTTAATCATAACCACATAGCTATGGGCAAATATATTTTCTATTGAATCCAAAGACCCAATACACATAAACGGTACTGAAAATTCTACAGAGATCTTCTTGTTGCTTATGCCTCTTGTGGAATTAGATTGTAACCATAACCACATAGCTATGGGCAAAGATATTTTTTATTGAATCCAAAGACCCAATACACGTAAACGGTACTGAAAATTCTACAGAGATCTTCTTGTTGCTTATGCCTCTTGTGGAATTAGATTGTAATCATAACCACATAGCTATGGGCAAAGATATTTTTTATTGAATCCAAAGACCCAATACACGTAAACGGTACTGAAAATTCTACAGAGATCTTCTTGTTGCTTATGCCTCTTGTGGAATTAGATTGTAATCATAACCACATAGCTATGGGCAAAGATATTTTTTATTGAATCCAAAGACCCAATACACGTAAACGGTACTGAAAATTCTACAGAAATATTCCTGTTGATTATACCTTTTGTGGAATTAGATTGGGACTATAATCACATGACTATGGACAAAGATGTTTTCCGTTGAATCCAAACACCCCATACATGTAAACGGTACTGAGAATTCTATAGAAATATTCCTGTTAATCATGCCTCTTGCGGAATTAGATTGGGACCATAATCACATGGCTATGGGAAAAGATATTTTCTGTTGAATCCAAAGACCCAATACAAGTAAACTGTACTGAAAATTCTACAGAAATATTCCTGTTGATTATGCCTCTTATTGAATTAGATTGGGACCATAATCACATGGCTATGTGCAAAGATATTTTCTATTGAATCCAAAGACCCAATACATGTAAACGGTACTGGAAATTCTACAAAAATATTCCTGTTGATTATGCCTCTTACGGATTTAGATCAAGACTATAATCACGTGGCTATGGGAAAAGATATTTTCTGTTGAATCCAAAGACCCAATATAAGTAAGCGGTACTGAAAATTCTACACGAATATTCATATTGATTATGCCTCTTTCCTAATTAGATCGGGGCTATAATCACATTGCTATGGGAAAAGATGTTTTCTGTTGAGTCCGAAGACTCAGTACACTTAAACGGTACTGTAAATTCTACAGAAATCTTTTTGTTGCTTATCGCTCTTGTAGCACTAGACCGAAATCTGGCTCTGGGAAAAAATTTTACTTGTTAAATCTTAAGATCCGATGCATCCAAAGATACTGAAAATTCTTGAGAGATCTTCTAATTACTTATCTCTCTTGTAGCATTAGGTGGAGTTTAAATCCTTTGGTTCTAGGCAAAAGAAAATTTCAGGTAGGTGAAACTAAAAACCAAGATCACCAAAAGGGTACTGATAATTCTGAATTATTGCTTGGGTAAAAACATTGGTTCTGTCCTCGGTTCATAACTATAATATCCCCTATATAATAATAGCCTAAGTTATCTTTCCATCTGTCCCAGAATTTATGAACCGCTTGGACCTGGTATGGATAAAGTTATCCATATTGGTTGCTTGGTGAGTTCGGGTTAGCAAAATTCAAAGAGAGTAAAGTCGAAATCCCCTCTTTTCCCCCCTTTTCGAGCGTTTAATGCCATTATTTTGAGCACTATTTTCCCCGGTTAAGAGTAGGTGATTAAGTTTATCAATTTATCACATAATGAATAATTAAAAGTAACAATTTTTTCTAGCATTATGACGTCATTCCTTTAACCATCTCATTTAATCATTTCTTATTTCAAATGATTTGAATATCATCTGCATTATTTTCATACGTCTTATCACATAACTTAGATATTACGTAAATAATTTTCCTTTGTATATGGCCTAAATAATAGATTAGGTACATATGTGATAATTTGAAATTTAACCATCGATTATTTTTTGTTGCAAGATAATTCTCAGCCCAAAAACAAACCATTTTTTTAACCTGCCTCATAGGGTATCTTTCAATTCTGGAAAGTCTAAACTTTTACTGATCCCGTCATATGACGGGCTATTTGCTAGTTACTTTATAACAAGAAACAAAGAGTGCTTAAGAATATCTATCCCTGGCTTCCTAGAGGGTTAAGATCGACCTAATTCAAGTTTCATTCCATTTTCACTTACTTTCTAATATAATAAAAAGGGAATGTCATAGCACCTCTAACAACCGCGGCCAACTAGAATCTGTAAAATAATTTTCTTCTCTAGAAAAAATCACCTGCTCCTATGTTTCAGGTGACTTCATAGTTTCTCTAGAATCATAAGGGGAATGTAAAGTAATCAAGCATTTATTGTTAGAAATTGTCATGGTAAAGAAAGAAAGGTAATATTAGTATTGGTTGTGGCTGATTTCTAGTGGTAAAACAAAAAAAAAATATTGTTTAACTTCGATTATGCCATTTTAGAGTTCTTTGTACCCTTAAAGTGATGATGTGAGAATATAGACAGCCATGGTAGTTTTCATTCCAAACTATGAATTCCAAAACTGGAGAACAGCACCATACTTGTTAGACCAGCATCACATTAATTAATATATTTTTATTCTAACTCTTTTTATGGTGTAACGGCGTGATTTAGCGGTGTATCGTCATCAAAGAACTTTGCTTTGAAAGGTGGACTTGTGTGGATACAAAAGGATTGTTTTCCCCGGCACCACGATGTCTACACTGTTGTGCCCTATAGTAAAGGAACAATATGCCAGACAACACGGCACCTTCACTGACAGCCAAAAAGATGATCGCTGTAATGACAAAGGATTTGTTGTTACTCAGATGTAGCCGCTAAATATTCATTTATCTTTACTGACCGCATGTTAGTTGCAGATTTTAGTTTATCTTGTCATATTACGTAACAGGATAAACAGCAAAGTTTTTAATATTGACAGTGATTTATTTGGCTGCTTCCCATTGTACTTGGATTGAAAAAAAACTCAGCTCTCCGTCTTGAAGCAACAGTGTTGGAGCCTAAACTTCTCCTACGGAAAGTCAATAAGCAAGAACATATATAACACTAAATTTGTTTAATGCATAAATAAAGTTATTTAAGAATACGATATAATTTTTTTTACTTGTAATATGTGCATTTTGCATTAATAAAATAAATTTTCTGATTATTATTCTACAGATACTAGCATATAGCAAGTCATATGACGGGATAAGTAAAATTTTTTAATTTTAAAGAATAAGGCAGGTTAACAAATGATTTGTTTTTGGCTGAGAATTATCTGGTACACGCTCAATAATTAGTTTATCTTTACTGGTCGCATGTTAGTTGACAGCTTTAATTTATCTTGTTATATTACGTGATAGGATGGACATCAGTAGTTTTAATATTGACAGTCATTATTTGGCTGCTCCTCATTGCACTTTGATTGAAAAAAAACTCAGCTCTCCGTCTTGCAGCAACGTTGTTGGAGCCAAAACTTCTCCTACGGATAGTCAATAAGCAAGAACATATATAACACTAAATTTGTTTAATGCATAAGTAAAGTTATTTAAAAATACGATATAATTTTTTTATATGTTTTTATAATGTGCATTTTGCATTAATAAAATAAATTTTGATTATTATTTTACAGATACTAACATATAGCCCATCATATGACGTTATCAGTAAATTTTTTAATTTTCCAGAATTGTAAAGTACCCCATGAGGCAGGTTACCAAATGGTTTGTTTTTTAACTGAGAATTATCTGATACTCGCTTAATAATTAGTTTATCTTTACGGACCGCATGTTAGTTGCCAACTTTAATTCATCTTGTCATATCACGTGATAGGATGGACAGCAGAGGTTTTAATATTGACAGTGATAATTTGGCGGTATATATGAATGATGTCTAAAATTGAGCGAATCGATTGCAAACCGTGTAGTTATGTATAATAAAACAAGCACAAAAACGAATAAACTTCTTTATTTCCGAAGATATATAACGTAAAAGCTAGATATTTATTAGTCCGTGAAAACTCCTAGACTTTTATGAAAAGAATTTGATGTGAATATCGATGATAAAGGTTTTTATTGCAACAAAAAATTATTGATGATTAAATTGAAAATTATCACATATGTAACTAATCTATTATTTAAGCCAAATATAAAAAAAATATTTACGTCATATCTAAGTTCAGTGATAAAACGTATGAAAATAATACAGACGATATTTAAATAATTTAAAATAAGAAATGATTAAAGGAGATGGTTAAAGGAATGACGCTATAATGCTAGAAAAAAAATGTTATTTTTACCTATTTATTATGTGATAAATTCAATCGCCCGCTCTTAACCAGGGATAATAGGGCTTGAAATATATCGACAGTGAATATTTACTGAAAAAAAAAGACGATTCAAGCGAGAAAATTCAAAAGCTTTTATAATTCAAACATTTTTATAATTCGGAAATTCTATTTGATTTGCAATTATAAAATAACTAGCATATAGCCCGTCATATAGCGGGACCAGTAAAATTTTTAATTTTCCAGCATTGTAAAGTACCCTATGAGGCAGGTTAACAAATGTTTTGTTTTTCAGCAGAGAATTATCTGGTACAGGCTCAATAATTTGTTTATCTTTACTTACCGTATGTTAGTTGCCATCTTTAATTTATCTTGTCATATTACGTAATAGGATGAACAGCAAAGGTTTTAATTATTGACAGTGATTATTGGCGGCTCCTATTGCACTTGGATTGAAAAAAAACTCAGCTCTCCGTGTTGCAGCAATGCTGTTGGAGCCAAAACTTCTCCTACGGAGAGTCAATAAGCAGGAACATATTAACACTAAATTTGAGTAATGCATAAGTAAAGTTATTTAAAATTACGATATAACTTTTTTACTTTCAACATATGCATTTTGTATTTATAATATAAAATTTTCTGATTATTATTCTACAGATACTAGCATATAGCCCTTCATGTGGCGGGAACAGTAATATTTTTAATTTTCCAGAATTAAAAAGTACCCTATGAGGCAGGTAAAAAAACTGATTTGTTTTTTGGCTGAGAATTATCTGGTACATGCTCAATAATTTATTTATACTGACCGCATGGTAGTTGCCATCTTTAATTTATCTTGTCATATTACGTAACAGGATAAGCAGCAAAGGTTTTAATATTGGACAGTGATTATTTGGCGGCTCACAATTGCCCTTGAACATATATAACACTAAATTTGTGTAATACATAAGTGAAGTTTTTATTAATTACGATATAACTTTTTTACTTTCAACATATGCATTTTGTATTTATAATATAAAATTTTCTGATTATTATTCTACAAATATTATCATATAGCACGTCATATGAAGGGATCAGTAAAATTTTTAATTTTAAAGAATAAGGCAGGTTAACAACTGATTTGTTTTGGGCTGAGAATTATCTTATACACGCTCAATAATTTGTTTATATTTAATGACCCCATGTTAGTTGCCAACTTTAATTCATCTTGTAATATTACGTGATAGGATGGACAGCAGATGTTTTAGTATTGACAGTGATTATTTGGCGGTATATATGAATGATGTCCAAAATTGAGCGATTCGATTGCAAACCGTGTGCTTGTGTATAAAAAAAACACACACACAAACGAACAAACTTCTTAATTTTCAAACATATATAACTTAAACGCTAGATATTTATGAGTCCGTGAAATAGACTCCTAGATTTTTATGAAAAGAATTTGTTGTTAATACCGGTGATAAAATTTTCATTGCAACAAAAAATAATCGATGATTAAATTTAAAATTATCACATATGTACCTGATCTATTATTGAAGCCAAATATAAAAGAAAATTATTTATGTAATATTTAAGTATAGTGATAAAACGTATGAAAATAATGCAGACGGTATTTAAATAATTTAAAATAAGAAATGACTAAAGTAGATGGTTAAAATAATGACGTCGTAATGTTAGAAAACACGTTACTTTTACTTATTTATTATGTGATAAATTGATCTCTTAACCGGGGAAAACAGGGCTTGAAATAATGCCATTAAACACTTTAAAATGGGGAAGGGGTGGATTTCAAACGTTTTCGAACTCGCTTTGAATTTTGCTAACCCTTACTCATAAAATTTTAATTGCAACAAAAAATAACCGATGATTAAATTAAAATTTATTCCATGCGTACCTAATCTATTATTTAAGCCAAATATAAAAGAAAATTATTTACGTAATATCTAAGTTCAGTGATAAAACGTATGAAAATAATGCAGACGATATTTAAATAATTTAAAATAAGAAATGATTCAATGAGATGGTTAAAGGAATAACGTTATAATGATATAAAAAAAAAGTTATTTTAATTTTATTTATCATGTGACAAAGTGATAAATTTAATCGCCTGATCTTAACCGGGGAAAATAAAGCTTGAAATAATGGAATTAAATGTTAGAATAGGGGGGAAGGGGTAGATTTCGAACGTTGCTAACTCTAATTCATCAAGAATCTAATATGGATGTCTCTATCTATTAAAGGTACAACCGCTTCATAAATTCGAGGGCAGACGGACAGGTGGACAGAGAACATAGGCTATTATTATATAGGGATTTTAAAAGACATATAAAGCTTTAGATGTATGAGAGTAACAAATTGATATAGTATAATATTTTTCAGTTGTTTGGAAGGTGAATGAATCTGAAAATTCTTTCTCCTTGAAAATATCCCAGATTGCATATCAATTCCATGATTATTCCATTGGAGATGAACGCACATTGTTCCCTCTAGATTAGTTAGTGCATCATCAGAAAGCTTGAAAGAGTTAGAAATATCATTTTAATTTTGAACTGTAATTATATTGCAAACTGTATAACGTTGTGTTTAAAAAATGAAGATTTGAACTTTCTAACATGTTCTCATGATATTGTGACGTACTGGAGTAAGGATA
Organism: Pardosa pseudoannulata; assembly: GCA_032207245.1. Taxonomy (NCBI): domain Eukaryota; kingdom Metazoa; phylum Arthropoda; class Arachnida; order Araneae; family Lycosidae; genus Pardosa; species Pardosa pseudoannulata. The sequence continues at coordinate 90,620,715 of CM063497.1, read as the reverse complement.
TCGTCAAGGATATAGGCTGAACATCTATTTAATCTTGATTAATGATTTATTCATTGAAATAATTATATACATCTATATACAGCTCAGCCAATCCTCTTATATAGAGGTCCCGGTTGTCCCTCGCGAGATTCTTTTTGGAACTTTCCAGATCCTGAGTGCCTCAATTTTGCGGTCAAACGACACGCCTGGATCAGCTGACGAGTTTCCAGATGTTACCAAAGTAAGTTAACCGACTAACCATCCTATTGGATTGTTCGGAAAGTAATTTCGTTTTTTTCCGACAGAGGATTTAATTGTATTTTTTTTACCCAATTTCACATTTAAGCCGTATAATTTTTATATGCTTTGAGAGCTCATATAGCAAGGCTTGTGTGTGAAAAATTCCAATTAATTCTACGCAGTAGTTTTTGGTTGGTGCCCTTTTAAATATGGAGAGCGATAAGCAGCATTTTCGACATATCTTACTGTTTTACTACAGAAAGGGTAAAAATGCTGTTCAAGCCAGAAAGAAATTGACCGATGTGTATGGAGAAGGTGTGTTGACAGTACGCCAGTGCCAGAACTGGTTCGCTAAATTTCGATCCGGCAATTTTGATGTCGAAGATGCACCACGTTCGGGAAGGCCGGTTGAAGCTGATAAAGACGCGATAAAGGCATTAGTTGATGCGAACCGGCGAATAACAACACGTGAGATCGGATTGAGGTTAAATTTATCAAATTCAACAGTTTATGACCACTTGAAAGGCCTGGGATTATCCTCGAAGCTCGATGTATGGATTCCCATGTTCTCACAGAGAGAAATCTGTGTCGCCGCATTGACGTCTGCGATTCGCTTCTCAAACGTCACGAAAATGATCCGTTTTTGAAGCGCATCATCACTGGGGACGAAAAATGGGTTGTATACAACAACGTCAAACGCAAGAGGTCATGGAGCAAAAAAGATGAACCGGCTCAAACCATTTCCAAAGCCGATATTCACCAAAAAAAGGTGATGCTGTCTGTTTGGTGGGATTTTAAAGGATTTTTTTTATTTTAATTTTTATTTTTTTTAAAGCTTTTACCGGATAACACAACGATTAATTCGGAAGTCTACTGTCATCAGCTGGACAAACTGAATGATGCACTTCAACAGAAAAGGTCAGAACTAATCAACAGGAAAGGTGTAGTGTTTCACCAAGACAACGCGAGACCTCACACAAGTTTGGTCACTCGCCAAAAGCTTTTACAGCTTGAATGGGATACAATGCCACACCCACCATATTCTCCAGACCTGGCACCATCGGATTATTATTTGTTCCGGTCACTCCAAAATTTTTTAGACGGTAAAACCTTCACCTCAAATGAGGAGGTCAAAAACCACCTCGATCAGTTTTTTGCCAGCAAAGATTAAACATTTTATGAGCTTGGAATTATGCTACTACCAGAAAGATGGCAAAAGGTGTTGGACCAGAACGGCCAATATATAATTTAATAAAGTATTTTTGTTTATTATAACAGAAACTGTCTTTCATTTCAAAAAAAAAAAAAAATATATATACTTTCCGAACAACCCAATAAATATATTAGCGGCACCGTTAACTTGGTCCATATGTGGGAAATAGTGGACCCCACCGTCACTTGATTTATAATTAATATCAGAGTCTCTTGATGGCAATAGACATCATAAAGATGTAGACACACTGGCTCCGGCGTACTGACAGTTTTTAATTTACTTCCTCTTAAGCGACTGTCTCTCTTTTGTTGACGGAAACCTGGTACACAAACTGCTTTGTTCAGATCGCGCGTTTCTACCTACCGCTAACAATAATTGCCCTCTGCGAACCTTCCGTTCTTCTTGCATTCGGGTCATGTAACGAATCATTACAATATGTATTAGAATGTTAAGGCACATACATGGATATAGATAGATATAAATTTATTAATAACCACGGATAAAATTTAGTCATGTATTTTTAAAACACAGAATATCTAAGCATATTGCTGTTAACAATTTCCTAGATCAGCAAAATGTTAAGGCACATACATGGATATAGATAGATATAAATTTATTAATATCCACGGATAAAATTTAGTCATGTATTTTTAAACACAGAATATCTAAGCATATTGCTGTTAACAATTTCCTAGATTAGCAGAATGTTAAGGCACATACATGGATATAGATAGATATAAATTTATTAATATCCACGGATAAAATTTAGTCATGTATTTTTAAACACAGAATATCTAAGCATATTGCTGTTAACAATTTCCTAGATTAGCAGAATGTTAAGGCACATACATGGATATAGATAGATATAAATTTATTAATATCCACGGATAAAATTTAGTCATGTATTTTTAAACACAGAATATCTAAGCATATTGCTGTTAACAATTTCCTAGATCAGCAGAATGTTAAGGCACATACATGGATAGATATAAATTTATTAATAACCATGAATAAAATATAGTCGTGTATTTTTAAACATAGTATATCTAAGTATATTGCCGTTAAAAATTTCTAAGATCAGCAGAGCTAGATCAAGCTCATCACATTGTTAACTCTAATAAAGTTCAAAATAAGAAAAGCCCCAAAACCTGGAGAGTTCCAGACAATTTATCACAGGCTCAAGTCAGGTGACGTGGAGCTGATTGGAAAAGACTTAAAATCATTAGAAAAAGACATAGAGAGACTAACTACTCAGCGGAGTAATAGATGTTTGTTCGTATCTGCTACACTGAATATATTTTATTTATAATATTTATTTATACTATATATTTATTTATAAAACATATACATCCCCTATATAATAATAACCTAAGTTATCTGTCCGTCTGTCCTCGAATTTATGAAGTGGTTGGACCTGGAATGGATAGAGGCATCCATATTGAATTCTTGATGAGTTAGGGTTTGCAAAATTCAAATCGAATAAAGTTTATCTTCTCTTAAAATATTAGTCCGATTCTAAAATAAATTATAAATATGCTTCATATCACAGCAAAAAATACTGTCGTCTTTAAAAAGTTCGAAATCCACCCCTTCCCCCCCTTTTCGAGCTTTTAATGCCATTATTTCAAGCCCTATTTTTCAAGGTTAAGAGCAGGCGATTAAATTTATCACATTATAATTAGATGATAATAACATTTTTTTCTAGCATTATGACGTCATTCCTTTAACCCTCTCATTTAATCATTTCTTATTTTAAATTATTTAAATATCGTCTCCATTATTTTCATACTTTTTATTACTGAATTTAGATATTACTTAAATAATTTTCTTTTATATTTGGCTTAAATAATAGATTAAGTACATATGTGATAGTTTAAAATTTAATCATCTATCATTTATTGTTGCAATGAAAGTTTTATCACCAGTGTTAACCACAAATTATTTTCATAAAATTCTAGGAGTCTATTTCCCGGACTAATAAATGTCAAGCGTTTAAGTTATATATCTTTGAAAATTACAAGTTTGTTTGTTTATTCGTTTGTTTTTTATACATAACCACACGGTTTGCAATCGATTCGCTAAATTTTGGACATCACTCATATATACCGCCAAATAATCACTGTCAATATAAAAACCTCTGCTGTCCATTCTATCACATAATATGACAAGATAAACTAAAGTTGGAAACTAACATGTAGTTACGAAAGATAGACAAACTGTTGAGCGTGTATCAGATAATTCTCAGCCAAAAACCAAACCATTTTTTTTTTTACCTGCCCCAAAGGGTTCTTTACAATTTTGAAAAATTAAAAATTTTACTGATCCCGTCATATGACGGGCTATATGTTAGTATCTTTATAATGCATCTATCATAATGTATCTCCCAACATAAAGTTCTAGCTTAAAAATATTGCTTAACGAGATTGTAGGCAGCACCCATGTTTTTAATTTCGTAAAAAACCCAAATCATGTCAGCACGGAGGGAGTTAATGACTTGTAAAAAGCCAGTTCAGCCTTGCTCGTGACACGAGCACCCCCGTGTTACCACCATCGAAGCGAAAAGAATACGTTGATAGATGTGATTGGAAAGTTGCTTATTAGATCATCAGCCTGTATTTGGAGTCAGGATGAAGTATGCCATTTCAATAGACGAACACACATGCGTTGTTCTTCTTTCCTCTCGATTTCACCCTTTTAATCAACAAGTGAATTATCCATGAAAGACGAGATTCTAGTGATTTAATATATTAAATTTACATGTTGCGTAAAAAATATTCTGAGTTGGCTAAACAACTCCTAAAGAATTTTCCTTTATGATATTAATAATTGTTGGATGCATATATTTTTAGATTTATATAAAACTTAATATATCAGGATCAGATATCTAGACAGAGATGTGTTAGTTGTATTTATTTCGACAGTGTTATATCAGTTCAGTCATGGTGAGCTATTACACAAGCTTTGTGTCCAATAGAACTGATTTATAGGTACATGCGTTGTTCTCCTTTCCTCTCGATTTCATAATTTTAATCAACAAGTGAATTATACTTGAAAGACGAGATTCTGGTTCTTTAATATATTAAATTTACATGTTGCGTAAAAATATTATGAATTGGATAAAAAAAAACTGCTAAAGAATTTTCCTCTATGAAAGTAATGATTGTTTGTGGCATATATTTTTAGATTTATATGTAACTTGATATATCAGAATTAGTTATCTTGACAGAGATGGGTTAGTTGTATCTAATTCGACAGTGTTATATCAGTTCAGTCATGGTGAGATATTACACAGACATTGTGTCTAATAGCACTCATTTAGAAGTTTATGCATTGATGCATTGTTCTCCTTTCCTCTCGATTTCACCCTTTAAATCAACAAGTGAATTATCCACGAAAGATGAGATTCTGGCGATTTAATATATTAAATTTACATGTTGTTTAAAAATATTCTGAGTTGGC
>CM063497.1:90563324-90603324 GCA_032207245.1 Pardosa pseudoannulata | reverse complement strand
TGTGTGTAAATAGAGATCCGTATGTACTTATAAACCATCTTTTCTTAAAAAATGACGGAAGAAGCAAGCGTTTCGAATTATTGCTCAAACTGGTGACATAAAGGAATTCTTCTCTAAGTAAATAGCGGTAAAGTCAGGCACTCTTACTCAGTCCGTGCTTCTATGTGTGGAAGGGATTCTTTTTTTTTCCCTTTTTGGAATCCTCTGCCTTCGTATAAATCCCTTCGTGAATCCGTCTCAACCCTCCAGATTTATTCCTAGTTTTCATAGATTCAAGTGAGGAAAAAAAATTGGTCCACGTGCAAAAAGTGTGAAGAAAATCTCTGAAATTCTTTGCAATGGATTTTATTCCCCTGCAATAGGGAAGGAATATTCCAGGGACAGATGGAAGAAGTTTATTCTTTTTTTATAAAAAAATATAAAAAACTGAGTTGGATGTTTATTAAAAGGGATAACTACACATAAGCTTCTAAACTCTGTTCCATCTATGACATGATCATATAAAATTGGAGTTTTCTATATAAGCGTGCATTTTTACAAAGATGTTAAGAGCTCTTAAAAAGTTAGACATTCGGTAAAATTAACACAATTATGCGGGACATGTACAAGTACGTTTTCTGACGATTGATACTTGAGTGCGGGACACGTACTAGTACGGCTTAGTGTAACAACGTGGTTTGTTTGTGCATACAAAGATAATGGTTTATACAGGAAAACGAAGCCGAATGTTCTTGTCTACTACATAGATTCTGGAAAAATTTGCCCGAAATAAAAACTAGTTTTTACATTAATCGATGCGACTGATTTAATTAAATAATAACCCTTGAGTGTTAGAAAATATTTTTAAGTATTAATAAAATAAATATAGAAGAAAAAATTAAAAAATTCAGCGATCCGTCGTTTTTCGCGGTTAATGGGGACCAAAACCTTTCGCGAAAGCTGGAAAACCGAAGTAGGATTTTACCCAAGAACATGCGGGTACACGAATGTTTTAAAATATGTAAACAGTATTTATACTTTACACATTTGAAAAAAAAAATTACACCAGTATACTTATTTTCTTAACGGTGTCAGTGATAATTAATAAGGTTAATTACAAAACCTTATAGAGTAATAAAGATTAGTCAACATGCTCTCTGAGAGAGGCGAAGAGTCTTGTGTTGGTGGCGGAGGAGAGGCTCTCACTTGACTCGTAGAAGTTTTAAGCTCACTCGGAGACTCTTTTGCTGGGGGCACTGTCGGTAGAGCCAGGGGGCTTTACCTTGGAGAGAAACAGAGTGATGGGTAGTTGTTGTCTTTGCTTTTCCTTTTCCTTCAAAATTATCCTGTACAAGGACATAAACCCATCAACGTGATTGCTGAACTCGACAGCTCGAACCCTATTGTCGTCAATGTCTTGTGCAGATTCTTGCCATGTTGCACAACTGTTACAGATTCTCCCGGGTAAGACCAAGCTTTTCAGTTTGTTCTTCGTCTTCCTCTTCACTTTCTTCCTCACTTGCAGAGTTTGTCATCTCAAGAGCCCGTGGTATGTACTCTGAGACAACTCATCTCGTTGTTTGACATGCAGAGATCATTCTCTCTCGTGTATCTACATGAAACAACGCTCCTTTCCGCAATGTGGCTGCCGAAATGGTTATTTTTTCCTTTTTATTTTTGGATGAATATTTTGGGAAAACCCTCGAAGTACCGAAACAGTAAAACCTGAAGCATGAAGTGGAGAGGGAACACTGCAATATACTAGAAACATTTTAAGAATTAACAAAATATTTTGAAATCATTCTAAATATATGGTACAGAAAAAAATTTATATATTTTCTCACTATATTGGGAGGTATGGGAGCAGATCAGTTTTTTGCCTCGAGCGCTAAAGTACCAAGTTACGGCCCTGTGTATAAGTAACAGCTGAGGAAGACATGCCAGCACGAAATTCAGACAAACCCATCTATATAAAGTGCATGTCATTGTTCCAGAGCTCGATTTTTGGCAGCGTAACGGAATCAAAATGTCGAACGAAGATTCACAAACTTCAAAACTGCTCTCACGATAGGGATGTGGGTACGGAGGGGTGGGGTGGGGGTCGCACACACCCTGCGTGTGCCTCCGTTTAATGAATTTCGGAACGGAAACTCTCTCACTCCTAGATAAATATGCTAATTTGGACTCGTCCTAGCTTCTACTCACGATTCTCGTAAAATGAAAGCAGATTATTCCTCTTGTGAGTCTGTGGAACGAACACCATTCGAGAACGAATACCCGTTTGCGAAACGTTACTTGCGGGGGGCACGTATCACTTATCTAATCGAAAGAGAGCAGAGTGCATGCTGCTTTCCTTACAACACGGTCGATCCGTTGGGTTATATCAAAACCGTGTTACGGTACTTACCTGGATTTTTCCCTCTTATATATTACATCATTGCAGTGTGTTTGAGAAATTAGCCGTTTATTAGATCCTAAACAATAAAATCACTTTATAATCAATATGCATGGATGCAATTTGTAAAATATTTTATACAAGGAATGTGGTTTTATTTGTGGTTCTATCATCAATCTTTCGCAATTTGACCATAGAGCTCTGAACCAAACCATAAAGTTTACAGAACGATAGTCGAAGGCTCTCTCTTCGGTACCCCAGTTCGTGGGTTCAAATCTCAATTCAAGGCAAAATATTGTATTTGACCCATTTCTCATTCCCAATCACCATCCGTTTAAGAAATGGAACGATTTTATTCCGTTAGGCCAAGGCTTCGCAGACGGAAATTCGATCCATCATGTTTTTTTGGTGTTAATTGGTGTGGCACCCAAACATCGAGCTTCTTTTTGAATCCAACTTTGCGCCAATGGTTTAAAACTGTGTTTTAATCGATCTTTAGCTGATGGGCGATGCTACGATTAATAACATGCTGGTCAACTTCGATTATTTCTGTGATTTTATCGACATTTTCAACGACGGGCCTGTCCGTGCGAGGTGCATCTTTAACATCAAAAATGCCTGAACGGATGAAAATTCATTTAAAGTTTTTATAGTTCCCTTAACCCCTTCCGGTAAAATGACGAGTCTAGCTCGTCATTAGTTTTTCATTCCATACCGCACAATGACGAGCTACACTCGTCATGCGATTAAAGTTACTGATAACTATGATAATTAATTTAGTTTAAAATTTCTAGTGTACTGAATTTGGCAACACTTTTATCACTTGTGAAAATCACAAGTCACTATTGCATATTGTTTACTTGGTACAAGTCATTGCTAAATTAATGAGTCAATAAAAGAAAACCTACTAAGAAATGCCGTGTGTGTTACAAGAATCAAATTAAGTGAGACTACTTGGCGGTGTAAACAATTAAGAATTCCTTTGCACTTTGTTTTGAAAAGTACCACTAGCTTGAAGACTATTATCTGTATACCTTATTAATGTTTTGCTTTGATATTTTCTTAATTTTACTGTTTCTGATATTATTTAACACTATGCAAAAAGTGGATTTTAATTAAGAATATGTAAGAATTGTAAAATGAAACAAGTTTTTTAAATAAAAATTAAATGGTTATTTCATGCACAGTTTTTCATCATTAAATCATACCGGAATGGGTTAAAAGATATGATAGTAAATTGAAAGGTTTTCACCATTGAAAGTACACCATTTTCCTTAAAATTCACTTAAAGTCTTTATAGTTTCCTTAAAAGCTATGATAGTATAAATTGAAAGATTTTCATCATTGAAAAAAAAGCAATTTTCATTAAAATTCATTTAAAGTTTTTTATAGTTTCCTTAACAGTTATAATATCAAATTGAAAGAGTGTATTGTATTACAGGTTCTAATTAGAATATTTCAACAGGATTTGTTCTAAACGATTCAGAAATATGCAGAAATTTTTAAAAATGTAAAAAATAAAAAAATCAAATTTTTCGAAATTTAAAAGTGATATTTCTTTAAGCTAATTATTTCTTTAAAGTTTTGTGATGTTACATACAAACCCGAGGGAAAGAAAATGCAGAACCCATAAAATATTCTGTACCAGCCCCGCCATGAGTTATGTGCATCTGAAAGAATAAAATAAAATCTTAAATTCTCTCCCCTCGGTTTTATATTCCTCCATTAGGATGTCCCTTCTAATGTGCGGTCAAAAATTACAGTTTCTAATGACATAATCGTTAGGAATTAGATGATAGATGTGTCTCAGAGACACGCCTTTTAGAAAACAGGGCGGAAACGTGTGTCATTGCGGTGGTTTCGCTTTTCTATTTTTAAAGAGATCCAGAACTTAGAACTCTTATCTTATTATTTATGTTTGTTTTATTATGATTGCCACTTTGAAATGTATTATACGGTGATTACTTTGCAAAAGAATTATTATATACTGAAGTGTATTTCTACTTTGTCGTACACGTAGTATTGGTAAAGTATTGTAATTGTCTAAGTATTCAACCTCGAGATATTGATTGATCCTTACGTTTAGGACCTGTCCGAGTTCAAAATATCACTTCTGGAATTATGTTTGCGTGTGTGCATGTGTTCGCGGATGTTGTGTGTCAACACAATAACTCGAGCACGTTCTGATTTTAAAAAAACCTAATATTGGAATACGTACATTATGCAAAATGGTAGTTTTCTATCAACTTTTAGGCCAATTGCAATTGCTGAATAACAACGATTAGTTAATATCCAGTTTTCGGTGCTGTTATTTAAGTTCATAAAATAACATCTTAGTGTAGCCAAAAGACTCGTGTTGTATGCCAGACAATAACTCAAGTACGTTATAACTTTTAAAAAAAACAAAATTGGAATACGTACATTATTGCAAAATGCTATTTCTCTTTTAACTTTTGAGCCAATTGCAATTAATGAATGAGTTCGACTCTCTACTCTCCGGTTTTCGATGGTGTTTATCTAAGTTCATAAAATAACGTCTTAATATAGCCAAAAGACGAACGTAGTCAACACAATAACTCGAGTACGTTCTGACTTTAAAAAAATCAAAATTGGAATATATAAATTATAGAAAAAACGGTAGTTTTCTATGTAATTTTGGATTAATTCCAATTACTGTATGACTACAACAGCTTACTATCCGATTTCCGATGCTGTAACGTACTAGTGTAGCCATCAGACACGTTTTGTATCTAAACACAATAACTCGAGTACTTTCTGACTTTAAAAAAACCAAAATTGTAATTTGTACATTATAGCAAACTGATAGTTTTCTATAAACTTTTGGGTCGATTGCAATTATTGAATCACAACGACTGGTTATTATCCGGTTACCGATACTATTTTTTTAAGTTCTTGAAATAACGTCTTGCTGTAGCCAAAAGACACGTGTTGTAAAACAATACAATAACTTGAGTACGTTCTGACTTTAAAAAAAAAAAACCAAAATTGAAATGTGTACATTATAGCAAAATGATAGTTTTCTATAAACTTTTGGGTCGATTGCAATTATTGAATCACAACGACTGGTTATTATCCGGTTACCGATACATTTTTTAAAGTTCTTGAAATAACGTCTTGCTGTAGCCAAAAGACACGTGTTGTAAAACAATACAATAACTTAAGTACGTTCTGACTTAAAAAAAAAAAAATTGAAATGTGTACATTATAGCAAAATGGTAGTTTTCGGTCCACTTTTGGGTCAATTGTAATTACTGAATGAAAACGACTGGTTATTATCTGGTTTCCGTTACTGTTATTTAAGTTCATAAAATAACGTCTTTATAGCGAAAAACACGTTTTTAATGTCAACACAATAACTCGAGTACGTTCTCACTTAAAAAAATTGGAATGGGTACATTATAGCAAAATGCTAGTTTTCTTTACATTTTTGGGTCGATTGCAATTATTGAATGACAACGACTGGTTATTATCCGGCTTCCGATACTTTTATTTAAATTCATGAAACAACGCCTTTGTAACCAAAAGAAAGACACGTTTTGTATGTCAACACAATAACTAGAGTTTGTTCTGTCTTAAAAACAAAAACAAAATTGGAATGGGTACATTATAGCAAAATGATAGTTTTCTTTAAATTTTTGGGGCGATTGCAATTATTGAATGACAACAACTGGTTATTATCCGGTTTCCGATACTTTTATTTAAGTTCATAAAATAAGATCTTTATAGCCAAATGACACGTTTTTTATGTCAAAACAATAACTCGAGTAAATTCTCACTTAAAAAAAATTGGAATGGGTACATTATAGCAAAAGGATAGTTTTCTTTAAATTTTTGGGTCGATTGCAATTACTGAATGATAACGACTGGTTATTATCCGGCTGCTGATACTTTTATTTAAATTCATAAAACAACGCCTTTGTAACCAAAAGACACGTTTTGTATGTCAACACAATAACTGGAGTTTATTCTGACTTAAAAACAAAAACAAAACTGGAATGCGTACATGATAGCAAAAGGGAAGTTTTCTATAAACTTTTGGGTCGATTGCAATTACTAAATGACAAAGACTGGTTATTATCCTATTTGCGATACTTTTATTTAAGTTCATCAAATACCGTCTTTGCGGCCAAAAGACACGCTTTGTATGTCAACACAATAACTCGAGTACGTTCTGACTTAAAAAGAACTGGAATACGTACATAAAATCTATGCCAAAAGAGGGATTCGAACCTTCGAACTCCAATACCGAAAAGCTGCTGCCTAACATTTGGCCATAGTTCGACTCGACATAATTTGATATTCTAATGTTATTTGTTGTATAAAGCAAGCTAATTTAGTATCTGGCCCTATGAATGGCTTAAAACGAAAAGAACATACAAAAGAACATGAAACCCACTCTTGTAAACGAAAGATATTGTTAGGTGGAAGAAATTGCGTTAGTTCGGTTGATGGAAAAGCCGTTTTACACCAAGTAGAAACTATCTAAACAAGTTCTGGAAATTTTTCAAAAACTCAACTGCATTTGGAAATAAAACAAAAATTATTCTCCCGATCTGCGAGTTCTTCGTTCAGCGCTGCGCTGCCAAAAGCTGCAACCCGAATTTCGCGGGGAAAAATGTTTGAGGAACAATTTTATGGCCAATGGTCGAAGAATAAGCCAGATAGATGGAGCCAAATAGCCGTGGGGGGGGAGGTGGCAGGATAGCCGGCTTATCAACTCTGTTCTCGCCGCATCATAAATCCGTGCAACTGACAACCCTCCCCCTCCTCGTCCAAAAGCACCAAAAAAAGAAAAAAACAGATAAATGTATGTCACTTTATGGAGTAAGGGTGGATGGAGCGCCATCTGGTGAACCCATTTCTTCATTTGAATGAGTGAAAGTTTAGCCCCGTCTTGTTGGTTTTGATAAATTAAAAAACAGGGCTTCAAGCCAGAACTAAATCGCAAATAACCGTTATTTTGGTCGGAATGAATACCGGCACTAAACCAAACAAATATCGGTTTATTTTGGTTCCATATATACCTATTCAATCATTGTGTTACTGTAGCCAACTTATCAGTATTCTTTAATTTAACCCCTTCCGGTAAAATGACGAGTCTACCTCGTCATTAGTTTTTCATTCCATACCGCACAATGACGAGCTACACTCGTCATGCGATTAAAGTTACTGTTAAATATGATAATTAATTTAGTTTAAAATTTCTAGTGTACTGAATTTGGCAACACTTTTATCACTTGTGAAAATCACAAGTCACTATTGTATATTGTTTACTTGGTACAAGTCATTGCCAAATTAACGAGTCAGAATAAAAGAAAACCTACTAAGAAATGCCGTGTGTGTTACAAGAATCCAATTAAAAGTGAGACTACTTGGCGGTGTAAACAATTAAGAATTCCTTTGCACTTTGTTTTGAAAAGTACCACTAGCTTGAAGACTATTATCTTTATACCTTATTAATGTTTTGCTTTGGTATTTTCTTAATTTTACCGTTTCTGATATCATTTAACACTATGTAAAAAGTGGATTTTAATTAAGAATATGTAAGAATTGTAAAATGAAACAAGTTTTTTAAATAAAAATTAAATGGTTATTTCATGCACAGTTTTTCATTATTAAATCCTACCGGAAGGGGTTAATGTCTACAATATACTGTAATTTTGCAAGTATACTCCGCACTATCGTTTAATCCGTGGGCGCGATTTTGTATTTAAAAAATTTCATAAATCATCAGATAGTCTGCACTATTAGATAATCTGCAGGCTATACGAGCAAAAATTTGCATTTTATTATGAAAATATTAAATCATTTTAAGAATAAAAACCTAAGTACAGTAGAGCGCCGAAAAGTCTGGATTAGACTCAATTTTTCAAAATTTGAAATCATTTCTCCTGCCATAGCCTCGGTGAAGAGTTTTTCACGGTAGAAACAAAGCGGCCTGCATTTCTCTGTTGGAAAGCCCAGCTATGTAAATCGTCCTCTAACGCAGCACATTGTATTTTTCCACTACGATTAGATCACTTTCTTCTCTTATTTTTAATGTTTCTTTTTGCACCAATTTCTTACTGCTATCTCGTCGACCTTCTGAATTACTTTCAGCTTGAAATCAGCAGTAAAACTGCGACGATGTTTTAAAGACATAATGAATGACCAATATTACCGCAAATCAAAACTTTGAAAACAAAACACTCTGTTACGAGTGATCCTCGTGGTGAAATGACCTTCGATCTTGAACCCATCCACTCGGTGTTGTCAATCGGAGCTGTAAATAGTGACTATCGATATTTTCCCGTACTCCAGGACACAATTTAAGATTGCGCTACTTGCTACTACTGATTCGTTCTGCTTTATGGGTTGTATTTTTTTTTTCATGGTTTATTACCGATACGATACGATGTTTTCTTGATGTCCCGTGAGTTGTGCTTTTGTTTACATATGATCACCAGCCGTTCGCGCGACTTGCTTTTTTTTCCCCCTTCTTTCGATTTTGTTGAGCTGAGCGATAAACCAGCATATAGTCTGAAGAAAAATATTAATTATTGCAATAAATCTTTAGTATTCAAGTAAGCAAGTAGTATTCCAAGTAGCAATATGTTAGAACTATTTCGGCACCATGAAGAAAATAATATTTCCATTCCAAGTAATCTTCTATATGGGAGAGCTTTATTACAGTAATTTTAAAATTATGTACATTATTTACATTACTAGGGATACATAGTTTCCAATTTTAGCTTCCGTGGTGCTTTTACCAAGACCAAGAACATTTTTTGAAAACAAAACATGCATCGCTCACAGAGCAAAAAAAAAAAAAAAAAAAAAAAAAAACTACATAGTGAGAAAACGATATTATATAAGCAGGACGCTGGCGCTGCGCTCCCAAAGTATTCGGTTACAGTGAAAAAGAAGAGTGGCTGGAAATGTTTCCAACATAGTCCGCACAGGCAGATATTCCGCGGGTGAAGAAATTTGCTTTTTAAACACAGATAGTCCGCGGATTTTACGTGCGAAATTAAGGTAATTATCGTCATTACATGTACATTGTAATAACGTTGATGGCCTGATCTTCGGTACCGGAGTTTCTGGATTCGATTACCACTGTGACAGGGATGATCGTAACAGTTGGAAATCGGCTAAAAGCAGTAGGTCCCGGTCTCTTTACTCCTCGAGTTCCGTAAGAGAAGACCATAAATCTTCGAACCAAACCACATGACGTGTACATTGCTTCTCGATTTCCGGTTTTGATTTTCACTACTACTTTTCTGTTTCAGTTGTTGAGAAAACTTTTAAAACTATGCATATAAACATAAATCATTACCACTGGCATACATAAAATGGGATTGTTGCAAGTTAAGCCAAAGCCTTCTGTTAGTCTCAAAACAATGTTTAACAATGTCAAAAATGTTGGTGGGTAGATGTCAAGAATGATGGAATAATTGAAGGGATATACTATCTATTAAATATATGGCATTAACTTGTGATTCGAAATGAAAGAGACTAAAAACATAAGGTTTGGTTTGGAGTGCTACGGTGTACTTTTTTGCAACTCGAGGCTAATGAGACTGGGACTTACTGCTTAAAGCCGTTTCCGAACGGCTACAAGCATCCATGCCACAGGGGGATTTGAACCTACGAACAGCGGTACCGAAGGTCAGCACCCAAACCATTCGGCCAGCGCTCGGCAAAAACATAAAGAAAAGACATCTGCATACTGATAGAATGGTGGGTTGAGCATACGCAGGTAATTTATTTAATAGTATACCTAAAATTTTATTCTAAAATTCTATTCTAGAATTTCATTCTAAAATTTCGTAACATCAGCTTCATAACACGAATGAGTATATGTAAATAGTAGTCTTTACCGACTATATTGAATGACATATTGTTCTGACTACATAGTGATATTAAACTGACTATTGAGTATATGACTGCGACTGTATTGTATGATATGCAATATATAAAAACTAGAAACAAAAAATGTAAGTTTTTTTTTAATAAATATGTAGGTTGAAAGCATAAAATGTATTTATATTAATGTATGTGAACTATATTAGGAGAAGGGCTTTTCATTTACATTTAATACAGAAAGTTTCTGTAAACATGTATAGTGAACCCTTTTCGTAAAACACTTGTAAAATAAAATAATATTGAATACTAAGAGAAATAGAAAACATAAATTAAAACCTCTATCTACATTTTAGATAATAATACAAACAAATCAGTTCTCTAGAAACAAGTGCTTCCTTCGTGTAACTTAATAAAATTTTTGTTGGGATAAAAAATATCTTTTTATATGTGAATATTTTGTATTACTTTATTAATATTTTGTTGGGATGGAAAATTTCTTCGTATAAGTGAATGTTTTGTATAACTGAATTAGACATTTGTTGAGATAAAAAAAAATCCTTTCGTACAAGTTAATGTATTATAAAACTGAATAAGTTTTTTGGTGGGATCAAAATTCCTTCGTATAAGTGGATGTTTTGTATACCTGAATGCAATTTTTCTTAGGATCAAGAATCCATTCGTATAAGTGAACGTTTTGTATAACTGAATAAGATATTTGTTTGAATAAAGAAATACTTTCTTACGAGTTAATGTTTTGTATAACTAAATCAATGTTTTGGTGGAATCAAAATCCCTTCGTATAAGTGGATGTTTTGTACACGCGAATACAATTTTTTTTGGCTATCAAAAATTCACTCGTATAATTGAATGTTTTGTATAACTGAATAAAATATTTGTCGGGATAAAGAAATACTTTCTTAGAAGTTAATGTTTTATATAACTAAATCAATGTTTTGGTGGGATCAAAATCCCTTCGTACAAATGAACGTTTTTTATAACTGAATAAGACATTTGTTGGAATAAAAAAAATCCTTTCGTACAAGTTAATGTTTTGTATAACTGAATAAATTTTTTGGTGGTATCAAAATCCCTTCGTATAAATGGATGTTTTGTATACCTGAATACAAATTTTCTTGGGATCAAAAATACTTCCGTATAAGCAAGGGCGTACGCAAGGGGGGGTAGGGGTTTAAACACCCCCCCTAGAGCTCAGATAAAATAATAAAAATAAAAATTTTAGTTGAAATTATGCGGGCTATTATTTTTTAGAATTATGACCCCCCCTGAAAATTATGAACACCCCCCTTGAAAAAATTCTGCGTACGCCACTGCGTATAAGTGAATGTTTTGTATAATAAGACATTTGTTGGGATGAAAAAAAACCTTTCGTATTAATTAATATTTTGTATAACTAAATAAATTTTTAGTGGTATCAAAATCCCTTCGTATAAATGGATGGGTTGTATACCTGAATACAATTTTTCTTGGGATCAAAAATCCATTCGTATAAGCAAATATTTGGTATAACTGAATAAAATTTATGTTGGGATCAAAAATTCGTTTACTAAAGCTGAAATGTTTAATAAAACTGAATATTTACGTAAGTAATTTTTGTTTATTGGAATTATGGGAGTATCGATGAGAATAAGGCATCGTATAACTGAATATTTCGTATAAGTCAGGTTCGTACAAGTGATCTTCAACTCAGCATGTATATATGTGTATATATATGTTAGTATGTATTTAACATGAAGCAAGATTGCGCGTATTATTTTTGCATCTCCATAGATTATTATTGGTTGGTAGCACATTTCGGTGTAATATCTGAATTTCTAAACTTTGAACTTTCTAGTCTCCAGAATGATCGTCAGTGGAAATGAACTTGTTTTATATTCGAAACTGTTATTGAATATTTAAGCCGTTCTGTCCGAAATATTTGCATATCCATCCCATCGAATATTTTCCCGTCCACCAAAAGCTACGGCGCGCACACAATATGCCGGTCGACCCTTAGCGTAAAAGAGCTTATGTCCAATGAATGCAGATCACAAGGAATGCCTCCAGAGTATAGAACTCGGAAAATATCGCTTACCGCAACGTTCGAAACTCGTGAAATTTTCAGAGCAAATTTGCCAACCCCTTTGCGAATTTCTCCGGCGAAATTTGGAAGAATTTAAACCTTATTCCCGAGACGCTTTACCCACCTTGATCGGTCGTCATAGCAACGACGTTCTAATCGCTCGAAAACTGTCGCGCCTAATCCCGAACATTAATTTCGCGCCGCCATTTTGTCCCGGAGTGTCTAAGCAGCTCCTGTGCCACGGCAGCGAGCGGGCCAATCACAGCGCGGGGGATTAAATATTGGCTCTCTCTTTGGCGAGATAAAGTTCTCGCGCGAGGGGTGCGAACTTTACAGGCGGGAGAGAGAAGCTTTTCGAGTATTTTGCGCTCGAATAATTGGCATTCAAATCACGAATTGGGGGAGAGGAGGGGGTCGCCCTCCCCCCTTTTCCACCGTGATAGCTGTGTGCGGGGATTAACGCTACTGTGGTTCTCCATTACGACAAATTATTCGAAGGATTTTTGTGGCAAAGTCCGCTAGTACAAACCCTTGTCCAATAGCTAGCTCATTACTACAGTACTCGAAAAAGGGGTATTAAGACACGACGTCTATATGTGTTAAGCCTTTACTTTTTTTCCCTTTCCCTTTTTGCCTTCCACTATAGAGTACCAGTCTCTTATTTTTTAAGGAGACTATACTTTATTTCAGTCGGGGAAAAATGTTTTTTTTTTCTCTTTTTTTTTCCCTTTTTTCGGAGGTGTAATGGAGCGACTGATTTTGTAGAGTATTTTTCCCTCTACACGCCTCTTTTTTAAAAGTGTCTTACTTACAAACGAGAATTTCGACTAATGGAGGTGATTTAGACTTATTTTTTCTTATTTTGGGGTAGGGTTGCTGCAATGTTTATTCCAGTAATACTAGTGATACGGCAGTTTTGAATAAATGATTATTTTCTATTTGAATTCGGCATGCTTTCTTTTCTATTTCTTATCTATGTACGTCACTATTGATCAGTGTAAAATATATCATAAGTATAACAGTTTTTATGCACACAAATTACTATATATCTAATAAGACGGACTTCTCGATGGGTGGTTGCAGTCCATAAAAATGTTACCGTTTTAGCTAAGGACCTTTATTAAGATAACGTTGGAGGACGGGTTCCCACTTCATCATAGGGACAGGAGAAACTGAGGGGTGAGCTAGCATGAAGTTATATGTAAAAATGCCCTTAACACCTGGTCAACACCTGTGGGAAAATCTTTAGAAAAATCTGACTTCGATAGTGTGCATCTCCTTTTTGTTTTTAAATTTCCTAAATTCTCCGCTAGGGCAATGTAGAGTCATAATTGGTCAGACACCTTCTCCGAGGGCTTAAACTGTAGCCCTAGTGGTCAATTTAGATATGGTGTTAAAAAGGGGAGTGCAAAAGGACGCTGGAATTTTTAACCCTTGACTTCAGATTTGAAAACCCTTGAGAATTTTTCTTACATATATCAAAATGTTTACAACTAAAATATCTTTCTAAAATTCTCTTTTTCCCCTTCTCACTCTTTAATACCGAATTTCCCATCAGTATGATGTCATATTTGAAGGAGTGTTCTCTCTATAAACTCCTTGGAGCAACAGCTTCTAGGGGGTAACGGCCTACAGTGTCTGAAACCAAGAGTCCTGAGTAGCGAAGCATATGTTCCGGTTAGGTGGTCAACCTTACGTGGAACACCCAGTGTTTAGTTCCCAAGACTACTTGGTCCTCAGTTTATCTACCCACTTAAGAGATGAAAGGCTAAGTCAACCTTGCTCAGCTTGGACATGGAACATGAAGAAGTCTTCGACGACTTATATTTTTTTTACCAGTTTCTGAAAACTAACTCTAGAATAAGCTAATTTCCTGTTAACTGGCCACATTTTCGAGCTGACTTATCAAAGTTTATTTCTGGCATCCAGTACGGTTGAATAAGCTGTTGGTGTCATGGAAAAAAAATCACGTCATCACTCGCTATTGGGGAAAGTTTGTGATAGAATTGAGCAGTCAATGTAAAGTTCTTTTCTTGTAAAGATGTTCATTTTTAGGCTTAATAAACTTCAAAGTTCTTCTACAGTGGACTTCGCATTTTTTTCAGTGGAGTTATGACTACAAACTACTTAGTTTCTCTCAGTTCCCTTTAATCCCGGGCAATCTAAATAGTAGGGGGTACCTTCAAAGCGTAATGCCTAGAATAATTTCGCTTGGTTGCATATTTATATACACAAGCATTCACACACACACACACACACATATATATACATACATATATATATATATATATATATATATATATATATATATATATATATATATATATATATATATATATATATATATTTCTGCCGATGACAACATAAAATCAATACTTAATGTCTTTCGTTTTTCTTCTTTTTTACATACTTAAAACTGGTTATATTTTAAAACTTTTCTCTCAAAATTTGATTTTACTATGTCCTTGTCCATTCTCTTCAGAGAAGTCCAGCCAAAGAAATCCCATGGACCTAAATAATATACATGGTCAAATGATTCAGAATCTTGTACAAAAGGGTAAACTCAAGTTGTTGAATATTATAAATTACTCAAGGAAAAGAGGGCAAACACCACTTTATTGGAAATAGGGAATCATCATTCTTGATTGGTTGGTTGGTTGGTTGGTTTTGGAGCGCTACGGTCTACTTTTTGCAACACGAGGGCTAATGAGACCGGGACCTACTGCTTAAAGCCGATTCCGAACGGCTACGAACGACCATGCCATAGGGGGATACGAACCCACGAACTCCGGTTCCGAAGGCTAGCACCCTAACCATTCGGCCATTGTTCGGCCATTCTTGATTGAAAGATGAATAAAGATGCTGGATCTCCTGAGAGCTACCGTCCCATCTTCTTGATTAGTCGCTCGCGTAAAATAATGAAGTTAAATTGACTTACTTTTTTATCCTGGTTTAAATGATCGAATCTAAAAAGACCTGTTTGATATTAGGAAAGGTCATTTGAGAGATCAAATTGCACTGTGGTGGCCTTTATGGATTTAACCAAGGCTTTTGACAGAGTATGGTATAATAAACTACCCATTTTGACGTCTTTGGTTCCATGGTTCTCCCCTAGATTTCTTATTATTTAAGAACCACAACTATTAAAATTAAATTTTAGGAATAGAGGCAATAGAGTTTAGGATCAGTTAAGGTGTTCCTCAAGATTTCGTCTCGGGACCAGTACTCTTTTGTCTTTTTTTTGCTGGTATAGAAAAGTTGATTTCTCAGAGATGATGGATCATTATAATATCCCCTGGCTCTCTGCCTCTGATATTCAGATTATTGAAGACGATATTAACTTCACATACAAAGGTGTGAGTGATTTTAGTCAAGACCACAAATTGACCTTTAATACTTCTACATCGGAATTTAGGAATAGAAGCAATAGAGTTTAGGATCAGCTATGGTGTTGCCCAAGATTTTGTCTCGGGACCAGTACTCTTTTGTTTGTTTTTTGCTGGTATAGAAAAGTTGATTTCTCAGAGATGATGGATCATTTTAATGTCCTTTGGCACTCTGCCTCTGATATTCAGATTATTGAAGACGGTATTAACCTCACATATAAAGGTATGAGTGATTTTGCTCAAGACCACAAATTGACCTTTAATACTTCTAAATCGGTAACCAGTTTTTATACTATTAATAGACTCATATATGGTTGCTAGTCTGTTTTATCTTTGAACGGCCAAACTTATGAGAAGTATGCAAGATATTTGGGTTCATTATAAACCAAGAGATTCTTAGCAACGGGTATGCAGTCACTGGAAAAGAGATGTGGGAAGGGGCTTAATATACTAAAATTAATTTCTCGGCAAAACTGAGGAGTAGTTACCAAAACTTTGAAACCAACTTATACTTCATTTATTTTTTATACCATTTTTTAATACGGGATGCCAATTAATTCATGTGCTTCTCAGATAAATCTCAATAAATTAAAAAGTGTCCAAATTAATTCTGGAAAAATAATTATTTGTTTATGGTGAGACAAAATTATTATTTTTGAGTAAGAACTTAAGTCATTATATATGATAAGGAACTGCAGTCTTAAGGAATATTACTATAAAATTATTAGTTTTAGAGATCAGGATATAAACTTTTCCTATCTCAAAAATTGGACAATAATCATAGACTGAAAATAAACAGTCCCTTTTCTTTAGCCACCACAAAAGATTTTATTAACCTGTAAACTCCTTGCTAAATTGAACCTCACTTCTTCAGGTCAGTCCTAAGTATTCACTTCCACACAGAGCTGTTGTGACCAACCCGAAAATGTACCGAACATTCAGAATTTATGAGACAAATGTCCCTTGAAGCACTTGAAACTGTTAACCAACTACCAGTAGATGATATACAAATATATACAGACGGCAGCAACAGCGATGAGACCTCTTCTGGTAGTGACGTTTTTATCAAAACTACTAAGTCTGCATTAAGTCTCAAGGTCATAAATTCAGTTTACGGTTCTGTATTCAAATCATAGCCCATTGCTATTGAAAATGACCTAAGTTATGTTGAAAATATTGCTGAGCCTGATTTCGAGCATATATGGATAGTGAAGGATAGCAAATCTTCATTCCAACACCTAACTAACTGGATGAATATTGGAGATTGGCGTGGTACTTCGGTTTTGAAGCTAATCAAGTCTCTCAATGAATTTTGGTATTCATTTGCAGTGAATACTGTCTCACTTAGAAATTAGTGGTAATGAGATAGCGGAATCGTTGGCTAAAGCTACTGCTTCCTTGGATTCTTCATAACTTAATATGCCTTCTATTTTCATTTAGGTATTCATAGAGAGTAAAACATGATCTCTGGAAAGTTCCTCCTATACCTGACTGGTACTCTAGAAATCATTCTGTTGTTACCCTGATTTTCTAGGGACTTAAAACCCAACAAACTTGCATATCGTGCTTAGCCAGTGGACACTTGGGGTACATATGTACAGAAACAGAAAACTTTTAAACTATACGAAAAGTGTAAGACTGCTCAGGCATCACTAGAGCATATTTTAATCTGTACTGATTTTAAGTTGAACGAGTTTTTTTTCAAAACTTCTCCTGTTTTTCAGACTTATTGCATGTTTATAGACTAAAAAATGATGTAGTTGGGTTAGACAACTTCGGGATCAGAAGCAACAACAGAAATTTGCTCAGTTATTAGATTTCTGAGAGCAAAACAAATAATCACGATTGAAATTCACCGACAGACGGTAAAGGTTTAAGCACCTCTTACTGTAATGCCACGGTAGAGAAATGTTCACCGACGACTGCTTGGACATCACTGACTTACTTCCCTTCAGACCAGATTTCGCCCCAAGCAACTTTCACCTTTTTCCTTACTTGAAACGGTACTGTAACGTATCCGGTCCCTGTTTCAGGTGACACAAGGAAGAATCAGGTGTATCTTGATTAATGGACTTATTTACACTTCTGCTATATACATCATTGCACAACTATAAAAAAAACAATCCGATCACAGGTAAGTGATTAGTGCACATAGGCCTGAGTAGAGACGGATACTTAAACTAAATTCAGTCTCTGCCGAAATATGGGTGATTAGACGGAAGAAACAATTCGTAGCTCTTTCGAAAGTTCACTGAAGAACAGGTAGAAGATCTAGCACAGTTAGTTCTGAAGAATAGCAAACAATCCTGAAGAGGATTATATTAGAATACGGAAACCCAAAACACAGGGTATCGCTTCAATCTCAGAAAGAGATATATACCAAGACAGGATTTCGCTAAATGAAACTCTCCGATGGAGAGACTGGTCGAGGCGACCTCCGAGTTAGCCGATGCGGGCTACTCCTTAAAGAAAAGATCCCAAGTTGAGATTATAGCAAAAAAAACTCTCCGGTAGAGAGACTGGTTAAGGCGACCTCTGAATTAGCTGGTTGCTAGCTAACTAACTTCTCTAAAATAAACAAATCTCCGTTTCTTTCTAGGGGAGGGGCCTCTAAGAGAGGGAGCTCACCCACAATTTTATTATTGGGTCACCTAGCGACGACCTCACCTTCGACCAACTGGATTGGTCCGAGTTAAACAATTATCGGCCGCAAAGCCAGGGGTTCCTGGAATTCTTAGCGGCTACATCTGAGTAGCGGCAAATCCTTTGTCGTTCCCGCAATCCTTTTTTTGGCTGTCAGTGAAGGTGTCGTGTCGTCTGGCATATCGTTCCTTTACTATAGGGCCCAGCCGTGTAGACTTCATAGTGCCGGAGAAAACAATCCTTTTGTATCCACACAAGTCCACCTCTCAAAGCAAAGTTCTTTGATGACGATACACCGCTAAATCACGCCGTTACAGTACCTAGAGACTGAAGATTAAAATGGAAATGGACATTTCACTACAACGCGGCTGAACACGTAAGGGCATGATTTTCCCCACAGGAGCGAATATTCAACCTCATCAGACCTAACAATAATTGCCTAAACCAATATGGAGACTATGTCGAAAAACAATATCTTATATTAACTGCCTGTACTGGTTGTAGGAAATAAAATCCACACTTATCACTGCAAGGTTTGTAACCTTACATTTTGTTCACCCTTCTTTCGTTCACTTTTGATATTAACTATCCTTAACTATTGTACTACTGAAAACTGTCATCAAAGGTTAGTAAAAGTCCCTAACAAATAACAGTTTTTCTTTACAATAATAAATTATTTATAATATTCTGTTATAATAATGAAACTTCTTAACCCTTTATATCCTGAATTAATTTACCATCAACTTTCTTACTGCGTTTTTGCATCATTGGATAAGTTTTAATGGAGAATAATCATAGACAAGAGAAAATTATTTTTTACTGTATTTTAGTAGTTAATTTTGCAGCTGGTATACTCTAGTATCAACATATATTTTTGACTCTATGATAGAAAATAAAACATTAAATTATGAATAAAACAAATGAAATGCTTACCTGCGAAGTATAGGAGTCTCCAGAAAATAATAGTACCAAATAACTCTTAATAAACCACTAAATTTACTCAATTGAACAACATGTGTATCGACTCTACCACAAAATGAGCTTCGAATGCAGAACGCCAGTTATAAAATCCCTACTATGCGAATAAAAAGGATTCCAGATTGGTGCTGTCATTTCTTTTCTGCTGTAGGAACTGCATCGTTCATTTCCTTGTGAGTACCGTCAGGAAAAAAGGCTTTATTAGGAATATATAGGTGTTTGATTGAAGCGGTACTTATAAGTACCGTCAGGATAAAAAGGTTTAAAGTATGTAATCAGATAATTATTTCCTTATAACTCTGTAATAAAAACAAAAGTTCTGTAAGAAAAAGGAAGAAAACTCTAGAGAGATGTTAATATGTACAGTACAAGTCTGTTCACGAGAAATATTTTCTCCTTTCGCATATTTGAACAAAATTTACGCAGCGGATTAAATATTTCCCCGTATAAGTGAATGATTCGTTTAACTGAATGTCCGTATAAGTGACCAATTTATTACATAAGCCTTATAGGAGGTTTGCCAAAGAACTAGAAGTACTTCAACTAATTGAATAATTAGTATAAGCGCCTTTCGTACAAGTGACTTTATACTGTACATATGAAATCGCATTGAGCCAGAATTCAAAATTTCTCCTTTTCTAGTATCTAGTGTGTACCTCTTTGGCTGTGTTTTCTGAGTGAAACTCACTGAGAGTACTTACTTCATCTGAGGGAAAAGCGGAATTTCCAACTTATAGAGTCTTGGATTTTTAAAATAATATGTAAATGTCTTTTGAGGTCTGTAACAAGCAATAATTCTTTACAACAATAAATCATTTACAATATTCTGTTTATAAGTATGGAACTTATTAAAGCTCTGTACGAAAAAAGAAGAAAACCATAGAGAGATGCTAATATACACGGTACAAGTTTATTTACGAGATATGTTTGTTCCTGTCGTATAACTGAACAAAATTTACGTAGGGGATCGAATATCCCCTCGTATAAGTGAATGTTTCATATAATTGAATATTCGTTTAAGCGAATAATTTATTACTTAAGTCTCATGGGAAGTTTGATAAGGAACGAAAAGAGTACTTCGTTTAACTGAATGATTCGTATAAGTACCTTTCGTACAAGTGTCTTTTTACTGTATATATAAAATCACATTGAACCAGAAGGCAAAATTCCATCCTTTGAAGTTTGCCAAGGAACGAAAAGTACTTCGTTTAATTGAATGACTCGTATAAGTACCTTTCGTACAAGTGACTTTTTATTGATATATAAAATCGCATTGAGCCAAAAGATAAAATTCCATCCTTGAAAGTTTGTTAAGGAACGAAAAGTACTTCTTTTAATTGAATGATTCGTATAAGTAGATTTCGTACAAGTGACTTTTTATTGCATAGATAGAATCACATTGAGCCAGAAAGTAAAATTCCATCCTTCCTAGTACTGAGGATGTCTCTCTTCGGCTGTGCTTTCGTCGCCAAATGTGACAACCACGTCCCGTAGCGAATCCTTGCACAAACACGGGGATCGCGGCAAAGCGAAGTAACGCTTTGTTTGCCCTACGTGTCTCTCTTAATGGCCTCATTAAAAAGGGACCCATCTAATGACAGGGATGGAGAAGGCCTCCTCTATACACTACTCGCCCCCTTTTTTCTCTCTCTCTCTCCCCGAGATTTTTATTTCGAGTCGTCTGACGAAAGACGAATGGGAGGGTGGCGGAGGAAATGAACACTCTCTCTTTTTTATATTTATTTTTCCTCACTCTTTCGTTGCAGGGATTTTTGTTATTTTGGGTTTAATTTATTTCTGTCCTTTTTATCTCCAAAGTGTTAGTTTTCTCGGCGACAAATGAAGAAGAAAGTGGGCACCCCCCCCTCCCTTTTCTCTTCTCTCTCTTTACTTTCCTGTGTTTTCGAAGATTTCGCTTTTGTTTCTACCGGGAGGCTTGGTGCTCAAAAAATATTTAATTTTACCTACGAGAATGCGTTATATACACGCTTTAAAGTACAATGTACCTCTAGCATACCTAAAACAACATAGAATAAAGTAGACCACATCTATTGTCTCTCTCTCTCTCTCTCTCTCTCTCTCTCTCTCTCTATATATATATATATATATATATATATATATATATATATATATATATATATATATATATATATGTGTGTGTGTGTGTGTGTGTGTGTGTGTGTGTGTGTATAAATATACATACATACATACAGCGTCAATTCGTTTATACGAAATGTACAGTTGTACGGTAGTATTTCAGTACTTCTTGTTTCCCTGAAAAACTCGAATAAAGTGTATGTTATAAATTATTCCCTTAAACGAACATCCAGTTATACGAAATTTTGACTTAAAGGAGGAATGTTTGACATCCTAAATTTCCCTTTCATTTGTCACTCAATTTATCTCCTATGAGGTTTTCTAATTTTTAAGGTAACTCCTTAACTTCATTCTATAATTTTTCTATAGGAATATTTAATTATACAAAACTTTAACTTATAAATAGGAATGTTTGACACCCTCAATTGCCTTTCATTTGTCACTGAATTTATCCCCTTAGAGGTTCTCTAATTTTTAAGGTAACTGCTTAATTTCCTTCTATAATTCTTCTATAGGAATATTTAATTATACAAAACTTTAACTTATAAGGAGGAATGTTTGACACCCTCAATTGCCCTTTCATTTGTCACTCAATTTATCCCTTAGGGGTTCTCTAAATTTTAAGGTAGCTGCTTAACTTCATTCTATAATTTTTCTATAGGAATATTTAATTATACAAAACTTTAACTTATAATTAGGAATGTTTGACAGCCTATATTTAACTTATGCGGAGGAATGTTTGACACCCTCAATTTTCTTTCATTTGTCACTCAATTTATCCCCTTAGAAATTCTCTAATTTTTAAGGTAACCGCTTAACTTTATTCTATAATTCTTATATAGGTATATTTAATATACAAAACTTTAACTTATAAGGAGGAATGTTTGACACATTAAATTTAACTTATGCGGAGGAATGTTTGACACCCTTAATTGCCCTTTTATTTGTCACTCAATTTATCCTCTTAGAGGTTCTCTAATTTTTAAGGTAGCTGCTTAACTTCATTCTATAATTCTTCTATAGGAATACTTAATTATACAAAGTTTTAACTTATAAGGAGGAATGTTTGACACCCTCAATTTTCTTTCATTTGTCACTCAATTTATCCCCTTAGAGATTCTCTAATTTTTAAGGTAACAGCTTAACTTTATTCTATAATTCTTCTATATGTATATTTAATATACAAAACTTTAACTTATGCGGAGGAATGTTTGACACCCTCAATTGCCCTTTCATTTATCATTCAATTTATCCCCATAGAGGTTCACAGATGGTTAAGGTAACTCCTTAATTTAATTCGCATGTTCAGTGTATCTGTATGCAATAAACACGGAACGTTAACGGAAGTAACTAGATATATTATTTTATTAATATAGTGTTAGTCATCAGTAAATATTGCTCTACTTGGTCCTTGCTTCTAAACTTCGACTTTGAGAACTTCGACCTTAGACTTCGATTTAATGCTTGATTTTTACATTGTTAACTCTAATTCATCAAGAATCCAAAATGGATGCCTCTATCCATTCCAGGTCCAACCGCTTCATAAATTCGAGGACAGACGGACAGATAACTTAGGCTATTATTATATACGGGGTATACAGTTTGTATCGGTTATATGGTCAGCCCAGCGGTCCAGAAAAATCAAACCATATAAGCGGGGTCACCATATATGCGGAACAATACAACCTTATTTAATCGTGGCAGGATCATATTCACCTGTCAGAATGTAGTACTCATAAACATATAATTATACTTTTAAGAACATTTTAAAAATTAATTCGAGAAGTAAAAACTACAGTAAAAATATGCAATATTTTATTTTGGGGAAATTTATTAGCTTACCTTACAATCGAAGTACAACACACGTACAAACGTACATTCATGTTCAATACATTTAAATATAATCAGTTTGTTTTCCAGGGGGGAATAGAATTGACAGAGATGGGAAACTCCGATGATGAGTCTACACAAACAAGAAAGGGGAAAAGGTGGTAAATAAAGGCTTGAAATCAGGCCCTCTCCGATTTCGCACTGACTTCTTAAAAAAAGGGGGGGAAACACGTTGAAAGCATGAAATTGACCATATAACTGGTAAGAAAAAGAAAATGACTGTATAAGCGGTGCGCTTTAACATATGTTCCCTATTAACCCTCTAAGCGGTTCGCACGTACAATTCCGCCAAACATATGATGATTTCAAAACGTACAGTTTTCGACCTCCAATAACGCTCCGAAAATGTATGTAATGTGCATTTCTGCCAGTGTTTTCCCCAATGAGTTTTGAGGCAGGAGGGTCAAGTCGACTGTTTAGGAACTTCACCCCTCTTTGACTGACATTTATTGAGGGATGCACCCCTACCCCTTGAGGCACAAAGACGCTGATAGCTTTTCATGGCTTTGTGAATCTCTATTTCGAAGTATTTCGTTTGCGGTAACAGATGTATCTCTCATTGCACCACTTAAATATCTTGGATGACTTTCGTAACAAAATATAAATAAGTCTCTCAAAGAATATTGTTATTTGTACTTTTAGAATCCATTATTTCTTATGGAATGATCTTCGAGACTTGATGAGCTTTATGTGTATTAAAAATTATCAATCTATAATATCTATTTATTTATCTAATGTAACCAGAAGTAAAGGGACATATCCACATATTCCATTCTATTCGACAAAGGGTGAAGTTAAAAATCATAGAACTCTTTGACCACTGACATTATCGTATTTTGGAGAATTTTTTTCTAGATGTGTTCCACTCGGAGGATTAAGTTAGACGGAACTTTAGAAAACTGACCATATAAGCGAGGTAACCTTATAACCGGTACTGACTGTATTTACTTCGTGCCCTATTTCTTGAGGGAGAGTGATAGGGCTCTATAAGAAGAAAATGTCAATGACACCAAAGTGATTTAATCAGGTTCTGCTAAGGCCATAGAAGCATCTACTGTCCACATACAATCTACTCCTAATTTTGACAGTGTCAGTAATTACCTTTTGGAAATAATAACGTAACATCTCTTACAGTCTGAGAATGGGAAAAAAAGGCAAGCGAAGTCAGTTTTTTTTCTCCTGCGTCGGAATTGTGTGTGTTTCCGCTCCCGTGTGAATCACTGGCGAAACCCAACTCTACATGGATTAATTGGAATCGAAAGCCACGGAAGTCAAGATGTGGTTTATCGCGTAAACGGATTAGGTTACTCCGATGGACGTCTACAGTTACAAGTGAACGGTGCCTTATTCAAGGTCGGAGACATCTCTTTTTCGCAAGCAACCCTTTCCTCACGCCGGCGAAAAGGGAAACCCTTCCAATGCTCAGATCTCATTATGTGCCAACCTGCCATCTCTCAGACCAAATATTAGTATAAGCTTATTTTGCATACGCACGCTTGTAAAAAGGATTCGGGAATTTTTTAATTTGCTAGCTGCGTTTTTTTCGGTGGACCCCCTTTTATCTTTTCTTTGTCTTTGTAACATTTTGCTATCTGTAAATGTTTTAGTACTATATTTAGTACTAATAATAGCTAAGTTGTCTGTCCATCTGTCTGTCTGTCCGGGAATTAATGAATCGGTTGTACCTGGAATGGATAGAGGCATTCATATTGTATTTTTGATGAATTAGGGTTAGCAAAATTCAATACGAGTTCAAAATCATTCGAAATCCACCCCTTCCCCCCTTTTCGAGTGTTTAATGCTATCAAGCTCTGTTGGTTTGGTTTGGTTGGAGTGCTAAGATCTACTTTTTGCAACACGAGGGCTAATGAGACCGGGACCTACAGCTTAAAGCCGATTCCGAACGGCTACGAACATCCATGCCACTGTGGGATTGGAACCCATGAACTCCGGTACCGAAGGCCAGCACACTAACCAATAGCCCATCGTTCGGCCAAGCTCTGTTGTCCCCGCTTAAGATCAGAACATTAATATTATCAGTTTATCACATAAAAAATATTTAAAAGTAACAATTTTTTCTAACATTATTACGTCATTCCTTTAATCATCTCCTTTAATCATTTCTTATTTTAAATTATTTAAATATCGTCGGCATTATTTTTATACGTTTTATCATTGAACTTATATATTGCGTAATTAATTTTCTTTTATAATTTTATTAAACAATAGAATTGGTACATATGTGCTAATTTTAAATTTAATCATCGATTATTTTTTGTTGCCATGAAAATTTTATCACCGGTATTAACAACAAATTCTTTTCATAAAAGTCTAGGAGTCTATTTCACGGACTAATAAATATCTAGCTTTAAGTTATATATCTTTGAAAATTAAGAAGTTTGTTCGTTTGAGTGTTTGCTTTTTATGCATAACCATACGATTAGCCCTCGATTCGCTCAATTTTGGACATCATTCATATATACCGCCAAATAATCACTGTCAATATTAAAACCTCTGCTGTCCATCGTATCATATAATATGACAAGATTAATTAAAGTTGGCAACTAATATGTGGTCAGTAAATATAAACAAATTATTGAGTGCGTACTAGATAATTCTCATCAACCATTTTTTTACCTGCCTTATAGGGTACTTAACAATTCTGGAGAATTAAAAATTTATGACGGTCTTATATGCTAGTATCAAATAAAATGCTTATAATGTTTTAGATGTTTCTGTTCCCGAATTGTTTAGAATAAGTACGCTTTTGTTTTAGATATGACTTATTCAATTATTACATATTGCCAAACTAGTTTTATATGAAAAAAAAACTATAACTATTCAAAAAAAAAATTCTAAAAATCTCTACATAAAATAAGGGCAGCTAACGATCTATCTGACATTGCAAAGTGGCAGTCCATTGTTCTAAAGTTACCCCCACTCCAACTCTGTTTTTGAAAGAATCAAAATCCCTCAATTGTATGGTGAACGATGGCCGATTGGTTAGAGTGCTGGTCTTCAGTACCGGAGTTCGTGGGTTCGAATCTCACTGTGGCATGGATATTCGTAGCCTTTCGGAATCGGCTTTAATCTGTAGATCCCGATCTCGTTAGTCCTCGTGTTGCAAAACAGTAGACCGTAGAATTCCAAACCAAAACCCTCAATTGTATAATAGCAAGTTTATGTCTAAGAGCACGACTAGTTTGCGTACATTAAATACTACTTAAACAATTTTTTATAAGAAACTAAGTTTTTGTTTCTGTAATTTGGTTTACTAATCGTTACAAATAAAACTGCTGGTAAAAACAAAGATAATCAAGCAAAATCAAGTAAATTTCAAATTACTTCTTATTTATTAAAAACGATGTAAAAACTAATGTGTGTATTGCTTTAGATAGCTATATTTACAAATTGTTAAGCTAAAAAGGCTTTTGATTTTCAATATGAATTATTCAATCATTACATATTGGGAAAATAGTTTTATGTGAAATTAAAAATATTGTCTTAAACTATTTCTCCTGAAAATGTCTGTATAAAATAAGTATAGGAAATTAAAAATATTATCTTCAACAATTTCTCCTGAAAACTGATAAATAAAATAAATATATGAAATTGAAAATATTATCTTCAACAATTTCTCATGAAAACTTCTGTATAAAATAAGTATATGGAACTAAAAATATTATATCTAACTATTTCTCCTGAAAACGTCTCAAAATTAAAAATACTTATCTTCAACTATTTCTCCGGAAAACGGATATATAAAATAAGCATATGGAATTGATTATATTTATCTTCAACTATTTCTTCTGAAAACATCTGTATAAAATAAGTATATGAAATTAAAAATATTTATCTTTGACTATTTCTCCTGAAAACGCCTGTATAAAATAAGTATATGAAATTAAAAATATTTATCTTTGACTATTTGTCTTGAAAACGCCTGTATAAAATAAGTATATGGGATTAAAAATATTATCTTCAATTATGTCTCCTAAAAACGTCTGTATAAAATAAGTACATAAAATTAAAAGTATTATCTTCAATTATTTTTTTGAAAAGGCCTATATAAAATAATAAGTATATGAAATTGAAAATATTTATCTTCAACTATTTCTTCTGAAAACCTCTGTATAAAATAAGTATATGAAATTAAAAATATTTATCTTTGACTATTTCTCCTGAAAACGACTGTATAAAATAAGTATATGGGATTAAAAATATTATCTTCAATTATGTCTCCTAAAAACGTCTGTATAAAATAAGTACATGAAATTAAAAGTATTATCTTCAATTATTTTTTTGAAAACGTCTATATAAAATAAGTGAATGAAATTAAAAATTTTATCTTCAACT
This sequence comes from Pardosa pseudoannulata, assembly GCA_032207245.1. Classification (NCBI taxonomy): domain Eukaryota; kingdom Metazoa; phylum Arthropoda; class Arachnida; order Araneae; family Lycosidae; genus Pardosa; species Pardosa pseudoannulata. Next base: position 90,575,654 of record CM063497.1, on the reverse strand, counting down.
CTTTCTCCTGTAAACATATGTATAAAATAAGTATATGAAATTAAAAATATTTATCTTTGACTATTTCTCCTGAAAACACCTGTATAAAATAAGTATATAGGATTAAAAATATTATCTTCAACTATATCTCCTAAAAACGTCTGTATAAAATAAGTATATGAAATTAAAAATATTATCTTCAACTATTTCTCCTGAAAACGTCTATATAAAATAAGTACATGAAATTTAAAATATTATCTTCAACTATTTCTCATGAAAGGTTCTATATAAAATAAGTATATGAAATTAAAAATATTATCTTCGACTGTTTCTCCTGAAAACGTTTGTATAAAATACGTATATAAAATTAAAAATATTATCTTAAAACTATATCTCCTAAAAACGTCTATATAAAATAAGTGAAATCAAGGGGCCATTACACGATGGTTAAAAATTCAAAATTCTTTGATCGTATAACTGCACATTATAGGTATAACCTTCCAACTATTTTGTTTATTAAAGAATCAAAATAATTTTTTTAGATTATAATGATTATAATAATTCTAATCTCATCTAAATTCTTTAATAGTCTGCTATTCTCTAAATCATGTTCGACTACCCTTATAACCCTAAGATGGGTTATTTACTGCAAACTGTAAATAACGTGATCTTATGTTTAATCAATTTTCAATTCAATAGAAAAATTGAAATATTTGTTCCTCATTTCTAAACTAATAAACATTTTACCCGAAAGAATCCTATAAATGAACAACACCCAAAATGTATGATCATCCTAAAAAATATATATTTTACAAATTATTTTTAAATTGGACGTGAACGAAAAAAAACCAATAAAAAAAATGAAGAAGCGAAGATGTAGAAAATTGCTTTTATATTAAGTTTCAATTTTATTTGATCTCAGTTTGCCGTTTATTTCTGTCTATTTTCCAAATGAAACTACCACTGAGAGAAATCATCTGAAAATGATGCCAACTTTTCTTTCCTTTTTTTTTTGAGTTTTTATTTATATATATATATATATTTATTTATTTGCTTTTAGCTTGAAAAGACATTTAAAACATCGCACTAAATTCAGCTCTAAGGCAACTCATTCCCTGCGAAAGTTTGCCCCTAATAATCTTATATTTCTATTTCGTGATTAACTTTTTCTGACTCATGTCACTACTACTTCCACTCCCCCACACCCTTCTTCCCCCCTTCCCCCCTCCCCTCCGAATAAGGACCCAAACACAAACCTGGCGATGGGTAATTTGAGAGAATTTAAACAGCCATGATACGGACGTTTTCGATTGTTATAGGAAAACGAAACCCCTTACAAATTGAGTTCTTTCCGCCCTCCCCTTTTCAATTCTTTTCGTTATTTAGGTAATTACGGATGGCAACACTCGGGGCTGTTTTCTTGCACAAAACAGATCGAATTAACGGTGTTCTAAAGAGAATTACAAGGAATAAAAGAACGTGGAAGCACAAACTAAAGACAGAGAGTCGAATAATGATAAGTCATTGTCGAAATTTATATTTGATTTGGAAACATAAGTTATTTTAAATTTTAATAAATAAAATATTACAGCTCTTTTTCTTATCAAATTAAATACTAATTTATTAAAAATTTATTTAAATGACGGAAACTATCTATTCTTATTTGGGCAGCAATTTATTTCCCCTAATTTCGATTCATTTTTTGGAGTAATATACTACATTTATTTTTTTCTCTACAATTTTTAGGCATATATTCTCAGAATAATTTAAAAATCCTTGTCTGATTTGGGGCTTAGACACTAACTTAAATCCTTAATCCTTAAATCCTAAATTTTAATAAATAAAATATTACAGCTCTTTTTTCTTATCAAATTAAATGTTATACTAATTTATTTAAAACTTTATTTAAATGACTGAAACTATCTATTCTTATATGGACAGCAATTTATTTCCACTAATTTCGATTAACTTTTTAGAGTATTATATTACATTTTTTTTTCTCTACCAATTATTAGACATATTTTCTCAGAATAATTTTGAAATGATTTTCTGATTTGGGGCTTAGACACAACCTTAAATTCTTAATTGACAACTTAAATTGTTAATCCTTAAATCCTAAATTTTAATAAATAAAATATTACAGCTCTTTTTTCTTATAAAATTAAATGTTATACTAATTTATTAAAATTTTATTTAAATGACGGAAACTATCTATTCTTATTTGGACAGCAATATATATCCGCTAATTTCAATTCATTTTTAAAATTATTATAATACATATATTTTTTTTCTCAACCAATTATTAGACATATTTTCTCAAAATAATTTTGAAATCCTTTTCTGGTTTGAGGCTTAGACACAAACTTAAATCCTTAATTAACAACTTAAATCCTTAATCCATAAATCCTAAATTTTAATAAATAAAATATTACTCCTCTTATTTCTTATCAAATTAAATGTTATACTAATTTATTAAAAATTTATTTAAATGACGGAAACTATCTATCCTTATTTGTACAGCAGTTTATTTCTACTAACTTCGATTCATTTTTTAGAGTATTATACTACATTTATTTTTTTTCTCTGCGAATTATTAGACATATTTTCTCAGAATAATTTTAAAATCCTTTTCTGATTTGGGGCTTAGACACAAACTTAAATCCTAAATTTTAATAAATAAAATATTACTGCTCTTATTTCTTATCAAATTAAATGTTATACTAATTTATTAAAAATTTATTTAAATGACGGAAACTATCTATTCTTATTTGGACAGCAATTTATTTCCACTAATTTCGATTCATTTTTTAGAGTATTATATTACATTTATTTTTTTCTCTACCAATTATTAGTCATATTTTCTCAGAATAATTTTGAAATCCTTTTCTGATTTGTGTTTTAGACACAAACTAAAATCCGTAGAACTTTCAAAGAATTATTTTTAATTTTATAAACATATTTACAAAATATTTTTGCTTGTTAAATAAAAGGTAAGGATAAATTCTAATTTACTTTTAAAAAATTAGTTTATTTTACTGTAACTACTTTTTCATATTTGAACTGCAATTTATTTCGATTAATTTTGACAAATTTTCTTTTATTTTTATACTTTTTTATTTTTGTCTATACTTTTTTATTTTATTTATTTTTGTCTGTTTAATTTCTTAGACACATTTTCTGAGGATAATTTCAGACACCAGTTCGGTTTTTAGGGCTTCTACAAAAGCATAAATCGCAGAAATTTCTAGAATTTTTTTTAAATTTTAATTTTTTATTGCAATTTCTTTTTATTTATTAAAACTGTTTCGTTACATTTTAAAATAATCTAAGAACCTGAGAAATTTCTAGAAATTATTTTTAATTTTCGGATGATTTTTTATTACATTTTTTTCATTTCTTAAAACTGTTTCCGTACATTTTAAAAAAACTGCGAGGGGGTAAACTTTCAGGGATTCGTAAGAAACTCCTGTGGAAATCATTGGTGTAACGGCGTGCCTTAACGGTGTGTTTACATCAAAGTCTTTGCTTTGAGAAATGGACTTTGCTTTTGTGGAGACAAAGGGGTTGTTTTCCCCATCATCATGATGTCTAGCATTTGTGTCTTACAGTAACGAAACAACAGACCAGACAGCCCGATGACCAGACTGACAGCCAAAAAGATGATCATTTAAACAAGCGAATGCCGCGACGTTGGATCTTCACCGACACGAAATTTCGGAGACTCCGGGTTTGAGGCTGGTGATTGTCTAGCCCAGACCAATCCAGTTGGTTGAAGGTGAGACATATGATCCAATGATGAATTCGTGGGTGAGGCTTCCTCTCTTAGAGTCCCCTCCCCTAAAAAAGAGTCGAGATGAGACTTTTTAAGAAGTAGTTAGCAAGTAACCAGTTAATTCGGAGGTCGCCTTGACCAGTCTCTCTATCGGAGAGTTTCCTTAGCGATAATTCCACTTTGGATCACTTCTATTTAGAGTTAGCTAGAGTCAGCTAATTCAGAGGTCATCTTGACCAGTCTCTCCATCGGAAAGTTTTTCTTAGCTAAAATCCCACCTTAGGATATATCTCTTTCTGAGATTGATAACGATACCCTGTGCCTTGGGTTTTCTTTGAATTCGATCTTCTCCAGGAGTGAACGTGTATTCCTCCTAGGAATTCTGACTTTGTTTTTATCTCCTTCGAAGATACCAATTGCTACTTCAAACACTCTCGTCTAATTGAGTGTACTGTCTACATAATTACTACCTTTATTTGAGAACTTTTACGCGAAGATACCGATTTGTTATATCCGTCGGTAACTAAACCATTATTCAGGGACCTTATGTGTACGTCTCTATTTAGGCCTACATCTATTGTATCTCATATTTGTGAATTGAAATTGTATTTTGTGTATATAGAAATGTGTATATAGCTGCAAGGTGTAAATTAATCGTTTAACCCTTTAGCGGACAGTGGTTTCGTAGCAAAACCACCTATTAAACTTCTTTTTTTTTTAACTTTACTTTTTTGGATTACTTTGCTTTATCTTTTTATAATTATTTACTGCTCCAATCTCATACATCTGTGATATATGGAAGCCAATGATGTAGAATCAAGAGCTTTTGCAATTAAAAAAATTTTTGGAGACATGGGTGAGTTTTCGATTATATATATATATATATATATATATATATATATATATATATATATATATATATATATATATATATATATATATATATATATATATATATATATATATATATATATATATATATATATATATATATATATGTATGTATATATATATATATATATATATATATATATATATGTATGTATATATGTATATATATATATATGTATATATATATGTATATATATATATGTATATATATATATGCATATATATATATATATATATATATATATTTATAAATACATATTATACATTTTATACATATTATATTTTTGATGTTTTAAATATATAACAGATGATAGTTCTATGCTCAACTTATTTATTTCTTTTTCTATTGAAATATATGTATTTAAACTTTCTGTACTTGAGAAGTCAGATTCAATTTAACTTACTTATGACCTCAAATAAAAGTATCTGTACAAACAACACTTTTAAGTTGTTAAGCTATTTATTTATTATACCAGTTTAAGGATTATCATTTATTGTTCTTCCAGTATAGTTAAACTTTTAAAAAGGCATAATGTTCCAAGCTGTACAAGGGTAGGGGTTAGTCAGTTAAACCACTTCTCAAACCCTAATTTGGTATCCTCTAAGGCAAACCCTTCTAAGGAACGTAAAGAAAACATATATTTTACATATACAAGGCTTATAGATAACATTTATAAACAAATTACATTAAATTCCCATGAATTTATTTTCGTGACCTTTAAAGGGTTAATCAAGAAACACCTGCTTCTTTATTGTGTCACCTAAAACAGGGACGAGATACGTTACACTGGTGTTTTGTCGTGACTCCTGAGTTTCATCTCGGAGAATTTCTCCCTTCTTGGCAGCCGGGTTTTCTCATTTATTATCGTCTGCTGACCTGTTGCCATGGTTGCACTTGAAGGGAAAAATACCAGTGTTAATGTGAACTTCAAAAGATTATGTAGTGTGCATGGCGTCTTCTTAATAAATGTTCTCTTGTGGAATTAATAATTTTTCGTGTTGATTCATTTTTTACAGTCCACTCTCTGAGTTACGGCGCTCCAACTGGTTTAGAAATCACATTTATAGTGAGCTAGGAGGGTGCACACAGAAAATTTGTAAGATGTGCATTAAAACTTGTTGAATTGCCTGTTATTTTAATAAATCATATTTGTCTGTGTAAAGGTTCATTAATTTTCAAAATGGTATGTATGAATACATAACTTTTTGAAAATTAACCACTTGCCTGATTATTCCGAGTTATCTCAGGTTCGTATATATTGCAGTTAACTATTATCCCGAGAAAACTCGGGCGAAACAGAATTTGTCAGTGCGATTTGTTTTGTCACGGTTATACTCGGCCTGGAGGAAATGAAAGGAAATATTCAGCTTTGATAAGTAGTTTGCCAAGTTTTGTTGGTTTCGCGGTTCTTTCGGCGGGGCTGGTCACGTGTTTTCCACTGGCTGAAAAACTAATTTCAGAAAATCATCGTGACAAGTTTTCTGCCACATCAGGAAGACCCAGCATTACTTCTTTACAGGTTCACCTCAAAGCATTTTCTAAATGTTATTTCAGCTACTGAAAAAATGAATCAATCCAACTCGACAGTGTACTCTGTGCTGCCGTAAAACAAATTCCAGAGTTAATCCAGTAAGAAAAGAAACCAGATACCAGTATACAAAATGTCAGGTATCACTTTGTGTTGTTTCTTGTTTAAAAAACTATCATACAAAAACTAACATTTCACTTTTTCCCATTTGCCCGAGATAACTCGGGATACTAAACTAATATTAAAACTAAATGATTTAACACCTGTAAAAAATTAAAAAATCAACTGAAAACCTACATATTTTGTTTTGTTTCATTTCCTTGCATTTAATAATAGAATTTAAAAAATGTGATGATTTTTCGCAATTTAAAAAAAAAATTGTAAGGGAAGCGGTTAATGAACCTTTTATAGTACACCTGTATATGAGTAATTGGATTGCACTGCAATGTGTTTACTTAACACTTTGACTGCCAAGCCAAAATTGCAAATGTTCACAACGGGGCCAAACTTTTTTTTTGTGTAATTTGTATTTTTTCAACATAAAACTATATATAAAAACAATATTTCAAAACAAACAATATTTTAAAACAAACTCTCTCTATTTATATATATTCCCTTTTTTGTTGCATGTTCCAAATATTTAATTTTTCATAAAACTTAGCTCATAAAATAGTCACATATACCAATTTGCGCAAACCACGTATACCTAACACATCGTAGGGAGCCCAACAATCAAACTCCAATATGATTTTCATGTAACTGATAACATCTCTGATAGCCATGGCCTGAAGTGTTAAAATACCATGGCTATCATATCGGATAGCCAGTGTCTCAACGGAAATATCACTGGATATCACATATGATAGCCATGGCAGTCAAAGTGTTAATTATTAAAATAATTTCAATCTACACTAAAAATATAGCATTAATTCTTTCGTTTCAAAAGCTGAAAACTATTTCTGAATGAACATTGCATGATAAAAAATACTTCTTGACCTAATTTTTTAAATTTTTTACACCTTAATAAAATAACCTCTGAAATATCCTTTATAAAAGGCTGTTTTATAGATTTTATTTTTCTACCTTTTTTCGCCTATGAAGTAAAAACATTATCATGTAATAAAAACAAATATCATTATAACAGGACTTTTTTAACCAAAAGATGTATGAGGAAGGAGGGGTCCGATTTTTTCTCTTTTCTTTTTTCGCGTTGAACTCAACGAAAATTAGATGAACAAAAAAACGAGTATGGTTATTTAATTTTAAAACTTTATAAAACTCCTCAATTTTTATACAGTTTTCTCCACTTCTATTATAGGAAGAGAGAGAGGAAAAAATAACTTAAACTCAATTTAAGGTGGGAAAAAATAAATAAATAAGCAGGGGATACCTTAGGGGGCTGAACACTTTTCCCATTTCAATCTATCACTCGAATGGACGATTTTTCAACTTTTTTTTCCCACTCTGTTAACCCACAAAGGCTCAGTTAGAGGCGAATCTTTACATATGTATGAACTTAAGTCCACACTTCGGTGTTGGAAAACCACACAGGTAGAACAAATGTAGGGAGGGGGTATGGAAAAATATTTATACTGCAGTATATGGTCAAAAGTGTTTATTTATTTATTTGTTTACTTTTTTCTGGTAAAGGTCCAAAGAAATTCAAACCCTCCCTTATTTATTTTTTTAAATAAAAATAGGGTGGGGGAATTGCTGTTTGCATTTTCATTTTAGGATGTAACTGAAAACTTATTTATACGATGATAAAATGAATAAAGATATGATGAAAAAATTTGTGGGGGTAAGTTTTACTTTTTTGTAATAGTTTAATGTGATTTTACTTTGTTAGAATGCAATTTTTTTAGTTAAATATTCAAAAGAGAAATAATGCATTTTTTATGAAACTATCAGAAAGCGAGATGAATATTTCATGTAATCATTTTTTTTTTCGTATCTAAATTATAATATCACTCTAGGGGTGTTTAGGCGGCTGAATAAAACTTTAAAACGAAGTTAAGCGAAGTATTTGGTCTTTAAATATGCAAATGCAACTTGAAGCAAGATAAAATAATTACAGTTTGCAAAAGATTAAATTGTCATATGTCGTTCACCACTGAAAGATAACATTTCCTTTATCAAAAGTTAAATCTTGCTATATTAAATTTTTCCTAATTGTTCTTGGCCCTTATAACAGACAGCCTCTATAAATTTTTTTTATCAAAATCTGTGCATATGTTTGTAAGTACATGTTTATAGGTTCATTCTTACACACGTGTACAAACATTTATCTGTTTGTGTTTAGGCGAATATATGTTCGCACATGCCACTGTACGCATGCTATTATACACATGGTTTTGGAAATTCAAATGCATCTGTGAACAAGATAAAATAATTACAATTTGCAAAAGGTTAAAATGTCACATGTAGCTCATCACTGAAAGATAACATTTCCTTTATCATAAGTTAAATATTACTATATTAGATTTTTCATAAATTTTCTTGCCTCTTATAACATAGTGACTCTATTAATTTTCTTTATCAAAACTTGTGCATATATTTGTAAGTACATGTTTATAAGTTCATTCTTACATACGTGTACAGACATTTATGTGTTTGTGTTTAGTCGAATATATGTTCGCATATGCCATTGTACGCATACTATTATGCACATGGTTTTGCAAATGCAAATGCAACTGGAAACAAGATAAAATAATTACAGTTTGCAAAATATTAAATTGTCGCATGCCTTTCACTACTGAAAGATAACATTTCTTTTTATCATAAGTTAAAATTTACTATATTAGAGTTTTCATAATTTTTCTTGTCTTTTATAACATAGAGCCTCTATAAATTTTCTTTATCAAAACTTGTGCATATATTTGTAAGTACATTTTTATAAGTTCATTCTTACACACTTGTACAAACATTTATGCGTTTGTGTTTAGGCAAATATATGTTCGCAAATGCCATTGTACGCATGTTATTATACAGTTTTGCAAATGCAAATGCATCTGGAAACAAGATAAAATAATTAAAGCTTGCAAAAGATTAAATTATCACATGTCATTCACCACTGAAAGATAAGATAAATTATATTAGATTTTTCATAATTTTTCTTGACTCTTATAACATAGCGCCTCTATAAATTTTTCTTATCAAAACTTCTGCATATGTTTGTAAGTACATGTTTTTAAGTCCATTCTTACGCACTTTTACAAACATTTATGTGTTTGTGTTTAGGCGAATATATGTCTGCACATGCCATTGTACTCATGGTAACTCATTGTAAACATGGTTTTGCAAATGCAAATGCATCTGGAAACGAGATAAAATAATTACAGTTTGCAAAAGATTAAATTGTCACATTTCGTTCACCACTGAAAGATAACATTTCCTTTATCATAAGTTAAATCTTACTATATTAGATTTTTCATAAATTTTCTTGCCTCTTATAACATAGTGACTCTATTAATTTTCTTTATCAAAACTTGTGCATATGTTTGAAAGTACATGTTTATAAGTTCTTTCTTACACACGTGTACAAACATGTGTTTGTGCTTAGGCAAATATATGTTCGCACATGCCGTTGTATGCATAGTATTATACACATGGTTTTGCAAATGCAAATGAATCTGGAAACAAGATAAAACAATTACAGTTTGCAAAAGATTAAATTGTCACACGTTATTCACCACTGAAAGACAACATTTCCTTTATCTTAAGTTAAATCTTACTATATTAGATTTTTCATAATTTTTCTTGACTCTTATAATACATCGCCTCTATAAATGTTCTTTATCAAAACTTGTCCATATGTTTGTACGTACATAATTTTAAGTTCATTTTAACACACTTGTTCAAACATTTATGTGTCTGTGTTAGGCGAATGTATGTTTGTACATGGCATTGCACGCATGGTTTTTACAAACCATTGTGCAAAATACTACTTTTAAAGTAAAAAATGCCGAATTGTAAAATTTTGGATATTTGTCTACATAAAGATGTAGTATCATCATTACTTATTTTTAAGTAAGTGTTTTTAATATTTTATTAAAAGAGTTCTTATACTTTTCAATATTATAAGCAGAAAAATTATTTTTATGCAGTAATGTTTTGAAAAGACATATTTTAAAATTTAATTGTAAATACGCAGTAGTTTAAAAAAATATGAATAGATAGAAAAAAGAGTGTTTTAGACTTTTTGCGGTTGCGGTAGAATTGCGGATTATCTTTTCTGTGATAATGTCTTTCACAATTCAACGGCCCAAGCAAAAATACAGAAATCGTTTTTTTCTGTCTGCTAATATACACAATGTCAAAATAGCAATTTGAAAAATATCATATGTATTATGTGTAAAAAAAGGTTTCTACGACGCTCTCATTTTTTGTTAATATATATTTCATAAAGTTTGGTATTATTCACCTTCAAAAATGATTAAATTAATAAATTTTATATTGTGTAGCAAAGGAATAAATTGGTTAAAAAATCGTTTTGCTATAGTCCTGTAAAGGTAATTCCCCACCCCTCTTAATCCCTTGAGGACCAGCACATAAATGCTATACTAGTTGACCGTTCTGAAAACCGTTGCCATTTACGCAGCGTAATAATTAAATCTCGCATTTAAATATTAAAATAAAATGTTCAGATCTCCTATTACGCATACGCAAGGCTGGTCTCTCAATATCAACCGGAGATCATCGCATGGAGGCGACGTTGGGCTGATAAGAGTGAAATCACTGCGTCTCGTATATGAGACGTTGGTCTGGAAGGGATTAAACTCCTTGCTTCCTATCATTTGATTGCCCGCAAGATATACACCTCGCTGTTGCAGCTATTCTGGTATTATATATCACGTATTAAATAATACTCTGTCATTAGAAATAACAAGTATCAAAATCAGTGACCACATTATAATATAAAATTGTGTATTTAGTTTTTCTTTCTCCTATCTTTTCAGGCAAATATGGATAAACAAAGTCTACACAGAGCAAAAAGGACTTTCCCTGAAGCAAAGTGTATTTTTAACTATCGAACTTAAAGGTAAGTTTATGATTGTTTTCTAAGACTCCATTGAATATTATGCTCCTTACACTCCCAATGGAGAAACACACACACAACAAAGATATATATATACACAGTCTAGTCACATTCATGTGACCTCCTGTCAAAATCCAGAATAACCACCTTTTGCAGAAAGAACCGCTGCAAGACGTGCAGGAGGAGAGTCAGTTTCCTGGACGAGCCATGCCGGCTCCAGTGTCCTGGCCAGTTGCGCTAGGTTATGTGGATGAATCCATGGTGCAAACAATCCAATCGAGGTGGTCCCATAGATTATCGATTGGGTTTAAGTCCGGGAATTTGCCTACCAAGAAAGTACGATAAACTCATCATAGTTCTTTTCCAACCACTCATGAACACTGCAAGCTTTGTAACGTGTCGCATTGTTCTGCTGGTAGATGTCATCATCTTAAGGAAAAACAATTAGCCTGTAGAGGTGAACATTGTCCTCAAGGATAGATGTATACTTTTGTTGTGCCTTCCACAACAATGAGTACACCCGGAGAATACCACGAAAACCTTCCCCATACCATAAGGCTCTTTCTTCCGCATGGACCCTTCCAGCAATTGCTGCAGGGTGTTTGCTTTCAGGCGTTTCACACCGTATACTCCAACTTGCATATCTCCGATGGAGCATAAAACGGGATTCATTGGAAAACCACCTATCTTCACTAAGTGGAAGTCCAGTTGCGGTACTGGAGTACAAATTTCAGCCTTCTTCGCCCGTGAACAGCAATCAGCACAGCAACATTAACCAGTCTTCTGATTCGGAGGCTCATATGCAGCAAATTTCATTGAATCCTCGTTATGAACACGCTGTTGGTAGCCCCTTGGTTCATCTGGGTGGTCAGTTGCTCAACGGTTGCACTGAACTGTTGAAGTGGAAGTCCAGTTACGGTACTGGAGTACAAATTCCAGCCTTCGTCGCCAATGAACAGCAGTCCTCCCAGCAGCATTAACCAGGTGTCTGCTGTGGAGGCAGCAACTTTCACTGAACCCTCGTTATGAACACACTGTTGGTAGCCCCTTGGTTCATCTGGGTAGTCAGTTGCTCAACGGTTTCACATCTATTCACCCAAACGCTTCTCCGCAACTGTCGT
>CM063497.1:90550824-90558324 GCA_032207245.1 Pardosa pseudoannulata | reverse complement strand
CAAAAAGAAATTTCTCCCATCTCCTATTCCCCCCTCCTCAACCCCGATCCCTTATTTCAGAGCAGAGAACTCGATTTTAGTACAATTCTCACCCAGTCCTCGACCAAACAACCCTCCGAGAGAGAAAACTAGAAATGTATTTCCTGGAAATGGAAACTTGTGCGATTCTCAACCCAATAAGGTTCTAAACTGGAATGTTGTGTTTCTTATGAAAATTCGAGGTAAACAGGTTTGGGAAAAATAATTTGAGATAGGTTTGGAAAATACCTTAAATTTTTATTCAAAATTTAGGGAAATTAAAAAAATTCGACATAGACAGGTTTTCGAGATAAGCAGGTTTCGAGATAGACAGGTTTGACTGTATTTATATACATATATATATATATATATATATATATATATATATATATATATATATATATATATATATATATATATATATATATATATATATATATATATATACATATATATATATATATATATATATATATATATATATATATATACATATACATATACATACACACACACACACACACATATATATATATATATATATATATATATATATATATATATATATATAAAATTTAGTTTCATCAGCGAAAACTTTTTGGATCTTACCGACTTAGGTGCTTTTGAAATTTACTGTATTTCTTATTTCAATCCTTACCTACATATGGAAATTTCGTTGTATGATGGCCGATTGGTTAGGGTGCTGACCTTCGGAGCCGGAGTTCGTCGGTTCGAATCCCACGTTAGCATGAATGTTCGTAGCCCTTCAGAATCGACTATAAACTGTAGGTCCCGGTCTCATTTTCCCTCGTGTTTCAAAAAGTACACCGTAGCACTCCAAACCAAACTTTAAGGAATTTTCTAGTTTTAAAGTTTTTTTTCATATGAGCTAATTTAAACCGTTTGAGTGCTAAAGAATGTTTTTTATAATCTAAAAATGCATATTAAAGTGCATATTTTTTAAGGGGGGATATTAGAAACCTTTGTAATTAATTCTAATCCCTTATGTAATAATAGCTTAGTTGTCTGTCCTGAAATTTATGAAGCGGTTGAACCTGGAATGGATAGAGGCATCCACATTGGATTCTTGATGAATTAGGGTTAGCAACGTTCAAAATCCACCCCTTCTCCTAGCATTTAATGTCATTATATCCAGCCCTATTTTCCCCGGTTAAAAGCAGGCGATTAAATTTATCAATTTGTCACATAATAAATAGGTAAAAATAACATTTTATTTTACTAACATTATGACGTCATTCTTTTAACCATCTCATTTAATCGTTTCTTATTTTAAATTATTTAAATATCGTCTGCATTATTTTCATACGTTTTATCACTGAACTTAAATATTAAGTAAATAATTTTCTTTTATATTTGGTTTAAATAATAGATTAGGTACATATGTGATAATTTTAAATTTAATCATCGATTATTTTTTGTTGCAATGAAAATTTTATCACCGGTATTAACAACAAATTCTTTTCATAAAAATCTAGGAGTCTATTTCACGGACTAATAAATATCTAGCGTTTAAGTTACATATTGTTGAAAATTAAGAAGTTAGACCGTTTGTGTGTTTATTTTTTATACATAACCACACAGTTTGCAATCGATTCGCTCAATTTTAGACATCATTCATATATACCACCGAAATATTCACTGTTAATATTAAAACCTCTGCTGTTTATCCTGTCAAGTAATGTGACAAGATAAATTAAAGTTGGAAACTAACATACGGTCAGTAAAAATATATAAATTATTAAGTGTGTACCAGATAGTTCTCCTTTAAAAAAACAAACCATTTTTTACCTGCCTCATAGGGTATTTTACAATTCTGGAAAATTAAGAATTTTACTAATCCCGTCATATGACGGGCTATATGATAGTTATGCTTATAATGAAGGATTCCATTGATGTACACAAAAATAAGTCAATAACGTGTGGAGAATGTGAGTGCATTAACTGCAAAGTTGTGCACGACGATGGGCTCCATTTCCATTAGTGAGCATTACTGTGTTGGAGAAGAGAATGGATGACTCCGACTCGAAATGTGAGAAGGTGCGTTTTTTTAGCTGAATTCCATTAGCATGGGCAAGTAGCATTCTACTTCCTGCGCACTATTTGAGAGAGTTTTCCGGCAATGCCACGGAGTGTTAACGGGTTGAGAGAAAGCATAATGTGGGAAGGGAAGAGTGCAGTGATAAGACAGCGGTTCTCAAACTTGTTTGGCCACGGTACTCAGCTTGAGAATCACGGACGAAGATTTTACTTCAAGATATACAAGAACATACACTAGCATACACAAGATATAAAGACTCTTTTAAATACGTTTCGATTGTTGTGCAGAGAGAAAAGAAAAAACGTAAATTTCAACTTTTAAGGAAACATGTAGTTTTCGGGATTAAAAAATGTCATCATAACACCTTTTTTAGAGTCATCATGAAATGAAAACTTCTTCTACTTTTAGAATGACTTTTTTTTAAAGTTGTTAAATATAATTCTAAATTTAAAATAAAAATACTTGTTTTGTCATTCCAAGTTAAAAAATTAGGGATAGTCATTAAGGATAATTAGTAGAAATAGAGATAATGATAATTATTAGAAAGACTTGTTTTGTCATTACACGTTAAAAAAATTAGTAATAGATAAACCTTCGCACATTAAGAGATTGCCTGACAACCGAGTGGTAAAGATCTTTTATTGGAGGCCCATGAACAATAGGCCAAGAGATAGACACATGAAAAGGTGGATAAATGATGTCTTCATAGACCTAAAATCTTTAAAGATCTCCAACTAGAAAATTAAAAATAAAAACAGAGGCTATATGGAGAAGCATTATGGTACATTCCAGGGTCCAACTTGAGCTATAACTGATAACGAGCTAGAGGCTCTTATCAAACATAAAAACATAGTAACATTTACCAAGGCACAGAGACTCCCAAAGCTTTCGCACATTGAGAGATCTCCTGACAACCTAGTGATAAAGATCTTGCATCGGAGGCCCATGTGCAACAGGTCAAGAGATAGACACATGAAAAGACGGATGGATGATGTCTTCATGGACTTAAAATCTGTAAAGATCTCGAACTGGAAAATTAAAGACAAAGACAGAGCTGTCTGGATAAACATTATAAGGTCCACTCTGGGCTATAGCGGATGACGAACTAGAGTCTCTTATCAAACATAAAAACAGCAAAATTCATCAAGACCCAGAGACTCCTATAGCTTTCACACATTGAGAAATCACCCGACAACCGGAGGGAAAAGATATTGCATTGGAGAATCATGGCCTATAGGCGAAGAGGTAGACACATGAAAAGGTACAGGATATTATAGTAAAGGATAAGGTCCACTCTGGGCTATAACTGAGGATGAACTAGAGGCTCATATCAAACATAAAAACAATAAAATTCATCAAGAAATAGAGATTCCTTTAGCTTTCACACATTGAGAGATTACCTGACAATCGAATGGTAAAGATCTTGCATTGGAGGATCATGTGCAATAGACCAAGAGATAGACATTGAAATGGTGGATGGATGATGTTTTCATGGAACTAAAATCTTTAAAGATCTCCAACTGGAAAATGAAAGATAAATACAGAGCTGCATGGAGAAACATTATGCTACAGGCTAAGGTCCACCCTGGGCTATAACTGATGACGAAATAGAAGCTCTTATCAAATATTAAAACACATTAAAATTCATCAAGGCACAAAGACTCTCATATCCTTCTCACATTAAGACATCACCTGACAACCGAGTGGTAAAGATCTTGTATTGGAGGCTCATGTACAATAGGCTAAGTAATAGACATATGAAAAGGTTCATGGATGATGTCTTCATGGAAAAAAATCTTGAACGATCTCCAACTGGAAAATTAAAGACAAAGACAGAGCTGTTTGGAGAAACATTATGGTATTGGATAAGGTCCACTATGGGCTATAAATTATGAGTAACTAGAGGCTGATATCAAACATAAAAAAAACAATACACAGAGATTCCTATAGCTTTCGCACATTAAGAGATCACCTGACAACCGGATGGTTAAGATCTTGTATTGGAGGATCATGTGCAATAGAACAAGAGATAGACACTTGAAAAGGTGGATGAATAATGCCTTCATGGATCTAAAATCTTTAAAGATCTCCAAATGGAAAATTAAAGACAAAGACAAAGCTGAGTGAAGAAACATTATGGTAGAGGCTAAGATCTACCTGGGCTATAACTGATGACGAAACAGAGTATCTTATCAAACATAAAAACATAGTAAAGTTCATCAAGGCACCGAGACTCTCATAACTTTCCCACATTAAGAGATAACCTGACAACCAAGGGGTAAAGATATTGCAATGGAGGCCCATGTGCAATATGCCAAGAGGTAGACACGTGAAAAAGTGGATGTATGATGTCTCAAAGGACCTAAAATCTTTAAAGATCTCCAATCAGAGTACTAAAAACAGAGACAAAGCTGTATGGAAAAATATACGGCATGATAAGGCCCACTCTACACAATAACGCCAATAAAGAAAAAGAAAGAAGATATGAAAAGTTATCTTGCTAGGAAGTGAATGTTTTCATTTGGCGTATCCTTTCTAGGTTTTTTTTAAAGAAATATATTACTTTAAATGAAAAAAGTTTAAGTAATATTTTAAAGGTATAGTGTTGTTAAAGAGCCTGGAAAAAATTCATTTTAAAAGTATTGAAACATTTTACTTTATAATGAATCGAATAAAGGCTGTTATAATGAAGATTTTAAAAATCAAAAGTTACTATGTCTTTTTAATATTTGTGTATTACATTATTAAAAATGCAGGCAAAAAATATTTTTGACGAGTGAAAACAAAAAAAAAGAAGAAAAAGTAACTCTAATTTTTAAACTATCTTGCAGAAAAATATAAATACAAATGATTCTAAATAAATTTCAATAAAACTTGAAATTTCTATAATGACAATTTTATGTTAGCAAAAAATAAAAGATACAGAAAATTTTGAAACGGGAGTAAAATCTCTTTTACGTAATTTAACAGTTTTAATTTTCTGCGTGTGTGCTTCTTTTTTTTTTTCGGTGCTACCATTGCAGAAATTCCCTGGTCGAAATTTGATAAGAGATATTTTTATCGCAAGCTATACTTGTAAATTTCTTATTGCAATGAGCAAAACTGCTTCGATATTGCTGGAAAAAAAATGAATTTAATTCGTCTTTAGATAACGCCACTTCAAGAATTCTAATAACGTCTGTGAGATCGTTGATTGGTTTAGAAAACGGAATAATTTAATTTAATCTCCCAATCAACGCGTGTACACGGAAGTTTCGTCGGAAGAAATTGAAAATAAACGCGTTGATTTAAAGATAGAAATGTGTAATTTAATTTGATTTTTCAAAATTTTTATTGCTTTGTGAACATATCGCCCAAATACAATTTCGTTCGAGAAAGAAATACACGTCTTTTGAATTATATTTCATTGCCAAATAACTTTTCTTAATTGTTCATTTTGAGAGAACCAGAATGGCAACGGTAAATTTTACGAGAGATAAAGGGTGAAAGATTTGAAACAAACAATCGTTTGAAATGAAAAATTGGAAACATATTTGGTTAAAAGTAATGAAAAAAATTCATATTTTAATTTCTTTAAAGAAGAAGAGAATTACGATTTTGAAAGAGAAAATTGGGAATAAAATGTTTAGTTTTGGGAGATCAGGGACATTTTAACGGGTTAGGAGTTTAATCCAGAAATTCGTCTTACTCTTGAGAATATACAAAAAAAAAGTAATTTTTTTTCTTCACTCCTTTAACCTTTTGTGAAAGGATGTATAAAACTTGTAAAAAGAATTAATTTTAGCTATTATGTCATAATATTTTCTTCAGTTTTCGTTTTTGTTTTCGCCTGAAATGTGAGAATATGTAGAGTGTATTTAAGTGTATGTTTGTATACGTATGTATATACATATATATGTGTATGAGTATGTGCCTGTATTGGTGGGTGAATGCGAGTAGATGCATAAACATATGCATGTATATGCACACACACAAATATATATATATATATATATATATATATATATATATATATGTGTGTGTGTGTGTGTGTGTGTGTGTGTGTGTGTGTGCATGTGTGTGCGTACTGATGTGTGAATGCGTGCAGATACATAAACATATGCATGTATATTTGTGTGTGTATTGGTGTGTGAATGCGTGTACATGTATAAACATATGAATGTGTGTTGTGTGTGTATATGTGTGTATATGTATGCTTGTATATTGACTTACGAATGAGTGTAGATACATAAACACATACATGTGTATTTGTGTGTGTATTGGTGTGTGAATGCGTGTACATATATAAACATATGCATGTGTGTTTGTGTGTGTATGTTTGTATGTATGCATATGTATGTGTATTAGTGCACATGAATATTCATAAGTATGTTTGTTTATATATATATATATATATATATATATATATATATATATATATATATATATATATATATATATATATATATATATATATATATATATATATATATATACATGTATATACATATGTGCATTCCCCCGAAAAAGTAAATACGTCATTGGGATTATATTTCCTTGCCAAATAACTTTTCATAATTGTTTATTTTAAAAAGTAGAATGGCAACAGCAAATTTTTCGAAAGAATTAAGGCAAAATTTTGAAGCAAACTATAGACCGAAATGAAGAATTAGAAATGTATTGTTACGTGTTTTGTGTAACAATATTAAGTATTTAGATAATTATGATAAATCAATGACACACTCTCAATAATTACCAATTTTCTTTAAATCAGACGTTTCCAATTTTTTTTATAGGGTAACACCCGTTTTATAAGAAAAAAACATTTAACTCTCCATTTTTCATAACAGTTAATATACCAAATATTAAAAGGTTGTTGCATTTTATGTATACTTATATTTATATGTATGCCTATTTGTCTGTTTATTTATTAAAAATCGCAAAGTAGAAATTAAACACCCCTAAAACGTAGTAAAGAATTGTTCATTTCAAAATTAAAAGTGACCACAAATTTAATAAAGGCAGGTCTCACCAAAGTCGTTTAACGGCTAACCGCGATTAACCCATGGCGCCAACTAATAGTGGGATTCAATTCTCCGTTTAAGCAGAGATTAATCGCAGTTAGTCGTTAAATGACTTTAGGGAGACCGGCCCTTAGAAATGAAACTTATTCAGATGATTAAATGTAATCGAGTTTTACTAATTTGTTAAAATTGTAAAGAACTACTAATTCCAATAGACTGAAAAGAACTAATATCTCTGCTACTCTCAGGCCCTTACTCTGAAAGTTGAGGTTCGGTTCAAACCTTCGTTGTGACGTCACACGTAAGATGATCAAGAGAACAAAAAACAGAATCTTGAAATAAGAATCATAAATTGTTTTAGTAAGTCCTCCCAAAGGCTTCTGGGGGTAAAAATACACCGCACAGTTCAATTTATAGTTG
>CM063497.1:90535824-90545824 GCA_032207245.1 Pardosa pseudoannulata | reverse complement strand
AATTTCGAGATTCTTATGAATTGTGCAAATATTTGAACCAAAATGAATAGCATCTAGATAAAATATATGTTTTAGAAATCCTAATCAAGATAAAATAGCAAAAGTGTGACACTTGCTGAATAAAAAATGGCGTTCAAGTGATATAAACAGTTTTGAAGTCTACGTACATGTTTTAAAATTTGAGATTCATCTGAATTGTGTAAATATTTGAACCATAATGAATAGCATCTAGATAAAATATATGTTTTATTAATCCAAATCATGATAAAATAGGAAAAGTGTGAATCTTGTTGAATAAAAAATGGCGTTTAAGAGATATAAGCAATTCTGAAGTCTAAGTACATATTTTAAAATTTGAGATTCATCTGAATTGTGTAGATATTTGAACCAAAATGAATAACGTCTAGATAAAATATATGTTTTAGTAATCCAAATCAAGACAAAATATCAAAAGTGTAACTCTTTATGTAAAAAATGGCGTTCAAGTGATATAAACTGTGTTGAAGTCTACTTACACATTTCAAAATTTGAGATTCAACTGAATTGTGTAAATATTTGAACCAGAATGAATAGTGTTTAGATAAAATATATGTTTTAGTAATCCAAATCGAGATAAAATACCAAAAGTATGACTCTTGATGAATAAAAAATGGCGTTCAAATAATATAAACAGTTTTGAAGTCTACGTACACGTTTTAAAATTTGAGATTCATCTGAATTCTGTAAATATTTGAACCATAATGGATAGCGTCTAGATAAATTATATGTTTTAGTAATCCAAATAAAGATAAAATAGGAATAGTGTGACACTTGTTAAATAAAAAATGGCGTTCAAGTGATATAAACAGTTTTGAAGTCTACGTACCTGTTTTAAAATTTGAGATTCATCTGATTTGTGTAAATATTTGAACCAAAATTAATAGCGTCTAAATAAAATATATGTTTTAGTAATCCAAATCAAGACAAAATACCAAAAGTGTGACTCTTTATGTAAAAAACGGCATTCAAGTGATATAAATAGTTTTGAAATCTAAGTACACGTTTTAAAATTTGAGATTCACCAGAATTGAGTAAATATTTGAACCATAATGAATAACTGGATACTAATAAGGATAATGATGTATATATTTGAAACATTATAAATTTCTAGATAAAGTTTATAGTTTGGAAATCCAAATCAAGGTAAAACTTTATCCTAGTGACTCTTGTTCAAGAAAAGAAAATAGTGCTTAAGTGAGTTAAACAGTTTTGAAGTCTACAATTCAATTCAAGATAAAGTAACAAAAGTGTAATTCTTGTTAAGTAAAAAATGGCGTTTAATTGATATAAACAGTTTTGAAATCTACGTACACGTTTTAAAAATTGAGATTCATCTGAATTCTGTAAATATTTGAATCATAATGGATAGTGTCTAGATAAAATACATGTTTTAATAATCCAAATCGAGATAAAATAGCAAAAGTGTGACTGTTGTAAAATAAAAAATGTTGTTCAAGTGATATAAACAGTTTTGAAGTCTACGTACCCGTTTTAAAATTTGAGATTCATATGAATTGTGTAAATACTTGAATCATAATGAATAGATGAATACTAATAAGGATAGTAATGCATATAATTATACCATTATAAACATCTAGATAAAATATATGTTTTAGTAATCCAAATCAAGGTAAAATAGCAAAAGTGTGACTAAACAAAAATTTGACTGAATAAAAAATGGTGTTCAAGTGGTATAAATAGCTGTGAAGTCTACGTACACGTTTTAAAATTTGAGATTCATCTGAATTGTGTAAATATTTGAGCCATAATGAATAGCTGAATACTAATAAGGATAATGATGTATACATTTGTAACATTAAAAACGTCTAGATAAAATACATGTTTCAGTAATCCAAATCAAGATAAACTAGCAAAAGTGTGACTCTTGTTGAATAAAGTGGCGTTCAAATGATATAAATAGTTTTGAAGTCTACGTACACGTTTTAAATTTTGAGATTCATCTGATTTGTGTAAATATTTGAACAATAATAAATAGCTGAATATTAATAAAGATAATGATGTATATATTTGAAAGGTTATAAAATTCTAGATAAAATTTGTAGTTTAGAAATCCAAATCAAGGTAAAAGTTTAGCCCCGTGACTCTTGTTCAAGAAAAAAAGTAGTGCTTAAGTGAGTTAAACAGCTTTGAAGTCTACGGACACATGTGAAAATTCAGGATTAGGGGGATTTTTCGGGTAGAATAAAACCCTTTAAATTTTTATCAATAGATCATTCTATTAAATAGAAAACAGAAAAAAAAATTGAATATGGGATAAAAAAAAATTCGAACAAAACCTCTTTCAACCACAAAGCTAATGACCCGTTAACGGCCCATGTGGTGAGTGCAAAAATTTGCAAATCAAAGCTCTCTGACACTTTTTTTTTTCGTATATATTTTTCTGCTGACATATCTGTTACCCAAAAATTCTTAAGAGGGAACGAATCGAAATTCTTATGTTCCGTAGACCGAACTACAACGCACCTGATGTTGCTTATTCAAATGCTTATTTACTCGGCTAAAAAACGTTCCGAAGTTCGACACACACGGAGAAAAAAACACAGAGGAAGGGGCGAGGACAAAAAAACAGACGATTCCGAAAGGGAAAAAATATATAAATGCAAATTTGGATCGCAGTGATTCTTAGGATCTCCCCCTCCACCCTGTAATCCCTTCCCCCCGCCATAGCCATTATTTCGCATGTATCTATTTTTCAATTTCTTGAGAGGTTTTTTCACATTGTTGAAAATATCTTTTCTTTTAAATGCATATATTGAGTGGGCTGTTTTATAGAGAAACGCAGGAAAGAAAAAAGCAGGTGATAGCGAAGTAGTTTGTTCGCGGAAGGGAGAATGGTAGGTACTTTAGAATGGAAATTCCGGACAGAGTGGTTGCAGAGGATGTAAATACCACCTGTTAACTGGAATGAATAAAACGGGCCCAGCCAGAATTGGATGGATGGAGAATAAAGAAGATGATGCGAGAGATGCAAAACGCGAGATCATAATTAAAATGCCGATTCCGGTTTATTGGAGAGCGTCTGAAAGAATTTCTAGAAAAGAAAACTAAAATGAGGAATCATTTGTTAAATAGAGACAATCAAAGTAAATAAATGAATTTGATAACTTATTGGAAAATTTTATTAAGAATCTCAGTAAAACAATAACTTTGAATTTTTTGGGGGCCATGGTACATTTAGAGCTGAATTTCTATAAAACATAATTTAATATAAAATTATACAAAATGCGGGATAATAATTAAAATGCCGATTACGGTTTATTGGACAGCAAATGAGAAAATTTCTGGAAAAGCTAGGCATATGTTAAATAGTCTAAAGTGAAGAATAATTCCTAAAAAAGAGAGAACCAAAATATATAAATGATTTGCATTACTTTTTGGTACACTAGGAATCTCTTTCAGTATAACAATAGTTTTAATTTTTTTTTTGGGGGGGGGCATAATACATTTAGATCTGAATTTTTTAAAACAGTCTATTTATGATTTAATATAAAACTATACAAAACGCGAGATTATAATTAAAATGCTGATTACAGTTTATTGAAAAGCTTCTGAGAAAATTTCTGAAAAGAAAACTAAAGTGAGGAATCATTTGTTTAATGAAGAGAATCAAAATAAATAAATGATTTTGGTTATTTTTTGATAATTTTTACTAAGAATCTCTTTCAGTATGTCAATAATTATGATTTTTTTTTTGAGGGGGGGAGCATGGTACATTTAAAGCTGAATTTCTTTAAAAAAGGCTTTTTATGATTTAAAATAAACTTATGCAAAACGCAAGATCATAAATAGAATGCCAATTCCGGTTTATTGGAGAGCGTCTGAGAAATTTTCAGGGAAAGAAAACTTTGGTGAGGACTCATTTGTTAAATAGAAAGAATCAAAGTAAATAAAGTATTTTGATTATTTTTTGATAATTTTCACTAAGAATCTCTTTTAGTATGTCAATAATTATGAATTTTTTTTTGGGGGGGATGGTACATTTAGAGCTGAATTTCTTTGAAAAAGTCTATTTATGATTTAAAATAAAATTATGCAAAACGCAAGATCATAAATAGAATGCCAATTCCGGTTTATTGGAGAGCGTCTGAGAAATTTTCAGGGAAAGAAAACTTTAGTGAGGAATCATTTGTTAAATAGAGAGAATCAAAATAAATAAATGATTTTGGTAACTTATTGGTAATTTTCATTAAGAATCTCTTTAAGTATATCAATAATTTTGAATTTTTTTTGTTTGGGGGGGGAATGGTACATTTAGAGCTGAACTTCTTTAAAACTGCCTGTTTATGATTTAATATAAAATTATACAAAACGCGAGATCATAATTAAAATGCTGATTCCGGTTTACTGGATAGCTTCTGAGAAAATTTCTTGAAAAGCGAGGAATCATTTGTTAAATAGTCTAAAGTGAGGAATGATTTCTTACATAGAGAGAATCAAGATAAATGACTTAGATTACTGTTTGGTAATTTTGACTAAGAATCTCTTTGAGTATAACAACAATTTAGAATTTATTTTTTTTTCGGGGGGGATGGTACATTTAGACCTGAACTTCTTTAAAACAGCCTGTTTATGATTTAATATAAAATTATACAAAACGTGAGATCATAATTAAAATGCCGATTCCAGTTTACCGGACATCTTCGGAGAAAATTTCTGGAAAAGAAAACTAAAGTAAGGAATCATTTGTTAAATAGAGTGAAATAAGATATATCAATGATTTGGATTATTTTTTGATAATTTTCACTAAAAATCTCTTTCAGTATAACAAAAATTTTGAATTTTTATGGGAGGGGCATGGTACATTTAGAGCTAAATTTCTTTAAAACAGTTTATTTATGACAATATATAAAATTATGTAAAACGAAAGATTATGATTAAAATGCCTATTCCGGTGTATTGGAGAGCGTCTGAGAAAATTTCTGGAAAGAAAACTAAAGTGAGGAATCATTTATTAAATAAAGAGAATCAAGATAAATAAATGATTTTAATTATTTTTGATAATTTTTACTAAGAATCTCTTTCAGTATATCAACAATTTAAATTTTTTTTTTTGGGGGGGGGGCATGGTACATTTAGAGCTGAATTTCTTTAAAACAGTCTATTTATGATTTAGTATGAAATTATGCAAAACGAGAGATCATAATTCATATGCCGACTCTGGTTTACTACAGAGCGCCTCAGAAAATTTTTGGAAAGAAAACTAAAGTGAGGAATCATTTATTAAATAGAGAGAATCAAGATAAGTAAATGATTTTGATTACTTTTTGATAATTTTCACTAAGAATCTTTTTCAGTATGTCAGTAATTTTGAATTGTTAGGGGGGGTCACTGTAGATTTAGAGCTGAATTTCTTTAAAACAGCGTATCTATGATTCAATATAAAATTATACAAAACGCGTGATAATAATTAATATGCCGATTCCGGTTTGTTGGAGAGCGTCTGAGAAAATTTCTTTAAAAGAAAACTAAAGTGAGGAATCATTTGTTAAATAGAGAGAATTAAGATAAATAAATGATTTTGATTACTTTTTGGTAATTTTTACCAAGAATCTCTTTCAGTATAACAATAGTTTTGAAATTTTTTTTTATTGAGGGGGGGCATGGTGCATTTAGAGCTTAATATATTTAAAACAGCTTATTTATGATTTAATATAAAATTATACAATACGCTAGATCCTCATTAAAATGCCGATTTTGGTTTATTTGAGATTGTCTGAGAAAATTTCTGGAAATGAAAATTTTAGTGAGGAATCGTTTGTTAAATAGAGAGAATCAAGAAAAATAAATGATTCTGATTACTTTTTGGTAAATTTCAATAAGAATCACTTTTAGTATATTAATAATTCTGAAATTTTGTTTTAAATCATGACACATTTAGAGTTGAATTTCTTTAAAACAGTCTATTTATGATTTAATATAAAATTATGCAAAATGCGAGACATAATTAAAATGCCAATTCCGGTTAATTGGGAGCATCTAAGAAATGTTCTGGAAAAAAATTAACCAGGAATCAATTGTTAAATAAATAGAATTAAGGTAAATAAATGATCTTGATTATTTATTGATAATTTTCACTAAGAATCTCTTTCATTGTATCAATAATTTAGAATAATTGGGGGAGCATGATACATTTAAAGCTGAATTTCTTTAAAACAACCTATTTATGATTCAATATAAAATTAAACAAAATGGGAGATGATAATTAAAATGCCGATTCCGGTTTATTGGAGAGAGTCTGAGAAAATTTCTGGAAAAGAAAACTAAAGTGAGGAATCATTTGTTAAGTAGAGAGAATCAAGATAAGTAAATGATTTTGATTATTGATAATTTTCACTAAAAATCTCTTTCTCTATGTGAATAATTTAGAATAATTTAGGGGCCATGGTACATTTAGAGCCGAATTTCTTTAAACTGCCTATTTATGATGTAATATAAAATTATACAAAATGCGAGATCTTATTTAAAATGCGGATTCTATTTTATTGGATAACGTCTGATAAAATTTCTTCAAAACCGAGGAATCATTTGTAAAAACGTCTAAAGTGAGAAATCATATCTAAAATAGAGAGAATCAAGATAAATAAATGATTTTGAATAATTTGCTAATTTTCACTATGAATCTCTTTCAGTATAACAATAGTTTTGATTGTTTTTATGGGGGCATGGTACATTTAGAGTTGAATTTCTTTAAAGCAGCCTATGATTTAATATAAAATTATACAAAAAGTGAGATCATAATTAAAATTCCAATTCCGGTTTATTGGAGAGCGTCTGAGAAAATTTCTGGAAAAGAAACTAAAGTGAGGATTTATTTGTTAAATATGGAGAATCAAAATAAGTAAATGATTTGAGTTACTTTTTGATAATTTTCACTAAAAATCTCGTTCAGTATATCAATAATTTTGAATAATTTTAGGGCCATGGTATATTTAGAGCTGAATTTCTTTAACACAGCCTATTTATGATTTAATATAAAATTATGCAAGATGCGTGATAATAATCAAAATGCCAACTTTGGTTTATTGGAGAGCGTCTGAGAAAATTTCATGAGAATAAAACTAAAGTGAAGAATCATTTGTTAAGTAGGGAGTTTTAAGAAAAATAAATGATTTTGATTACTTTTTGGTAATTTTTATTAGATATCTCTTTAAGAATATCAATATTTTCGAATTGTTTAGATAATATAGCACATTTAAAGCTGAATTCTTCAAAACAGCTTATTTATGATTTATCACAAATTAAAACGGTTAGATCAGAAATTAATTAGCTTTTTATAATTTTGTGTTTTTTTAAAAAACTATTCACTGGTAAACATGAAACTTTGAATAATAAACTTTGAATGATAAATATGAAACTTTGAATAAGCATATATATATATATATATATATATATATATATATATATACATATGTGTGTGTGTTAGAGATGAATTTCTTATCACTAAGGTCTATTATTTTGCTCACGAGGACTAGTGAGACCAGGATCTCTGCTGAATGGACCGTAGCTCTTGATAAGTTCCGTTGTTTTTGGTTTGGTTTGGAGCACTAAGGTCTACTATTTTGCTCACGAGGACTAGTGAGACCAGGATCTCTGCTGAATGGACCGTAGCTCTTGATAAGTTCCGTTGTTTTTGGTTTGGTTTGGAGCACTAAGGTCTACTATTTTGCTCACGAGGACTAGTGAGACCAGGATCTCTGCTGAATGGACCGTAGCTCTTGATAAGTTCCGTTGTTTTTGGTTTGGTTTGGAACACTAAGGTCTACTATTTTGCTCACGAGGACTAGTGAGACCAGGATCTCTGCTGAATGGACCGTAATTCTTGATAAGGTCCGTTGTTTTTGGTTTCGCTGTGAGCATTAAAGTCTACTGTTTTCCTTAAGAGGACTAGTAAGAACGGTACTTACTGCTTAAAGCCAACTCCTACCAGCTACAAACATCCATGCCAGTAGCGGTAATCGAACACGTGAACTCCGGTACCGAAAAACAGTGGTCTACCATTCGGCTAGAGTCCGCTAGAGGAAGCTTGTGGAGATGTCCTTGGACGATAGTTAGGCTGTAGTGCAGGTGAATTAGAAGTATAATTAAGACATTAATTAGTTTAGTTAACTTAAAGTATCTGTTGAAAATCTTTAAAAATAACTATAATATTTGTTAAAGTTTGAAATGTTGTTTTAATTGAAATCCCCCCCATAAAAAAAACCATATAGACTCGCCTAATGTATATACTTTCGTCCTTAACTAAAACTAGATGCTTTCAGTGAATCTTAATAGGTAAAGCAACTCTAAAAATGGCAAAATTAGACCACTTAAACAGAATTTTCTATTGCTCTAAAAATATCAAGCTGTTTGTGAATTTCATTGTTTATAAGGAAATAATAGAAATATTTCTGGTCCCTAACGCCAACCGTTTCCCAACTCAACTCCCCAAAAGTTTGCGAAACTCTGCAGTTTCTCGTTTGAAAAAGTGGGTCCGTCTTGCATTTCTGACAGCGCACCATATTTCAGCGACTGCGTTTTCTGATTTTGAGAAGCTGAACAAATCTGATTGGATCCGCCCGCTGGCGTACCCATGGCAACCGCGACGCTTGCCGATTTGTCAAATCATTCTTGGGACGGCGATTTGGAAGGTTTTTTATTTATTTGTTTTTTGTTCTCCGCTCTCGGTTGTCACGCGCAGATTTCGGCTGGTCGTTGCCATCTGGTGGATTTTTAAGCGTCATTTTGGAAGTGGCAATATTCGCTTTTTCTCTGATCCTTTTGTTTAATTTATTACAATTTCTAAATAAGTTTCTCCGAATAAAAATTTTTGGGAAATATTCCGCTGATTTGCATGAAATTAATTCTTTTTTTTCATTATGTGTGTATTTCATTAATTGATTCAATTTTGTAAAATTGTATTAATTTATGAAATATTCAAATTAAAATAACGCTGTGGACGATTAAAAAAACTTAAATAAGAATGTAAAAATATTTTTTGGGATTAAAAATTTGTTTTCTGATATAAATATAACTAGATAATAAAGAATTGCGTAAAGAGAAAATAAATTTCAAAACTAAAGAACTTTAGTATCCCCCAAAATAAAGTTCTTTTTAATAATATAATACCATAGTTTTTTTTTTATTCTTTTTAACTACGATTTTATTATTTCCGTAAATATAATTAATATAATGGGATTAATTTCGCTTGTAAAATAATTTTTATTTTTTCTAACACTTGATCGTAGAAGAAAATTATTTAATAAATTTAAATTTATGTAGCAAATTAATGTGAATGTTTAAAATAACTTAGTATTTAGTAAATAACCTAATATTTAGTAAAAGAACAGGATAGAGTTTAATAATTTTTTTCTTCATATTTTCCTACTTTGTAGTTATTTATAACTAATTTTTTTTCTAAGAAAGTTATTTATTTCAAGATTCACAGTTATCGGGACAATAATTTTACAAAAATAATTGCAAAATATTTAAATCAGTTGAATTAAAATTTTGAAATCACACAGTTAATCATCTGTCGAAAATTTGCACTTTTGATAATTCATGTTAATCTTAATATAAAAAACTGTGAAAATAAACTTGCTATTTCTTTACTTCCAAACAAAATATTAATAAAAAAAGAAAAAATATTTTGAAATCTGAAATTTCCAAAAGATAACAATTTAATATTTAATTTTAGCTGAAAAAAATAAATCAAATGTTTCAATCGAACACAATTCCAGTCATATCTTATTCAGATAATTCTAAATAGTCACTTAACTCAGATTTTTTTTTATTATAAAATGCTGACAAAATGCTATTTTTATTTTATTTTAAAGATTTTCTATTTTTCTAAAAAAAATTATTGTTATATTTTAATCTTGTAAACACCAGACTATATTTTACAAATAAAATAGGAATAACATTTTTATTTAGACATTCTTAATGTCTTTTTACGTGTATGACC
>CM063497.1:90503324-90525824 GCA_032207245.1 Pardosa pseudoannulata | reverse complement strand
ACCGTTAAAGTTTTAGCTTATAAATAAAAGCAGATATTTTGCATCAATTTTTTACAAAAGTTAAGTTTCTAATATATTTCAATATATTTCAATAGTTATCTTGTGGGTCAGTGAAATTTTTTTTTTTTTTTTTTTGTTAATCGGTTTACATTTCCTGTTTTATTTTTGAAAACATGTCACTTGAAATGAATAATTTTTTTAAAAGCTGGAGAGTATCTAAAATAATTGTTAAAAAACATTCATAAAGGGCAATTTTTTGTTTTGTGGTAAATATTAAAAAGGCTGTTATAATGGAAATTTTAAGTCTCGAAAAGTACTATGTTCCCTTATTAATTTGGGAGATTGTTTATAATTTTGTTATGTACCTCCACCAAAAACACCTGATCAAGAGTGTTAACACTAGATTTACGGACCGAGCCCATTTGACTCATTAAAAATTGGATCACTATATATATACTAGCATATAGCCCATCATATGACGGGATCAGTAAAATTTTTAATATTCCAGAACTGTTAAGTACCCAATGAGGCAGGTAATAAAATGGTTTGTTTTTTGGCTGAGAATTATCTGGTTCACTCTCAATAGTTTATTTATCGTCATACTCCTCTAGAGTCTCCCGATCCTGTAATGCAGTTTAGAATCACATGGAATTCATTTAGTCAAACCATGTGGTTATGTATAACAAACAAACAAACTTCTTAATTTCCAAATATATATAAATTAAAAGTTAGATATTTAGTAGTCCTCGACTTATATGAAAAGCATTTATTGTTAATACCGATGATAAAATTTTATTACAACAAAAAAATAATCGATTATTTAGTTTAAAATTATCACTTATATATTTAATCTATTATTTAAGCCAAACATAAAAGAAAATTGTGTACTTAATATGTAAGTTCAGCGATAAAACGTATGAAAATAATGCACGCGATATTTAAATAATTTAAAATAAGAAATGATTATATGAGATGGTTAAAGGAATGACGTCATTATGCTAGAAAAAAAATGTTATTTTTATCTATTTATTACGTGAATAAATTGATAAATTTAATCACCTGCCCTTAGCCGAGGAATCCATTCAGGTACAACCGCTTCAAAAATTTGCCGACAGACACCTTAGGCTATTATTATATAGGGGATAAAACTTTAATATCCCTTTTCAAACACATACGTTGGTTTTTAGTTAAGTAATAAAATATATGTAAACTTTCATTCCTCTTCCCCGCAGACCCTCCATTTCGCATTATCAAATGTAGTATATCTAGTTTCAGGGTTGTGAACCAATTTGACTCATAGAATGGTTTAACAGTTAATCGCATAACATGAAATTTATTGGTCCTATCAGGCCTGGGGAACAGTCAAGTCCGACTAAGAAGTAAATATAGAGAAGAAGTCGAGAACACTTCCATTCCAATGACAGAAATTCATGCTACTGAAGAATTGTCAAGTTCAACAATCATGCAAAAGAAACAGATGTAGAAACCATTGTGCTAAATGGAATAGAAATGTTTGCGGAAAATGTGTTTCAAAAATAGATTTTATATGCAAAAAATATTTTCCATGAATATTTTGATAATAAACATTTCGTTTAAATTAATTTGGAACTAATTTCTTTGCAAAAAACTTCAATTTTCTTGTGTGAGTCAAATTGGCTCACTTCAGTAAAAATAGGTATATGATCAACATCCGTAAATCTAGTGTTAAGCTTTAACTACCTTCATAAACTTCAGGACTAATTATTTCGTGATGACAGTATCTTCTCTATTAGTACTTGATGTACAAGAAAGTTTCGAGGAAAATGATTAAAGTTAATGAATACTTAAAACTTATATAGTGCATCAATTGACGAATTAAATGTATTTCTAGCGGATGCAGCAATACCCAAACTGAATTTTCATTGGGTCCCTCAAACATTTTAACTGTCCGAGATCCATTTAGGCAATTATTTTAATTTCCTTCCATAATAATTGATTAATCGAGGTAATTGTATTTTCTTTACAAAAAACTTCCATTTTCTTGTATGAGTCGACTGGTTGGTTCACTTCAGTAAAAATAGGTATATGATCAACATCCGTAAATCTAATGTTAAGCTTTAGCAACCTTCATAAACTTCAGGACTAATTATTTCGTGATGACAGTATCTTCTCTATTAGTACTTGATGTACAAGAAAGTTTCGAGGAAAATGATTAAAGTTAATGAATACTTAAAACTTATATAGTGCATCAATTGACGAATTAAATGTATTTCTAGCGAATGCAGCAATACCCAAACTGAATTTTCATTGGGTCCCTCAAACATTTTAACTGTCCGAGATCCATTTAGGCAATTATTTTAATTTCCTTCCATAATAATTGATTAATCGAGGTAATTGTATTTTCTTTACAAAAAACTTCCATTTTCTTGTATGAGTCGACTGGTTGGTTCACTTCAGTAAAAATAGGTATATGATCAACATCTGTAAATCTAGTGTTAATTGAAAGGTTCTAGTGCAGTATTTCAGAAAATTATGTGTTAGTGTCTCGCCCTTTGACATTCTCTCGCCAAACCCGGTAACCTTCATAAATCCAGCTTTCCAGACGACATATTTCTTGGCTTACACCACAAATCCATTGTTGCATTTCCCTCTTCAACGCCTAGCATGCCCCCCTCCTCCCAACAAACTGAATTTTCGAACTCCAACAATCGTCAGTTGTATACCTACATATTCCTCGGCAAAATAAAATGTCTGAGAGAGGGAAACGAACCTTCGAACTGTATCAAAACTCTTTTTTTTTTCTTCATGCACGTTCGCGGGGTGGCCGTCTGTGGTGTTGTATTTCTGTATTATGCTAATTCCGTTCTTTGTGCCCGGCCACCCCTTGCAAACGATATTCGTAAGAACTTGCTTCCCGCAAAGCCCGCTTTGTTCGCCAGTAATCCGGAGAAAAATTTTATGAATGGGGCGGTCATTTTATCTTGGTTTGTTTGGTGTCATATTTTTTTGTGTTCGGAAGTCCATATGCGGTATGTGAACGAGTGGATCAATTTATTGTCGTTCGCCATGTTTGTCGTCACGGGACAATCTCTTCTTTTTTATGACATGTGACAGGTGATGATTCGTATGACACAACAACTCGTCGCTCTGTGGGATACGGAGTGTGTATATTTTACTTGGTCGATGTGTTCACGGGAACCGTGCGAAAATGATGTTTTGAAAGCACTAATGATTCCGCTTTCTTAAGGGGACAGTGGTCTTTCAGCTGGGCTACATTTGACTAAAAATACGGTATTTCTCTGTGGACATTGAGTGTATATATTTTGCACATTCACTGTGAACCGTGAAAAAATGATGTTTCGTGATCAAATTCAACCTCTTAGAGGACAATTGTCTTTCCGCTGGACTAAATTTGACTTAATTTGGCTTGACTTAAAATTCAATACTTCTCGATGCAGTGTGTGTATATTTTACACGTTTGTTGGGTTAAGAAAATGATTTTTTAAAAGTACTAATGATTCCCCTTTCTAGCTGGGCTACTTTTGATAAATTTGACTAAAAATACGGTATTTCTCTGTGGACATTGAGTGTATATATTTTGCACATTCACTGTGAACCGTGAAAAAATGATGTTTCGAAAGTACTAATGATTCAACCTTCTTAAGAGGACAATTGTCTTTCAGCTGGACTAAATTTGACTTAATTTGGCTTGACTTAAAATTCAATACTTCTCTGAAAGATGCAGTGTGTGTATATTTTACACGTTTGTTGGGTTAAGAAAATGATGTTTTAAAAGTACTAATGATTCCCCTTTCTAATGGGACAGTGGTCTTTCAGCTGGACTAAATTTGACTAAACATACGGTAATTCTCTGTGGACATTGAGTGTATATATTTTGCACGTTCACTGTGTTCACGGGAACCGGGCAAAAGCGATGATGTTTTGAAAGCACTAATGATTTTGCTTTCTAAAAGGGACAGTGTTCTTTCCGCTGGGCTAAATTTGACTAAAAATATGGTATTTTTCCGTGGACACAGAGAGTATATATTTTGCACGTTCATTGTCTTCACGGGAACCGTGCGAAAATGATGATGTTTTGAAAGTACTAATGATTCCCCTTTCTAATGGGACAGTGGTCTTTCAGCTGGACTAAATTTGACTAAAAATATGGTATTCCTCTGTGGACATTGAGTGTATATATTTTGCACGTTCACTGTGTTCACAGGAACCGTGCGAAAATGATGATGCTTTGAAAGTACTAATGATTTTGCTTTCTAAAAGGGACAGTGGTCTTTCCGCTGGGCTAAATTTCACTAAAAATATGGTATTTTTCCGTGGACACAGAGAGTATATATTTTGCACGTTCATTGTCTTCACGGGAACCGTGCGAAAATGATGATGTTTTGAAAGTACTAATGATTCCCCTTTCTTAATAGGATAATTGCCTTTGAGCTGGACTAAATTTGACTTAATTTAGCTGGAATTAAAATTCAATACTTCTCTGAAAGATGCAGTGTGTGTATATTTTATACATTTGTCGTGTTAAGAACCGTGCGAAAATGATGATGCTTTAAAAGTACTCATGATTTTTCTTTCTAAAAGGGGCAGTGATCTTTCCGCTAGGTTAAATTTCACTAAAAATCCGATATTTCCCTGTGGATATCGAGTGTGGATATTTTACATGGTCGACATGTTCACGGGAACCCTACAAAAATGATTATGTTTTGAAAGCACTAATGATTCCGCTTACTTAAGGAGATAGTGGTTTTCCAGCTGGACTAAATTTAGCTATATATCCGATATTTCTCTGTGGATAGAGTGTATATATTTCGTACGGCCATCGTGTTCACGGGAACCGTTCGAAAATGATGATGTTTTGAAAACACCAATGATTCCGCTTTCTTCAAGAGGAAGAGTGGTGTTTCAACTGGGATAAATTTGATTAAAAATCCGATATTTCTCTGTGGACAGGATGTATATATTTTGTACGGTCATCGTTTCACGGGAACGATTCGAAACTAATGATGTCTTGAAAGCTCTAATGATTCCGCTTTCACAATTGCTAATATTGTTAGTGTAATATAATCTGAAAACTAATTAGAATTATGAAATGCATATGACCTTTATTTAGGAACCTTCTTCTACCACTGGGACATATAGGTCCCTCAGTCATTATAAATCACTATAGCATAAAGATGCGTGTGTTTTATCGCTCAGTGATAGTCTATGGGATAAATAATTGCTTTCACAATTTTTATATTGTTAGTGTAATATAATCTGAAAACTAATTAGAATTGTGAAATACATATGACCTTCATTTTCGAACCTTACTTCTTTTGCTACCACCGGGGCATATATGTCCCACAGGCATTATAAACCACCGTAGCATAAAGATGCGTGGGTTTTCTTTCCCGTTGAGTTTCATTTTCAATTGTTATAATACCACTGGGAGATATGTGTCCCACCAAAAACCACCAATGGGACACAAATGACCCACTGGCCTCTTGATTTGACAAATTTATCAGAAAACACTGGTAATGAGAGTTAACAACTGAAACCAAAGACTTGAAGCGTAGTGACTAGTTCATATATATTTACTGATCCGTTCATAAACAGTTTCATTATAACCGGTCCAACAGTTTTGAAGATATTGCCATTCTGTAAAATTAAAAGTGGGAATTTTAATAAGTATGAAATACTATGAAGATTTTCTAAATCCTTAAAATTTGTATCAAATTTAGTAAATTTTTCTTATGATCCTTTAATTTAATCAGTCAAAAAAAATTTTCTAAATTTTTATCCTATTAAAATTTGCAACACAAATTTACTCATACTTGATTAAAAAAATATGTAAAATGTTTCATTTAATCCAATATTCTTTTTAAAAATTTCACTTCATGGCAATTTCTTCAAATATCTGTTGCTGATGAGCCCATAACAAGGGCGAAACCGGTGTTTGTATGGTTGTTTTCTATTTTATATACGATGTGTAATTGCCCATGTTTAGACAATATTGATTTTCCCCTTTTTGTTCTTAATTTAGCACTACATTATCTTTGGTAATGCTCCATAAGATTTCACCGAGCAGTGATCTGCTATTAAATGTAGATCAAGATGTCAAACCACTATGGTAGATGATGACTTGAAAATAAAGTCTTGAAGTAAATCCCAATGTAAGTAGAAAAATTAATTAACATTTAGTTCTTTAATAAGAGAATATTTTATAAAGAACTGAAGAAAACAATTATAGATCATACTACATTAAATCTGTATATAATAATACTCTTTTTAATGATAAACCTCTATGACACTTTTTCCTCTGGAGAATGAAAACTTACTAAATATAGTAATTTCTTTCCACGTAAAGAAACAAAAAAAATATTGATTGAGCTGGAGATTTTGAAACATTTTTACTAAAATCTAATCAAGCACAAAAAAACTTCAATATTTTTTATAACTTTGTTGAGGTTGTGATGATAATTTTAGTACAAACTAGGTCTACAAATAAATGATAAACCAGGATACCCATTCTAGAGGTATAAAATACAATGCCCACTCCCTATTCAACATCCCTATTCAATATTCCCTATCGAACAAAACAATAATTGTGTTTAATAGCACACTTAATTAGAGATGTCTGATGTCCACAGCCATTAAAGATCTAATCCACCAAAAACTAAACATACTAAATGTAGCAATTTCTTTCCACTTAAACAAACCAGAAAAATATGGACTGAGCAGGAGATTTTGAAACATTTTCTCTAAAATCTAATGAAGTACAGGAAAACTTAAACTTTTTATGACTTTGTAGAGGTTTTGACAGCAATCCCTGTACAGACATGGTCTACAAATGAATGAGAAAGCAGGATACCCATGATAGAGGTAGAAAATACAATGCCCATTTCCTATTCATCGGACAAAACAATAATTGTGTTTAATAGCGCACTTGATTAGAAGCAACTGATGTGCACAGCCATTAAAGATCTCCTCCACCAAAAACTAACTACGAAGACTTACTAAAAATATTAATTTCTTTCCCCGTAAATAAAGAAGAAAAAATGAACTGAGCAGGAGATTTTAAAACATTTTCACTAAAATCTAATCAAGCACAAAAAAACTTCAATTTTTATTTGTTGAGGTTATGATGACAATTCCCGTATTGACTTGGTCTACACAAATGAATGAGAAACCAGGATACCCACGCTAGAGGTATAAAATAAATACCCACTCTCTATTCATCGGACAAAACAATAAATTGTGTTTAATAGCGAACTTGATTAGAAGTGTCTGATGTGCACAACCATTAAAGATCTCATCCACCAAAAACTAAGAATGAAGAGTTACTAAATGTAGTAACTAATTTACACTTAAACAAACAAGAAAAAAAATGAACTGAGCAGAAGATTTTGAAACATTTTCACTAAAATCTAATGAAGTACAGGAAAACTTAAATTTTTTATAACTTTGTAGAGGTTGTGTTGATATTCCAGTACATACTTGGTCTACAAATGAATGATAAACCAGGTTACCCAGGCTAGAAATGTAATAGCCAAAATGCAATGCCCATTTCCTATACACCAGACAAAACAATAATTGTGTTTAATAGCACACTTGATTAGAAGCGTCTCACGTGCATAGCAATTAAAGCTATCCTCCACAAATAACTAAGAATGAAGACTTACTAAATATAGTAATTTCTTCCCACGTAAATAAACAAGAAAAAAATGGACTGAGCAGAAGATTTTGAAACATTTTTACTAAAATCTAATGAAGTACAAAAAAACTTCAATTTGTTATGACTCTGTAGAGGTTGTGATGATAATTCCAGTACAGACTTGGTCTACAAATGAATGAGAAACCAGGATACCCACGCTAGAGGTATAAAATACAATGCCCACTCCCTATTCATCGGACAAAACAATAATTGTGTTTAATAGCGCACTTGATTAGAAGCGACTGATGCGCACCGCCCTTAAAGCTCACCCCCACCAAAAACTAAGAATGAAGAAATATTAAAAAGGAATACCCCCCTCATGAAAACAGACAGGAAAAGATGAGGGGAGAAAGGAAAAAATATATATATATACCCCTGTTACTATTCGGCAAAGTCGAGAAAATAGCCCTTCCAGGAGTGCATTTGGAAGGCAGGAGAGCTACGTTTCTACAGCACAGAGTGGCACCGACTCTTTTGGAGAGAGAGAGAGAGAGAAATGGGAGGGGGGTAGACTTCAAAAGGGGGATATGAGCTTCCTGCGAGAAGGAGGGGGCGAAGGGGAGACGGGGGGAGGAAGGCTTCTCTCTTCACATTTGCATCTCATAAATATGTATGACCAGACTTTTGGGTATGTGATCTTTAGCGCAGCCTCTCTCTCTCTCTCTCTTTCTCTCCTTCTCTCAGTGTGTGCTAGCATCTCTCCCTCTCTCTCTCTCTTCCTCATCTAGATCGTCCTTTCAAGGGTTGCCGGGATGAAAGGTCAGACTGGACGGCGCCAAACGCTGGCAAATTTTGGCGCACGATTCTTTTACCCCGGCAAAAGGAGCGGTAAACACTGGAGCGATGGTTTAAAAGGGAAATATCTGTTTACTGAAGAGTCGAACAGAAGTTATACGGGAAAAGTTCGAGGGGGGAGGGAAAGGATCAGACACTGCAAATATTGATTATAGTTTAGTTGGCCGTGCGGGGTTTTAGTGTAGTTCCCGAAATTATTTTAGATTACTATTTCAGGAACTGTTTTTTTCCCTTCCTATGCCGTGTCATGGAGGAAGAACTTTATAGATAGAAAAGGAATTCAATATTATTTCCTAATCACACATGAACACATGCAAGTAGAAATTAAGTATAGCTCTTAACTCATTTCCTTTTAATTTGTTCAAATTTTTGAACAATGATATATTCTCAAGTATACTGACAATAAATAGAATAAATAAATGCACACACACATATATTAATATAGTTGTTAACTCATTTAATTTTTTATTTGTTCAAAAATTTGAACAATGATATATTTTCAGGTATAATAAATAAAATAAATAAATGCACACACATGCCTATAAAGAACATTTCCTAACTCATTATATTATTTATTTGTTCAAATTTTTGATTATGTCAATAAATAGAATAAATAAATGCACACACATACATATAAATAAAGAATATTTCCTAAATCATTTCAAGTTTTATTTGTTCAAATTTTTGAACAATGATATATTTTTAAGTATAATAAATAGAATAAATAAATGCACAAACATGCATATAAATAAAGAACATTTACTAAATCATTTCATTTTTTATTTGTTCAAATTTTTGAAAAATGATATATTGTCAGGTATAATGGTAATAAATATAATAAATAAATGGACACAGATACACATAAATAAAGAACATTTCTTAACACATTTCAATTTTTATTTGTTCAAATTTTTGAAAAATGATATATTTTCAGGTATAATGACAATAAATAGAATAAATAAATGGACACACATACGTATAAATAAAGAATATTTGTTAAATCATTTCAATTTCTATTTCTTCAAGTTTTTGAACAGCGATATATTTTCAGGTATAATGACAATAAATATAATAAATAAATACACACACATACATATAAATAAAGAATATTTCATACCTCATTTAATTTTTTATTTGTTCAAATTTTTGAACAATAATATATTTTCAGGTATAGTGACAATAGAATAAATAAATGAACACAGATACATATAAATAAAGAATATTTTCTAATTCATTTCATGTTTAATTTGTTCAAATTTTTTAACAGTGATATATTTTTAGGTATAATGACAATAAATAGAATAAATAAATGCACACAGATACATATAAATAAAGAATATTTCCTAACTCATTTAATTTTTTATTTGTTCAAATTTTTGAACAATAATATATTTTCGGGTATAATGACAATAAATAGAATTAATAGATACTGCACACACATACATCTAAATAAAGAATATTTCCTAACTCATTTCATTTTTTATTTGTTCAAAGAATAAATAAATGGGCACACATACATATAAATAAAGAATATTTCCTAACTGATTTCAATTTTTATTTGTTCAAATTTTTGAACAATGATATATTCTCAGGTATAATGACAATAAATAAAATAAATAAATGTACACAGATACATATAAATAAAGAATATTTCCTAACTCATTTCAATTTTTTTTGTTCAAATTTAAAAAAAAAAGATACATTTTCAGGTATGACAATAAATAAAATAAATAAATGCATACATATACGCATAAATAAAGAATACTTCCTACCTCATTTAGTTTTTTATTTGTTCAAATTTTTTAACAGTGATATATTTTCAGGTATAATAAATAAAATAAATAAATGCGCACACATGCGTATAAATAAAGAACATTTCTTAACTCATTTCACTTTTTATTTGTTCAAATTTAAAAAAAATGATATATCTTCAGGTATAATGACAATAAATAGAATAAATAAATGCACACACATACATATAAATAAAAAATACTTCCTAACTGATTTCAATTTTTATTTGTTCAAATTTTTGAACAATGATATATTCTCAGATATAATGACAATAAAATGGAATAAATATAACAAAATTTAAATGCCTCTAATTTTTATATCCGTTTATCCTAGTATCATGTAAATAAAGTTCTAATATAAAGGAAATAAAATTTGCATTTCGATATGCTATTTTTTAGCGGTTCTTTAAAAAGGACATTGGAATAAAAATATTTAAAGTAACTGAAATATTTTAGACACTATACAACACAAAAGTGACTTGTGAAATATTCCAATTTGTTTTTTTCCAAACTTGTGAAAATATTCCAATTTTCAAATAAAATAAATACAAAATTTTAACTGAAATATTACATTTATAAAACTTTTTTTCTGTAAAAATTCATATCTCACTAACTAAAAGATAATCAAAATTTAGTCGATTTCAATAATTAAAATTTTTCTTATCATTAATGTTTTATAAACTATTGGCTATATTTGACTTGAAATGACGTCGCGAAATTTGAAATGATGGCGACTCAACAAAACTCAATAATTTGGCTCATAGAAACGAATCTGTAGTTACCGTACAAAGAAAATTCAAACTATGGTGTTAAGCCTTCTGACAAAACCATTCGTCAATGGTTCAGTGCATAAGGAAACAATGAAGCAAAGTCGCGTAGGCCGAGTGTGTCTCAAGAGAAAGTGGACAAACTCCGTTGGATTTTTTCTTCTGGCATATCAAGAATCTTGTGTATGCAGAGAAAATTCGTGATGTTCAACATCTCAGGGAACGAATAGTCAATTGTGTGGCAACCGTCAGAAATGCTCGCAGGACAATAAATACCGTTTAGACTTCTGCCGTGCCACTAACGGGGCTCGAACTACAAGTGTTAAAAAAAACTTGAAAATGTAAGCTTGCCAGTCATGTATAAAACATGTATGTA
The DNA here is from genome assembly GCA_032207245.1 of Pardosa pseudoannulata. NCBI lineage: Eukaryota > Metazoa > Arthropoda > Arachnida > Araneae > Lycosidae > Pardosa > Pardosa pseudoannulata. The sequence continues at coordinate 90,514,403 of CM063497.1, read as the reverse complement.
CATTAAAATATTTTGCCTCAAAACAGTTCTTTTATAGACACCCTGTATTACATTTTGTAAACAATAAGCTTTTTCTGTTATATTACAAACGTCAAATATATCAAATTATAGATCAAAATGTCTTCATAATTAAAAATTTTTTTTCGTTCACTTAATGTTATATTTAAACAAAAATAATAATACTTATAAAATAACTATGAAGAATACAAAATATAAAAAACACAAAAAATTTCTTAAATAATGCTGCATAGAATAACAAAATCAAAAAAAAAAATAATTTTTGATAAAGCATAAAATGTATGAAAATAACGAAAATCAAAAAAAAATATTTTTTAAAACATAACTTGGGAAGAATAACGAAAATCAAAAACACGAAAATAATACTTGATAAAGTATAACTGCTGTGCTGAAGAATAACAAAAATCAAAACCACAAACATTTGAATCTCGTTGGTAAAGGGATATAAACTTTTGTGTGCATTGTAGATATGCAGCACCTTGATACAAAAAGAAAACTTTTCATAGATTTCAATAACTGCATTAAATATTGTATGCATAAAATAATTTATGTTAAATTTTAATCGACATTCAAATTATTATAATTATTTAGATTAAAAAAAGATTTTCTTTAAATTTTGATTAAGCTTAAAAATAATTTTTAATTAATTTTTAAAAAATAATTTATAAATTACATATATGTTAAAAAAAATTTTTAAATAAAATAAAAAATTAAATTAAAAAACATCAAATTTTAAAAAATACAAAATATTTCAAAGCATAATTAAAATATTATCTATTTTTAAATGATTTTTTTTATTTTTATATTTTAATTGTATGATATGTTCATACTCTATTTATTACATAAACACTTTAAATATCGTTGCAAATAATTTATAAATTAGTTTAACTTTAAATTATAAAATTTTTAAAAATTTTATTAAAATGTATTTTTTTTAAAGTTACAAGATAACCTTTTAATTTCAAAATTTATAAAAATTTTTAAATCATTTATAAATTGTACAAATTAAATCTAAATTAATTTTTTTATAAAATAGTAAAATCTAATATAAATGTAGAAATGTTTTGATTTTTTAAGAAAGTTCAATATACAAAATAATCCTTTCTACATAATTTTTCATAGAATCCTGTAAAACTTTTAGCAATCACTCTAAATATCGTACAAAATAAATCTATGTATCTGTTTTAATTTTAGGCTTTATTTAAATTAGTAAAACCTAATATAAATGTAGAAATGTTTTGATTTTTAGGAAAGTTCAACGTACAAAATGATCCTTTCTACATAATTTTTCATAGAATCTTATAAAACATTTAGCAATCACTCTAAATATCGTACAAAATTAAATTTATGTATCTATTTTAATTTTAGGCTTTATTTAAATTAGTAAAGCCTAATATAAATATAGAAATGTTTTGATTTTTTAAGAAAGTTCAATGTACAAAATGATACTTTCTACATAATTTTCCATAGAATCCTGTAAAACTTTTAGCAATCACTCTAAATATCGTACAAAAATAAATCTATGTATCTGTTTTAATTTTAGGCTTTATTTAAATTAGTAAAACCTAATATAAATGTAGAAATGTTTTGATTTTTTAAGAAAGTTCAATGTACAAAATGATCCTTTCTACATAATTTTTCATAGAATCCTGTAAAACTTTTAGCAATCACTCTAAATATCGTACAAAATAAATCTATGTATCTGTTTTAATTTTAGGCTTTATTTAAATTAGTAAAACCTAATATAAATGTAGAAATGTTTTGATTTTTTAAGAAAGTTCAATGTACAAAATGATGCTTTCTACATAATTTTTCATAGAATTCTGTAAAACTTTTAACAATCATTCTAAATATCGTACAAAAATAAATCTATGTATCTATTTTAATTTTAGGCTTTGTTTAAATTAGTAAAACCTAATACACTATGTAGAAATGTTTTTATTTTTAAGAAAGTTTAATATACAAACAAATTATTAATTCCTGTAAATTAGCTATTCAATTTATTAATTTTAGGCTTTGTTTAAAGTAGTAGAACCTAATACACTATGTAGAAATGTTTTTATTTTTTAAGAAAGTTTAATATACAAACAAATTATTAATTCCTGTAAATTAGCTATTCAATTTATCTACAAAATTATACAAAAATGATCAAATGATCGTATCAGATCATGCCAAAATTGTTCAGAGGTATGTAATAATAGAGCAAAATTAGGAAAAAAATGAAAATAAATCCACAAACACTTCTTAAAATTAACAAAAAATATTGATACGTAATTCAAAATATTAAATGTATGGAAAAATCATTTATTTTCTTAAAATTAGATGTGCTTTTAAAATATACTTTAATATCCATATGCTCAAAGTTTCATAGCGTTCAGTCAATAATTACAAAAATGCTTTGTGTGTTTCGTTTTCCTATTGGGTTGTTTTAGGTTGTCGATGACTTAGTATGTTAACATAGAGTACGTAAGGATCTTTTAGGAAAAAGAGATCAAAGTATGTCAGGCTCAACTGTCTGTTCTTAAGGAGTTACCATCCAATACAATGCTTGAAAAAGTTTTTGAAGATAGGGTTTAAATAACTAAATAAAAGTTCCACGCGTTTAGTTTTGTTATTTTATTATTTTAGGTTATCAACGAACCAGTGCGTTAACGTAGATTGCAGAAAGATATATCAGCAAAAACAGATCAAGGTATATTGGGCCTAAATATGTGTTTTCAAGAAGTTACCATCCAATACAATGCTTGAAAACTTTTTTGAAGATAGGGATTAAATTCTTAAATAAAAATTCAGCGCGTTTAGTATAATTATTTTATTGTTTTAGGTTATCAACGAATCAGTGCGTTAACATAAAACACATAAGGATATATCAGGAAAAGCAGATCAAAACTATATTGGACCTAAATGTGTGTTTTCAAGAAGTTAACATCCACTATAAAGCTTGGAAAACTTTTTAAAGATAGAGTTATCATTAAAAATGTTCAGTTGGTTTAGTTTTAGTATTGTGTTGCTTTAGGTTGTCAATGAACCGGTACGTTAACATAGAACACATCAGGATATATCAGGAAAAACAGATCAAAGTATATTGGGCCTAAATGTATCTTTTCAAGAAGTTAACATCCAATATAAAGCGTGGAAAACTTTTTAAAGATAGAGTTATCATTAAAAATATTCAGTGGGTTTAGTTTTAGTATTGTGTTGCTTTAGGTTGTTAATGAACTCGTACGTTAACAAAGAACACATCAGGATATATCAGGAAAAACAGATCAAGGTATATTGGGCCTAAATGTATCTTTTCAAGAAGTTAACCTCCAATATAAAGCGTGGAAAACTTTTTTAAAGATATGTTTTAAATCATTAAAAAATATTCAGTGCGTTTAGTTTTAGTATTGTGTTGCTTTAGGTTGTCAACGAACCGGTACGTTAACATAGAACACATCAGGATATATCAGGAAAAACAGATCAAGGTATATTGGGACTAAACGTATCTTTTCAAGAAGTTAACATCCAATATAAATCTTGGAAAATTTTTTAAAGATAGAGTTATCATTAAAAATGTTCAGTGGGTTTAGTTTTAGCATTGTGTTGCTTTAGGTTGTCAATGAACCAGTACGTTAGCATAGAGTATATAATAAGGATATATTAGAAAAAATAAAGAATATTGAGCTCAAATATTTGTATTCAAGAAATTAACATCCAATACAAAAATTGGCAGACTTTTTAAGGATAAGGTTTAAATCATTAAAAAAGTACAGTGCGTTTAGTTTTATATTTAGTTAATATATTTTTATATTATAATATCCTATGACTATATACTGCAGCATTATGCGCATGTGTGGATTAGTGTGATAAATTCTTGTCTGTTTAACTAATTACTCATTTAATATATATATATATATATATATATATATATATATATATATATATATATATATATATATATATATATATATATATATATATATATATATATATATATATATATATATATATATATATATGTCGTGATCCAGTGTTAAGGCAAAGGGAAAGCAGTCTTTCTTGATAGTAATAAGTTTATTGAATCATAGATTCATAGTTTCAATTAAAGGCAACCCTTGCACCATGTTCATGCGTTCGTGGTGGTGCTAAGCGTGGAATGTGTCTACAGCTCCATGTCTACTCGCTAATTGATTCTTAACGCTTGATTAATCATCAGCATCCTGTGAAATATCTCTGTGCTTGACCGCATTGCTCCAAAAGGTTACGCAAGCGTGTGTCTGTTTTATTTATTTTATTATTATAAAAGAGTTCCCCTTTAAAATCGTTTATAACTCACGTAATTTTCTATCTACCTCTTTTTTAGACCTTCCCCCCCCATATATATATATATATATATATATATATATATATATATATATATATATATATATATATATATATATATATATATATATATATATATATATATATATATATATATATATATATATATATATATATATATATATATATATATATATATATATATATATATATATATACATATATATATATATATGTATATAATATATATATATATATATACATATATATATATATATATATATATATATATATATATATTTATATATATATATATATATATGTATATATATATATATTATATATATATATATATATATGTATATATATATATATATATATGTATATATATAAGATAAATGTCAGAACATTCTCTGTATACAGAAATTTTTCATTTTTTTCCATTGTGAGACTGAAGAAAAATAATTATTCATAAACTTTTAGGTTTTTTAATTCATAACTTTCAAAACCTTTGAGACCTCTTAAGAAAATTATGAAGATTATATAATATCTTGCGGCGCCCCTGTGAGGAAGTCAAAATTCCCTAGGGCGCCGTGGCGCACACTTTAAGAACCACTACCATAGAGCCTAACCACCTTTTCCAGCTGCTTTCCCTAAACCACCCTAACGAAAGAAACAGCAGTTTCTTTTAACATCAACTCGATAAGTATTCATCATTAAGATTAAAAAGAAATTAGACAGTTGTAGGTCAATCACTGCCATCTACCGGCAGAGAGAGGAATTTTTTGGAGGAAAACTCTTAATCGGTTCGTTATAAATCAATTATTTTTGCTTGCTCTATCTAATGATGGATTTTTACAATTGATATGCTAAAGTGCTAGCTTGATTTAAAAACTAATCCATTCGTTATAACTGAAATAATAATTAGAGTATTTATTAATTGCTTCTATTTATGGTTTCAAATTTACACATGTTTTGAAACTTTTTATATCCAAAACATTCCTGTATATTTGATTCCTGCAAAATCGTATAATTTTAGGATTGCTTTAAAGTTATTAGTTATTAATTGTGTTCTAAATTAAGTTATCTTGTGGAGCGTAATATAACATTATTAAAAAATTCTCTTATATTAACACATCGTATGCGGGACACGTACTAGTACATTTTCTGACGACTGATACTTGAGCGCGGGTCACGTACTAGTAAGGGTTAGTGTAGCAGCATGGTTTGTTTGTGAGTACAAAAATAACGGTATATACAGGAAAATGAAGCCGAATGTTCTTGTCTTTCATTTTTTTAATTTTATTAAAATTGTCTTATATTAACACATTTTATACGGGATACGTACACACGTACTAGTACATTTTTTGACGATTGATACTTAAGCACAGGTCACGTACTTGTACATTTTCTGACGATTGATACTTGAGCACAGGTCACGTACTTGTACATTTTCTGACTACTGATACTTGAGGGCGGAACACGTACTAGTACATTTTCTGATGACTGATACTTGAGCGCAGGTCACGTACTAATACGGGTTAGTGTAACAACATGGTTTGTTTGTGGGTACAAAAATAACGGTATATACAGGAAAACGAAGCCGAATGTTCTAGTCTTTAATTTTTTAAATTTTATAAAAATTGTATTATATTAACACATTTTATGCGGGATACGTACACACGTACTAGTACATTTTTTGACGATTGATATTTGAGCGCAGTACACCTACTTGTACATTTTCTGACGACTGATACTTGAGCGCGGGACACGTACTAGTACATTTTTTGAAGACTGATACTTAAGCGAGGGTCACGTACTAGTACAGGTTAGTGTAACAACATAGTTTGTTTGTAGGTACAAAAATAATGGTATATACAGGAAAACGAAGCCGAATGTTCTTGTCTTTAAATTTTTTATAATGTAAAAATGTTTATATATAACATAATTCGAAAAAATTAAAACTATATACTACTATCTCTATTTGGATTTTCATATTTACGATACTATTATAAATTTATCAATTAAAAAATATCTTTTTTGTTTACGAAAATCTTATGCTACTAAATTTTTTGGTTACTAAAATCTTATTTATATATTTCTATTTAAATATTTGTTTATATATATTTCAATATAAAACACGAAAAGTTGGTTAAAAAGTGAAATAATTTTCGATCTATTGAGATTTAACTGAATAACTAAATTGACGCTCAAAGCGCCCGATCCCAGTACAATTCCGCTGCGAAATGTACCCTCACACAATGTATTAATTGCTCTACATTTTAATGAAGATTTTTTATAAAAGTTGAAAAAAGTTTTAAATATTATTCAAAGTTCTGAATTGCATAATTAAATATTCCAAACTAAGTCTTATATATTTCAGTAAATTTATGGTCTATCGGACAGACATAAGATATGCATATGAGTATATACATGTATATATATATATATATATATATATATATATATATATATATATATATATATATATATATATATATATATATATATATATATATATCAGGATTTAAAATATAGAGTAATTTAAGAGATTTTAATTAGGGATTATTTTAATGGGAGTAACGCGCTTCGCGTTATTAGTCACATAAATACGGCTCACGCGCAGTGATATAAAGCAGAGAGCGATAAGCAATTACTGTAGTCGGATCTTTTGGCTCTCGAAGTAGTGAATACGGCCTTTGTTTGCAGTTGGGCGCCAAAGATGAGACGCCATGATGATTAGTGTGCTAAGTGGATTAATAAAGAGAAGAAAATAATGACTTGAGTGTGAACTGACTTATATATTTACTAGTGGATACTCGGACCGTGTCATATATATATATATATATATATATATATATATATATATATATATATATATATATATATGTATATATATATATATATATATATATATATATATATATATATATATATATATACAGTGGACTCCGCTTAATGTGAACAGTTTGGGACACCGTGATTTTGATAACAGTAACCGATTGATAACAATAAACGATATGCTAAAATTAGAAAAATTGACCTCCCCCCCGTTTAATTCACACGTACTAAATTTTAAAAAAAAAATGAAAACACACACCTTATATTTATGTAATGTATATTATCCTATAAAACATAAGAATTGTATACATAATTTTATAAAATGATCAAATGTTGACTGTCTACAATTTTTTCTAAGAAGCTCATTGATAAATTGTTCGTAATCTTAATCAACCTGCCACATCGATTTAAAATTTCGATCTTTTGTTTTAACGTTAAACCATTTCGCTTTCTGGTTTCCATATCGACAAGCTGCTTGTAAGCGAGCAGCGGCATAAAATGTGAATACGCTCCTTCTCAGTTCCCATAATAATGTGGTGCCTTCTGCTTATCTGACAACTATTGACCAACAACAGGAGGTGCGTATTTCTGAAAAATTCCAGGAACGTATAATACCCCACTTTTTTGTTCATTTCCCATATCCCTAGGTTGAAGAGGAGAATTCTCGGAAATTCAAACAAGAACGGAGGGAAAGAAAAGAATGGGTTCCTTCTGAATATATTGTAAATATTCCTTTGCCAGTTAAAATGAGGTTCAAAAACTGATCCCATTAACCGATGTAACGATCCCATAAAGCGATAATTTTAACATACAAATGAATAGAGAAAATCGGGATGAAGTGATTTCGATAACAATAAGCGATTGATAACATTAACCGCGATCGCATTAAGCGGAGTAGACTGTATATGTAATCCAGCAATATAACAACTGCCGGACACAATAATTATGTAGCCCCTATTGTTTATACTTGCCCGGCTACTGGGCAAAGAGAAGTTTAATCAGCTAGCAGTAATGAATAATGTTGCAGTCAGGTCACATTGAAGAGAAGCACAATTCTGAGAACAACTTAAATATTTACTGAAGAGCTGCTAAAAGACATCTTTGACTGTCAACGACAGGCAGGATAATTATGCGAAAAGCACTTTGCTCATACAGAGATGTACCCTAGAACGAGAGATAGAATTTTCCCGAGGGACAAGAAACTTAATCAGCGAATTTAGCCAGCGAATTTAGCTGTTAGATCAGGGGAAGAACTGAGCCATTTGCTTGCGACAGCTGGAAAACTTGTTGAATGGACTGAAGATTTACATCTATTGCACAGTAAGCTTTGGGAAATGGTTTGGAAGAATTTTTAGTCCTGAACACTCTTTTGATTATGACATTTTGGAGCTTTGAAAATAGATTTTTAGGAATCAGAATGGAAGAGAGGAGGTTTGTAAAGAGATATTAACCCTTTGACTGCTCAATTTGTAGACCAAAATCGGTTCAAAAAGTGTGCATTTTTTGTAATTTTTTAATCTATAAACATTGAAAAAATGGAATATGCACTTCTTTCTAGAAAAGATTTTTTATATAGATTTTTATTGTGAGAAATTAAACTGTCAAAAAAACCAGTTTCAGATGTTATCACAAGAAAAAAAATTAATAAATTTCAATTGAATTACAGATAATTTCTATTTATTACATAATATAATTATAATTATAATATAATATAACTTTAGTTCTACTCATATAATTCTATTTATTACATAATTAAACGTATAATAATGTATATAATATATTTCACTGGTTAAACGTTGAAAAAGTGGGATGCGCATCTCAAAAAAGGAAGAAAAGCGAATGCCCGTGGAAATCGCGGGATAAGCAGCCAGAGGGTTAAAGTGAAATACTTTTGCTATTTACGTATATATATGTATATATATATATATATATATATATATATATATATATATATATATATATATATATATATATATATATATATATATATATATATATATATATATATATATATATATATATATATATATATATATATTATTACACTTAAAATAACTTTCTAAAATTCTCATTTTCTCCATCTCAATTATTTCATATTTTTTCCCATCCACAAAATATCCTATCTAAAGGAGTGTCATCGACGTGAATTTTTCCTACCCAATTCGAACTCTGAAATAAATGCAAATTTTCTTTCCAGTGGTAACATTTCAGAGCTGTTCCCGGCGAATGGTTCACTTTTTTCTCTGACCTTAGTTCCTTTCTGACTATTAAATTCACTGACTAAGCTGCTGGTTCTTTGGGAATAATTTCAGCGTCTCTCTCTGTGGGGCCCACAAGTTTTATCATTCTCTGCTGTTGAGAGAGAAACCTGTATTCTCGGATCTTAAAGAAAGTTACCTTCCACTTAAGACTCGCTGCTACTTTTTATGGAATGCTCTGACTGCATCTTCCAATTTAGGATTATTAATTAGTCTTGTCTTGACTCAGTAAGCCCGGGAAAGTAAAAATAATAGGGGATATTTTCACTTGTAACCGCGGATAATTTTTGGCCGTAATTACATAATATTTATATAGGCGAGTGGTTAAGGCATGGAAGACACATTTGATTTCATGCTTAAAAACTTCTTTATTGTAAACCTTCCGCTCATAGCTGTGCCATTTAGATATCCTTTGTTACCATATTTTGCCTCGACAAGCGTGGAGGATGTTATCAGCCCGAGTTCGCACTCAGAACTGTCTCTTTTGGCTACCTAAGTAAATTCCTATGTCCACTTTCGCGTCAACTTCTTTATTGTGCGTAGTTCAGCATGAGGGTGTGTCTTTCTCCTATTATGTTATCGTTAATGAGTTCTAACTATTATTAATTATAACTCGCTTAATTCTTAACCCTCATTTTTAAACCTGACACAAACACACACACGCACACACACACACACATATATATATATATATATATATATATATATATATATATATATATATATATATATATATATATATATATATATATATATGTATATATATATATGTATATATATATGTACATATATATGTACATATATATATATATATATATATATATATATATATATATATATATATATATATATATATATATATATATATATATATATATGTTAGTAGGTAATGATATTTTTACCAAACTGACCAACTTAATTATACCTATATTCTAAAATTAATTTCTGGCGTCCCCAACATTACAACTTTTGATGAAATATCTTTGTTTCTTTTTTATTGTAATATACTTTGGCTGCATCAAGAATAACAAATGATTTCTGTTTAGCCCATATAGTCTCATGTAATACTTTATGTACCTCAGTTTCACTTCTTCGTCCCCATGTAATATACATTTATGCAATTAGTGGATTTTTTGGTTTTGGAGCTCTATGGTCTATTTTTTGCAACACGAGGGCTTATGAGACCGAAACCTACTGCTTAAAGCCGATTCCGAAAAGCTATAAGCATCCATGCCATAGTGGGATTCGAACCCACGAACTCTGGTTCCGATGGCCAGCACCCTAACCATTCAGCTATCGTTCGACTAGTGACATTAGTGGAAATCGAACAAACGTTTTCCGTATCCCAAAAGCAGCGGCCTACTCCTTCAGGCATTCAGGTTTGGTCATAGCTTACGGATTAATCATTTAAATATCATCTACATATTTTTGTCATATTTTTAAAATCATTTGCGGCACTATAATGTGCACTGAACTCAATTTGAGCGCACTGCTTTAAATTAATTCAAGAACTCTTCAAAGGCATCAAAGGTGGTGATGCAACTGGACCATATGGGCCGAGCCCTTCAATCCAGAGGCTTCTGTCAGTAAGCACAAAAATGACAACGAGCAAAAAATAAACACATAAAAAAGCAAAGAGATAGAAGGGTGGATTCGT
>CM063497.1:90485824-90495824 GCA_032207245.1 Pardosa pseudoannulata | reverse complement strand
CAATTAGCTAATAGGTTAATATTTGTTACCAAAGATTTAAATACAGGTATTAAAAACTTCTTGATTTATACAAGATATATATTTTTTTTCATCTAATATCGGAAACTAATACGCAGTGTTTAATATGCACATGATTATATTCCTTGATTTCAATTAGCTAATAGGCTAATATTTGTTACCAAAGAATTAAATACAGGTATTAAAAACTTCTTGATTTATACAAGATATATATATTCTTATATCTAATATCGGAAACTAATAGGCAGTGTTTAATATGCACACGATTATGTTCCTTGATTTCTATTAGCTAATAGGTTAATATTTGATATCAAAGATTTAAGCACAGGTATTAAAAACTTTTTGATTTATACTAAGATTTATACTATTAAATCTAATATCTAAAACTAATACTCTGTTTTAGCACATGATTATATACCTTGATTTCAATTAGCTAATAGGTTAATATTTGATACCAAAAATTTAAATAGAAGTATTACGCAACTAATACGCAATGTTTTAGTCACACGATTATGTTCCTTGATTTATATAAACTAATAAGTTAATATTTGTTACCAAACATTTAAACAGAAGTATTAAAAACTTCTTGATTTATACTAAGATTTATACTCTTAAATCTAATATCTGAAACTAATACACAGTGTTATTGTCACACGATTATATTACTTGCAATATGATAATAGGTGTGTATTCCTTGATTGAGTGTGATGAAGATATATTAAGAATATGGTAGAAAAAGATACTGAGGCAAATTTTGGAGTGCTAAGTGAAAATATTAAATACAGAACTTGAACAAATAGAGAAATATATGAAACTTACAAAAAGTTAGATACTGTCACTGTCGTCTAGCTTTCCACAAAAATCTAAATATATATGTAGAGATCGTATAGTCTTACTAAATTTATTTCATTATGTTGTATTATTACTGTTTGCCGATCTCTAACCCAAGCTCTGAGACATACATACTAACTTTAAGCTATTAATTTTAAGTAATTTGCCTTATAAAAAATTAATTTACTCAATAAAAATACAAAAACAAAATTCACTGGTTTTAAATAAGAAAGAAAACATTTATAGTTACACTATATGTATGTATATATATATATATATATATATATATATATGTATATATATATATATATATATATATATATATATATATATATATATATATATATATATATATATATATATATATACAAATATATATACATATATATGTATATGTATATATTTATACATATATATATATATATGTAATAATATCAATATCTAAACCCTAAAGCGTATTCCAAAATTATCCCTTTTCCCCATTTATTATTTTAGATCTTAATTTCTTCTCTTTATATTAACCATATTTCCCAGCCATCCAATTTAAACGAGGATGTTTTCATTCCTTCAGCGTAACCCCGAAATGCTTTCTATGATTCCCAAAACAGAAAATGATATCGCTGGCATTTTAATTAGGAAGTTATAACTTTCCCATGAAAATTTGTAACGATCATCAGTAATGCTCCTCTAAAACGCCACATTATGGCTCTAGTCAAAGGTTACTTTCTATAAGCAAATAACACGTGCCTCAGTATTTTTCCCACACACGGGTTTTAGCCGTCTCTCGCAGAAGGTTGGCATTACTATTACTTAGAGAGCGTTCTGACACCGTTCGGTTCAGACGTCTCTGGATTCTGTGCTATTTTATTGTATGAAATAAAAAGTTAAGTTCGGCCACAACAAAGGATGTGCTTCTTTCTAACGGACGGTTAGAGGGACACTTGGCAGCCCAGCATGCCCGGGCTGAGGAAAATAATAGGTGCAATTTTAAAATGAGTTTTTAAGTGCAAAATTCGGGGATAGTTGGTCCCTGGACGATTACATTACATACATACACACACACACACACACACACACACACACACATATATATATATATATATATATATATATATATATATATATATATATATATATATATGTAATAAGACGGATTTCACGATGGGTGATTGCAGCCTATAAAATGACACCGTTTTAGCTAAAGACCTTTATAAAGATAAAGTTGGCGAACGGGTTCGCACTTCTTTTTGTTTGAAAATTTCCTAAATTGTCCACTAGGGCAATGTAGAGTTATAATTTAACAGACCCCCTTCTCTGAGGGCGTTAACTGTAGCCCCAGTGGTCAATTTAGGTTAGGGGTTAAAAAAGGAAAAGCAAAAGGAAGCTTGAATTTTTCGCCCTTGACTTAACATTTGAAATCCCCTGAGAATTTTCTGGGGGTGTCTTAGGTCTTTTATTCAAAATGCCTACACTAGTTTCAAGTTTACTTTTCCTTGCATTATATATATATATATATATATATATATATATATATATATATAGAGAGAGAGATATAGATATAGATATAGATATTATATATATATATATATATATATATATATATATATATAGAGAGAGAGATATAGATATAGATATAGATATAGATATACGTGCACACACACATGTATATGTATATATATATATATATATATATATATATATATATATATATATATATATATATATATATATATATATATACATATGTGTGTTTTTGTACCAACCAACTTAACCAACTAAATTTTAATTATATACTAAAATTAATTTCTGTTGATTCTATATCTAAAATGACGATTTGTTTTGGCAAAATATATTTCTTTTTATTGTAAACTCTGGCGACGTCAACAAAACCAAATTACTATCTGCTTAGCTCAACGAATCTTATATAACTATTTTAAGTAACTTAATTTTGCTTCTTCGTATCCCATGTGATAAACTCTTAACATCTCTGATTGATTGGTGGCACATAGTATATATAGGGCGTTGTATTTCGGTACTGCAGATCGCGGTTTTGAATCCCGCTGATGGAATGGATGTTCATAGCCATTGGGAAGCGGATTTAATCAGTAGGTTCTGATGTCATTAGCCGTCAGGTAGTTAAATAATAAACCTTAACTCTCCAAACTAAACGAAATCCTTACGACCACACCATATTATATAAACGGATGTAAAAACTTTTGGTTTACCAACTTCAAAGATGAATTATCTTAATAAACCCAAAAAGTTTATTTTCAAATTTTGGTTTTTAGTTTCATGGCCCAACGACTGCTCTTATGGATATCATTACAATAAATGTATGTGTGTGTGTGGCTTTAATTCACAAAATACACCCTGGGAGCAAACGTATACATTCATACTTACGGTGTATTGCATGAAAAAAGTTTTTAAAGCTTTTATAAAGAGCTTTCAAAACAATATTAAGATGATATGCGCTAGATATGTAAGAGTTTTGCTAAAATCTTTAACGAAATTAAGAGGTCCTTAATTTCACAACTCTTCAGAATGAAATATAATTCTAGATACGTTATGAAAAAATCGTATCTGTGTATTTTTTTCCTTAACAAGTGAGGAACGCTTCATGAACAACTTACATGAGGTAACGAAAGTTATCTGATGTAACTTATGAAACATTACGACGGTGTAACTGCAAAATTCCCTCACAAAAAACTTTGCTTCTCAAAAGAGTTTGAGAAATGGACACCTTATGTGGAGATAAAGGTGTTGTTTCCCACGATGTCTAGACTTTTGTGTCCTACAGTATCGAAACAATAGGATAGATAACAGGGCTCCCAGACTGACAGCCAGAAAGATGATCGCCGAAACAAAAAGTCTCCAAAGGAATGCCGCAACTTTGGATCTTTCGCCGACACGAAATTCCGGAGACTCACGGGTTCGCGGCCGATGATTGTCTAGCTCAGAGCTATCCCGTTGGTTGAAGGTGAGATCATTGCCAGAGGATCCAATGATGAAATCGTGGGTGATGCTCCCTCTCTTAGAGGCCCCTCCCCTAAAAAAGAGATGAGATGAGATTTTTTAAGAAGTAGTTAGTTAGCTAGCAACCACCTGATTCGGAGGTTGCCTTGACCAGTCTCTCCATCGAAGAGTTTTCTTAACGATAATCCTATTTTGGGATAAATCTCTTTCGAAGATTGTTAACGATACCCCGTGCCTTGGGTTTTCTTTTAATTCGATCAACTTCATTATTGATTTTATATTCCTCCTAGGAATTCTGATTTTGTTTTTATCTTTTCCGAAGTTACCAATTGCTACTTCAAACACTCTCGTCTAATTGAGTGTACTGTCTACATAATTACTTCCGAGAATTGTTCCGCGAAGCTACCGATTTGTTTTCTTCCGTCGGTTATCAAATCTTTAGGCAGAAGCATTTATTGTAGTCTTCTACTTAGGCCTACGCCTATTGTATCGCATACTTGTGAATTGTAATTGTATTGTGTTTTTATAGAAATGAGTATATATCTGCTAGGGGTAAATAAATCGTTTATTTAAGAAACACCTGCTCCTTCACTGTGTCACCTTAAACAGGGACCGGATACGTTACAACGCCTATCGACTGCACTTTATCCAGTATGAATATCCTTCTAAGATTGTAATGGATAAAAATCACCCATTACAATAAATGCATGTATATGTGTGTAAGTAACATTTAATTTACCAAACATATCATGGGCGCAAAAGTATGCATTCATATATACTAAAAACTACATAAATACCAAAAATATTTTTTAAGGTCTAAATCAGGATCTTAAAAGAAACTTAAGATGAAATGCGTTAGATTTTTTAAGAGCTCTTCTTAAGTCTTTAACAAAATTAAACGGTTCTTGATTGCAAAATGCATGATAATTAAATATAATACGAAGAATGATAGAAAAAACTGCATCTGTGGTTTTTTTCCTTTAATAAGCGAGGAATGTTTCATAAATTACATCAGGTAACGAAAGTTATTATTATTATTATCTGATGTTTGAATTATTATTATCCGATGTATGAATTATTATCTGATATATGAGTTATATTATCTTATCTAACTTTTGAAAGATGACTACGACTAATGACTGCACCTTATCCAGTATAGAAATCATTATAAGATTGTAGTGTGTGACAAACACTCGTTACAATAAATACATTTGTATGTACGTGTGTAACTTTTAATTCACAAAATACATCCTGGGTGTAAAAGTATACATTTATACATACTATATATTTCATAAATACCGAAAATAATTTTTTAAGTTTCTAAAACAAGCACTAAAAAGAATCTTAAGATGAAATGCGTGAAATTTTTTAAGAGTTCTAATTAAGCTTTTAATGAAATTAAACGGTTCTTGATTGCAAAATGCCTGATAATTAAATATAATGCGAAGCCTGGTAGAAAAAACTGCATCTGTGGTTTTTTTCCTTTCATAAGCGAGGAATGTTTCATAAATTACATCAGATAACGAAAGTTATATCACACTAACTCCATCATGCAAAACGAAATGTCATCCAAAAACCCCGCTTGCTTCAGACGTCTGTCTGTCACTATTTATTACCGGACAACTATCCCTCAGACAAATTTTCTTCATAATTCATTTCACTCTGCCCCCAACTGACAATAATTTAAATTAACTCCGCTGCAGCGCGGGTAAAGAAGAAATTTATTAAAATTTAATTACTCTTTTTATTAACAGAAAGCTGACAAATTCACAGCCGTGGAAAAATCCCCCCTCTTCCAAGGCGTTTCTTTAAATTCCTTAATGCCCTCGAAATTTTGTTTATGAAAAATATTTTCGCCATCTTTCTCTCTCCCATTTTTTTTTTGGCGCCTCCCAAAAAGCTCTTGGCTGACACCAAATCAGCGGCTTAATGAGCCAGTGAAAATCTTTAAAAGATCACTTCGCAGCCACCATGCCTTTTAAATAACTCTCACGCCAGCAGCAGGCTCTCGATAAGCTTCAACACCACTCTATCAAGTTTCTTTGTTCACCGCCATCTTTGTGTTGTGTTATGTGTGTGTGTGGGGTTTTTTGTTCCACGAGCTTTCATTAAGCCTAACTCAATTTGGCAGTAATTTTCAAGCTACGGGACAATTTACTAGCGAGAATTTTTTTATTTTACTTTTTTACTTTTTTGGCATTATACGGCCGTGTCATTTTTTTCCTCTTTCGGCACTCTATTTATTAATAATGTATGCAAATGGGCATGATCATTAGCACGGTGGAATAACTTTTCAGTCGCTTGGATTTTCGGTGGGGGGTTTGTTCTTTTTCAGTGTGCATTGAACAAAAGGGAAAGAGTGAGAAAGAGAACTGTAGCGAATATTTATAAAGCCGTATGCATAACGACAAGCTTCTCTTTTTTTCCCCCGTTCTTTCTTTCCTTTTTTAATTCCATTCTTATTATTTCTTTTCGGGACACACCCTGTTTCGATCTCAATTACGTTTATATTTTGTTAATGATTCACGATTGGTGCATTTTTAATTTTGGGGGTTTTGTGGGATTATAAATTCTTTTCTCCACCCTATTATATGACGCCTAAAGTGTGATTCCAAATTAAATTTTTTTACTTTTTTACTTTTTCCTCTTTTTTCTTTCCTTTTACTTACCTTGTTTAGGTTTTCTCTATTGTCACGTGTTCATTTTCAGCGCATTTTATGTATTTACAAAAGTATACTTTGTTATAAAGAAAGTTTTTACAGAGGACTCCGCTTAATGTGGTCACGGTTAATGTTATCAATCGCTTATTGTTATCGAAATCACTTGGTCCCTATTTCCTCTATTCACTTATATTAAAATTATCCTTTTATGTGATCAATACATCGGTAAATGTTATCAGTTTTCGAACATCCTTTTAACTGGCAAAGGAATATCACAATGTATTCAGAAGGAACCCTTTCTTTTCTTTCCCTTTGCTGTTGTTTGAATTTCCGAGAATTCTCCTCTTCAACCTAGGGAAATGGGATGAACAAAGGAGTGGGGTATTACACGTTCCTGTAATTTTTCAGAAATACGCACACCCTGCTGATGGTCAATGGTTGTCAGATAAGCAGAAGGCAACACATTATTATCGGAACTGAGAAGGAGCGTATTCACATTTTATGCCTTGCTCGCTTACATGCAGCTTGTCGATATGGAGAAGCGAAATGATTTAACATTAAAACAAAAGATCGAAATTTTAAATATTATTCTTTACAACTAGAGGGTTTTTGACAGAATTTTGCGTAAACTTACAATTATTAAAGATTTGTTGTTCTTTGCATTTACTGTCAAAAAAAGTCAGTTATGAGTTGTGAGAATGATTGAAAATTTGTGTCATAGAATCAAATGCTTTTGCTGATACATGCAAAATTCTCCTTAAAGCACACATAATGGTGTTTCCTTTCCTTTTATGAAACTTATTTAAAGTTTCTCTGCTGCCACGTGCTTATTTTTAAGGCATTCTATATATTGCAAAGTTACACTTTGGACTTCTTTTATTATTCTTTATCATCGATAATTTTGACAGCATTCCTTCGTAAACCTACTGTTTGATATGATTAGCTGTAGAAAATTTTCTTATCCTTACTGCTTGATTATAAATGAAAACGAAGTCATTTATTACTTGTGAGAATGATTAAAAATTTGTGTTATACAATCAAATGTTTTTGCTAATACACGCAATACTCTCCTAAGAGTACCATACTGCTTGCTTACAAATGAAAACATAGTCATTTATGACTTGTGAGGATGATTGAAAATTTGTGTTATACAATCAAATGTTTTTGCTAATACACGCAATACTCTCCTTAAAGCATACATAATGGTGTTTCCTTTCCATTTATGAAACTTATTTAAAGTTTCTCTGCTGCCATGTGATTATTTTTAATGCATTTTATATATTAAAGATACATTTTGGACTAATTTTATTATTCTCTAGCCTCGATAATTTTGACAGCATTCTTTCGTAAACCTACTGTCCGATATGATTAACTGGAAAAAAAGTTTTCTTCTCCTTACTGCTTGCTTTCAAATGAAGACGAAGTCATTTATGACTTGTGACAATGATTGAAAATTGGTGTTATACAATGAAATGTTTTTGCTAATACATGCAAAACTCTCCTAAAAGCATACATAATGGTGTTTCCTTTCCTTATATGAAAGTTATTTAAAATTTCTCTGCTGCCACTTGCTTATTTTTAATACATTTTATATATTACAAAGATACACTTTGCAATCAGGAATACTTTTATTATTCTTCAGCCTCGAGAATTTTGACAGCATTCCTGCGTAAACCTACTGTTCGATATGATTAACTGGAAAAAAAGTTTTCTTGTCCTTACTGTTTGCTTTCAAATGAAGACGAAGTCATTTATGACTTGTGAGAATGATTGTAACTTGTTTTTATACATATGTGGTAATTGAATTAATACATACGTAGACAGACAGGAGGTCACAGACAATTAAAAAATTATTTTGCTTTATGTCTTAAGGCTATTTTAAACTTGCAACTAATGTAATTGTTCTGTTTGATGGTTCAAGTGCTTAAGTTGATGGAAGTCTGCAATAATAATCATGTTCCCACCTATGTGTGCAGATAGTAAAGACCACATAATAGTGAAAACATCTTCCTTTTGCACATGGTTACTGGCACCTAAAGCACCTCTTTCAGTAGATGGGTTAGGATCACAAGTTGATACAAGTGTATGAATTTAATGTTGTTGAGGTTCACGCCGATAGGTGGCGTTTTTGTCATGTTCGACGAGAAGGAAAAAGAAATTCGTGTGTGAGAAGTGGCACCCGAGGGAAGTAATGTCCTAAACTGTAACAGTCAAAATGATTATAAATGTGCATTAAATTAAACGAATGTTTATCAACTGAAGTATTTTGTGTGACATTCAGCAAATGTAATTACCACAAATCCAATTTCATTCCTTTCCTCGTGTCGTTTATCTGACAGGCAGACACATATACACATAACTAGATATCACCAATTTTTCCCTTTACTTTTTTGAATCATCGAGATTTTACTCACATGGATAGAGAGGGTAAGGTCCAGATAATTCCAAGATAAGGAGCCTTAGTACGTCACCAATTTCTCTTAATGATTTAAAGTATTTTTTTCGGTTAATATAGTATTAGGTTTTCAATCTAAGCATACAACCTAATGTAGCCTCCACACTATGACCAATTGTTCCCCACTTCCTCATGGTGACATTGGACGATGGTTTACGGGTTGCATTCACATAGTGGGCCACTAAATGAGCCCAGCGGGTGGATTTATCCATAGGATCTACTGCGCACTTTAGTTACTCATCTGGCTGCCTTTGATCTTTGGAGAAAAACCACTTCCGAAACCACTCTCCACCAAGGTCATTTTATGGTCTGCAATCGTCGACTGCGATAAGCCATACCCCCTCCAGACGGTGGTAATGGCTTGCAGTGGACTATACAATGTGTCCCAAAAGGTCGTTTACAAACTTAACATACTGGTATGTCATATCATGATGAACAAGATTTGCATAGGAACTTGTGTCCGAAAATGCAAACTGTGACCGCTAGAGGGCAATAATTGCAGGAAAATTCCGCCTCGATCCCCCGACCTGACTCCCCTGGATTTCTACCCGTGGGGACACATGAAGTCCATGGTGTACGAGACACTCTATCATGGCACATAGATCTTATCGCCAGGATCGCGGAATTGGCAGAACGTGTCCGTGACACTCCTGGCCAAATTGAACGGGTTCGTGAATCCACGCGCCGATGTTGTGAAACGTGCATTGTGGCGAAGGGAGACAATTTTGAGCATTTGCTGTGATGTAATCCTCATCTGCAGTAAAAATCATATTAACACTGCTGTCGATATCATTTTTTTTCTCCTGCTCCACACTCGTAATCACAGCACTCTAGCGGTCGCAGTTTGCATTTTCAGACACAAGTTCCTATGTAAATCTTGTTCATAGTGATATGACAGACCAGTATGTTAAGTTTGTAAACGACCTTTTGGGACACCCTGTAGTGTGGAGGGACCTTTAGCATAAAAAGAACATGGAAAACCAATCAGTAATAAATAGATCACTGTTCCACATAATGGGAATTCCATAAAAAATATCCTCGTAATCGAGGTGCCGCAGAATTC
>CM063497.1:90378324-90480824 GCA_032207245.1 Pardosa pseudoannulata | reverse complement strand
AGCCCGTCATATGATTGGATCATTAAAATTTTTAATTTTCCAGAACTGTAAAGTACCCTGTGAGGCAGGTAGAAAATATGGTTTGTTTGTTTTTTGGCTGAGAATTATTTGGTACATTCTCAATAATTTGTCTATCTTCATAATCCCCTAAAGTCTCCCGATACTGTGAATGAAGTTTATAATCTCGTTGCATTCATTTAGAAAGACAATTCAAAGTTTTCTTTGCTACAGCGAGATTATCCTTAAGTTCTTCCCGTTTTTTTGCCACAGTAAATAATGGAAGTAAAGTAACGAAACTATCATTTCAACTAAGCACTTGAGGTAGACAGAATTTGTTGTTAATACCAGTGATATAATTTTCATTCCACCAAAAATAATCATTGATTAAATTTAAAATTATCACATATGTACCTAATCTATATTATTTAAGCCAAATATAAAAGAAAATTATTTATGTAATATCTAAGTTCAGCGATAAAACGTATGAAAATAATGCAGACGATATTTCAATAATTTTAAATAAAAAATGATTAAATGAAATGGTTAAAGGGATGATGTCATAATGCTAGAAAAAAAATGTTATTTTTACATATTTATTGTGTGATAAATGGATAAATTTAATCGCCTGCTCTTAACCGGGTAAAATAGGGATTGAAATAATGGCATTAAAAGCTCGAAAAGGGGAAAGGGGTGAATTTCGAACGCTGCTAATTCTAACTCATCAAGAATCCAATATGGCTACCTCTATCAATTCCAGGTACAACCGCTTGATAAATTCGAGAACAGACGGGCAGATAACTTAAATTATTATTATATAGGGGATATTGTCTGCCTTTTTCATTTTAATATCATATAATTGGTGGTCCGCCAAATAAAAATTATATATGTACTAATTATATATGGTCTTTGAAGTTCTAAAGTTTGCCAACTGCTGCTCTAAATCGACTTCTTTGTAACATATTTTTTATTTATATTTTTGAGAAGAGGGGGGGAAGGGAGATCACTTAATTGAAATACATGTATATCCGACACAAGAGTTTATGGATTATACATCTACGTCTACTTACATAATTCGTGGATTTTTCATGCGCGAAGGTGAAAACATACCTTTGCTGACATCACTGTAAGATTCATGAGGCATATTTTATTTCTTTAGTTCTGCCTTCCGCGTATCCTTTTTAACTGAGTTTACGCTGTTACTTTGAATTTCAACTTTATGTAATTTTTTCTTTAACAATATTTCTTCCGTATGACATATTTCAGGTTTTTGTTTAGAAATTTTCTTCTGTGCACATTTTTCTATGCCGAAATTTTTAGATGCTTTTATTTCACCCGCTCTTTTTGTCTGTCTTGGTATAAATCTTCTCATAAAATTTCTCCCTACTTTTCGGTCTCCAAGTAAGCTGAAAAATTTAATATTAATATTTTTACAGCAATTACAAATCTATCACATTTTTCATTACAAATATAATTTTTTGTATTAAACCTTTTATAAAATTTAAAATTAAATATCAAGCCTGAGTTTGATTTTATTTTATGATTATTTTTAGAATTGTATTTGGATAGCTTTATAAATATCTTATTAATAAACACTCATTAAAATCCCTCATTGCCATTTTTGCCTTAAATTGATTAAATTTTTAATTTCTTTTCTGACATTTTTAGATGCTTTTACTTAACCGACGATCTTATCCTGTCTTTGTCTAAATCTTCTCATAAAATTTCTCCTTACTTTTCGGTCTCCAAGTAAGTTGAAATATTTAATATTAATATTTTTACAGCAATTACAAATCTATCACATTTTTCATTACAAATTTATTTTTTTGTATTAAACTTTTTATAAAATTAAAAATTAAATATCAAGCCTGAATTTGATTTTAATTCATGATTATTTTTAGAATTGTATTTGGATAGCTTTATAAATATCTTATCAATAAGTACTCATTCAAAGTCCTCACTGCCATTTTGCCTTAAATTGTTTAAAATATTAATTCCTTTGCTGAAATTTGTAGATGCTTTACTTAGCCCACGGTCTAATTCTGTCTTGGTCTAAATCTTGTCATAAAATTTTCGCTTACTTTTCGTCTTCAAGTAAGCTGAGATATTTAATGCTATTTTTTTATGTCATTTAGAAATCTATTATAGTTTTCCTCACAATTTTAGTTTTTTGTAGAAAACTGTTTATAAAATTTAGGATTAAATACCGAGTTTAAATATAATTTTAATTCTTGTATTTTTTTTTAGAAATGTACTTGAGTAGCTTTGTAAATATCTTATCATTTAAAGACCACATCTTACCATTTTTGCCTTAAATTGTTTAAAGTAAAAATTCTTATGCTGAAATTTTTAGATGCTTTTACTTAACCCACAATCTTATTCTGTCTTGATCCAAATCTATAAGTACTCATTCAAAGGCCTCACTGCCATTTTGTCTTAAATTGTTTAAAATATTAAATCCTTTGCTGAAATTTTTAGATGCTTTACTTAGCCCACGATCTAATTCTGTCTTGGTCTATATCTTGTCATAAAAGTTTTGCTTACTTTTCGATATCCAAGTAAGCTGAAGTACTTAATGCTTTCTTTTACGACATTTACAAATCCTTTACAGTTTTCGTTACAATTTTAAATTTTTGTATAAAACTATTTATAAAATTTAGAATTAAATATCGAGCTTAAACATAATTTTAATTAGTGAATTTTTTAGAACTGTACTTTGGTAACTCTGTAAACATCTTATCATTGAAAGGCCATATTTTACCATTTCTGCATTAAATTGTTTTAATTAAAAATTCTTTTGCTGAAATTTTTAGATGTTTTTATTTAACCCACAATCTAATTCTGTCTTGGTCTAAATCTTGTCATAAATTTTTCACTTACTTTTCTGTTTTCGAGTAAGCTGAAATATTTAATATTAATGCTTTCATAATTAAAAATCTATAACATTTTCGTTACAAATTTAAAATTGTTTAAAATATGAATTTCTTTGCTGAAATTTTTATATTCTTTTACTTAACCCACGATCTTGCCTTGGTCTAAATCTTTTTATAAAATTTCCCCTTACTTTCGATATTTAAACCTAATATTTTTACAATTACAAATCTGTCAGATTTTTCATTACAAATTTAATTTTTTGTATAAAACATTTTGTAAAATTTAAAATTAAATTTTGAGCCTAAATATAATTTTAATTCATGATTTTCCGAAACTGTATTTGGATAGCTTTCTAAATATCTTATCAATAAGTACTCATTTAAAGGCCCCATTTGCCATTTTTGCCTTAAATTGTTTAAATTATAAATTTCTTTGCTGAAATTGTTAGAGGCTTTTATTTAACTCACAAGCTTATTCTGTCTTGGTCTAAATCTTGTCATAAAACTTTCGCTTACTTTTCAGTATCCAAGTAAGCTGAAATATTTAGTGCTTTTTTACGACATTTACAAATCTATTATAGTTTTCGTTAAAATTTAAATTTTTTTGTATAAAACTGTTTATAAAATTTAGAATTAAATATCGAGCTTAAACATAATTTTAATTCGTGAATTTTTTAGAACTGTATTTTGGTAACTTTGTAAATACCTTATCATTGAAAGGCCTTATTTTACCATTTCTGCCTTAAATTGTTTTAATTAAAAATTCTTTTGCTGAAATTTTTAGATGTTTTCACTTAACCCACAATCTTATTCTGTCTTAGTCTAAATCTTGTCATAAAATATTTACTTACTTTTCTGTTTCCGAGTAAGCTGAAATATTTAATATTAATGTTTTTACAATTAAAAATCTATAACATTTTTCGTTACAAATTTAAAATTGTTTAAATTAAAATTTCTTCGATGAAATTTTTAGATGCTTTTATTTAATTCACGATCTAATTCTGGCTTATTTTCGCTTACTTTTTGGTCTCCAAGTAAACTGAGATAATTAATGCTAATATTTTTATGATATTTACAAATCTATCATAGGTTTCGCTACAATTTTAACTTTTTGTATAGAAAGCTTAATAAAATTTCTGTTTATAAAATTTAAACATAAATATCGAGCTAAATATAATTTTAATTCGTGATTTTTTTTTTAACTGTATTTGGATAGCTTTATAAATATCTTATCAATAATCACTTATTAGAAAGCCCCATTTTACCATTTCTGCCTTAAATTGTTTAAATTATAAATTCCTTTGTTGAAATTTTTAGATGCTTTAACGATCTTATTTTGTCTTGGTCTCAATCTTGTCATAAAATTTTCGCTTATTTTTCGGTCTCCAAGTAAGCTGAAATATTTAATACTAATATTTTTATAGCAATTACAAATCTATCACAGTTTTCATTACAATTTAAATTTTTCATAAAACTTTTTATAAAATTCAGAATCAAATATCGATATTAATTATAATTTTTATTCATGAATTTTTTTGAATTTGGATAGTTTCATGAATATCTTATCAATAAGCATTCATAAAAGCTCCCATCGACCTTTTTGCTTTAAATGGTTTAAATTATAAATTGCTTTTAATTATAGAAACCTATTCCATTTAAAACAACAAAATGCCAACAGGGCACTTGTTTAAACTCAGATTATTTTGCCATTTCAATGAAATATTCAATAAACCGAAGACAGTTTTAAATAAAAGTCGTATAAAGTTACTTTTGTTCTTTATGACAACCATGAAACATTCAGAATAATTCTCAAAAATTATGTTCAAGATCACTGAATAATTTTTTTTTAATGGGGCAGCATTTCGGTTTCAGTAAATACAAGATATGCATTTTCATTATCTTGTATAATTATAATCCTTTTTTATATTTTAAAGCATTATCACAACAATTTTGACTAATTTAGCCCTAGAAATGGGAGAAAAATGTTTACCACTATCTTATTTTTTAATAAAAATAAAATTCAGTTGAAATGCTAAATAAAAATAATCTTGCATTTAGAACTATTGACATTTTTTTTTTCAAAAATCATTTGAAATTCCAATTTTTTTTAAGAGAATAAATTACTTTATTTATAGGTCCATATGTCCATGGTTCATGGAATTTTGCTAAGAAAATTAGTTTTTTTTTAAATAGGAACATTTGAATTTTCTAACTGCTAAAATCGAAAACACCAGTTAAAGAAAAACTTACAAAATGTTCAGATTATAAGGAAGATTAAGTTTCAAAATATATCATAAAGTAGTTATCTGCATAATTAATTTTACGGCTATGAAAAATTCTTAAACGTATAAATATGTGCATTTAATTTGTTTGTTTTTACTTCTTAAAAAAATTAAGTTAATGTCTTCTGACAAGTTTTGATGTGTCGGTGAAATATGTAAAACGAAATCGTGAATTTCATTTGCAAGCAAATGATGTTCAGAAATATTTGCATATTTCTTTAGTTTTCCTATAATTTTAACGGAGCTCTGTATCCCTAATTTTATAAAGATATTGAACTTCAATTTTCTTTGGCACTTCTTGTATATTATGAAAAAAATCTAGGCAGTATAATAATTAGAAATGCACCAATTAATGCCTGTTGTTGTTGGTTTGGTTTTGGAGCACTACGGTCTACTTCAGCAGCACGAGGGCTAATGAGACCGGGACCTACTGCTTAAAGCCGATTTCGAACGGCTACGAACATCCATGCCATAATGGGATTCGAACCCATAAACTCCGGTTACGAAGGCCAGCACCCTAACCATTCGGCCATTGTTCATCACTGTTGTTGTTGTCATATGCCACTTGGTCAAACCAAGCACGATTAAGCCGGAGGATACTCGATTCAAGGTCAAAGGAGTGCGCCTTTCTTTTTTAACGAGCACCTCAAAGGTGAAAGTACGACTAATGCCCAAGTGGGTCCTCGTAATTTTGAAGCAGGGACCAAGACCCATAAGCTTGGCCTGCCACCCCCAGAGGTATTATTTGAGAACATGGAGGACATAGTGACCACCAACATATTTTACCCGCCCTAGTCACCTTTAACGAACAAGGCCGGCTCGGGTTCCGAACCCACAATCGTCCAGTTTTCAAGAGCGTTGCCTTTGCCAACTGAACTACCGAGGTTAATTAAAGCCTTTTTGTCATGATTATGTTCTTTAAGATCACTTGCCTCAATGCAACTCGCTTATAACGAACCCTAATTTAACGAGAACCTGAATTTAACAGTAAACTTCGAAATACGTGGTTGAAACAATATTGTCTTAGAAGAATAACTAGCTTTGAACAAACAAATCCAGAGCAATATCTTCTGATTCATAAAATTTTTATTCAATTCCACCTCTCTAACACAACTAATTCGTTCTTGGAAAAAAAAATTCCTTTAATATTCTGAATTCAACCGGAAGTAAGTGTGTTGTACCCTGCCCAGACTTAAGTCATCCAGTAACTCAACCGGAAGTAAGTGAAAGTTAAGGCTCCACTGCATGGTGGACTATGGTCCACTGCAAGCCATTGCCACCGTCATATGGTCGATGTACAGACGATAAATATTGGCGGATCATGGTTCAGAGGCGGTTATTTAAAATAAAGTAGATGCGAAACTTAAGTGCGCAGTAGACCCTATACGAATCATGCTCGTTTATTTGTGTATGTTATGAAGTGAACCATCGTCCAAGGTCACCATCAGGAAGTGGTGAACAACTGACTATAGTGTGGAGGTTACATCAGGTGAGAGTTTTTACCACTGAATTCTACAAGTTCTATTGAATAAATGATCATCAGAAATTTTAAATCAAAGTTTTGGAAGATTCTTCAAAGCTAGTAAGGACCTGGTCCACCTCTTGTACCATAAAAGTATGTCCACATCTAATAAAATCCTGCTTTACAACACGGTTCTAAGGCCCATACGGCTATACCACAATCGGCAGTACAGCAGAAGAAGTGGTGAAATATTCATCAATGTATAATTTTATTTGATAATTTCATTATAAAAGTTGCTCCCACCTCACCTTTTGTAAGTACTATCTAAATCTTTATGCTGTTTTATGTTGTTTGGTTTTTGTGTTTATCTATAATCTGGAATAAATTATAAGTCATTAGTTTCTCCATAAGTATTATTTATTCAGGGGTTCCATTGTTATTATAAGGTAAGAAAAGGTTTACATGCTATACACAGTTTGAGAACCACTGTGCTAAAGTTTCCGGATTCCGTTGAGAGGGAGGCAAAGTATCTGGGTATTTATTTGAATAACTGACTCATCTTTGCCAAAACTATAAACTTTGCAATTGGAAAATTCTTAAAAGCTAGAAGGGATCTGCCCACCTCTTGTACCATAAACGTATGTCCACATGTAATAAAATCCTGCTTTACAATACGGTACCAAGGCCGATACTGCTATACCACAATCGGCAGTACAGCACAAAAAGTGACCAAATATTCATCAGTGTATAATTTTATTTGTTAATTTCATTATAAAAGTTGCTCCCACGTCACCTTTTGTAAGTACTATCTATATCTTTATGCTGCTTTATGTTGTTTGGTTTTTATGTTTATGTATAATCTGGAATGAATTATAAATCATTAGTTTTTCCATAAGTAATATTTATTCAGGGGTTCCAGTGCTATTGAAAAGTCAGAAAAGTTTTACATTATATACAAAGTTTGAGAACCACTGTGCTAAAGATCCCAGTTTCCTCTGAGAGGGAGGTAAAGTATCTGGGTATCTATTTGAAAAACTGACTCATCTTGAGCAAAACAATAAACTTTGCAATTGGAAAATTCTTGAAAGCTAGAAGGAATCTGCCCACCTCTTGTACCATAAACGTATGTCCACATCTAATAAAATCCTGCTTTACAGCATAGTGATAAAGCACATACTGCTATACTAAGTTCAGATCTGGGATTCTGAGGTAACCACTCATATTCAAAGGTTGTAGACAGCTCAAGAACAAAACCTTCCGGATCATTCTTAACGCTTCAAGGTACTTTCCGAATATTTTAATTCACAACAACTTCAAAGCAGCCTCAATAAGCGAAGTAATCAAAAACTTACTTTAAACTTCTTTAGTAGGATTTTCACGAAGAGCTAATGAACCTCCTAGATTATAACTCCGTAATTCATTTCCATAGGCCTAGAGCTGCTACCGCACTTCCATAATGTATAAAACCCATCACAAGGTAAAGGAAATAACTTTTTAAAAACTATAAACCTCTGATAAATCTATTAACACATTGAGTATGGATACATTTCGCAGCGGAATTGTACCGGGAGCGGGCGATTTGAGCGTAAATTTAGTTATTCAGTTAAATCTCAGTAGATCGAAAATTATTTCATTTTTTAACCAACATTTCGTATTTTATACTGAAATATATAAACAAATATATAAATAGAAATATATAAATAACAACCATAACATTTTTTTAAACGAAAAATATATTTATTAGTGGATAAATTTATAATAGTATCGTAAATATGAAAAATCAAACAGAAATAGTAGCATATAGTTTTAATTTTTTCGAATTATGTTATATATAAACATTTTTACATTATAAAAAAAATGAAAAGAGCAATCATAAAACTAATAATGTAAAAACTAGTTTTTATTTGTCTACATTTTTCCAGAATCTATGTAGTAGACAAGAACATTCGGCTTCGTTTTCCTGTTATATACCGTTATTTTTGTACCCACAAACAAATCTAGTTGTTACACTAACCCGTACTAGTACGTGACCCGCACTCCAGTATCAATCGTCAGAAAATTATTAGCATGTGGCCGTAATAATAGATTAGGTACATATGTTATAATTTTAAATTTAATCAGCGATTATTTTCTGTAGCAATGAAAATTTTATTACCTGTATTAACAAGTTATTTTCCTAAAGGTCTAAGAGTCTATTTTACGGAGTAATAAATATCTAATGTTTAAGATATATATCTTTGAAAATCAAGAAGTTTGTTCGTTTGTGTGTTTGTTTTTTATACATAACAGCACGGTTTGCAATCGATTCGCTAAATTTTGGGTTTCATTTATATACGTTATTTTTGTACCCATAAATAAACCATGTTGTTGCACTAACCCACACTAATGGTGACCCGCGCTCAAGTATCAATCGTCAGAAAAAGTACTAGTACGTGTCCCCCATATAATGTGTTAATATTATATTTCTGTACTTATGAATTATTTGTTATTATTTTGTAAAGAGTGAAAGAGAGAAAAAAAATCTCTGTAATTAGTACCCTATTGTATGTATTGTAAAATTGTCTTGTATATGTGCCCTTTATTTTATTCTTCAACTTGAGTCAGCAACAGTATTGATTTGTAACTTCATATTTAAATGTACACCGGGATATAGAGATATTAACTCCTAGGTGCTACGTATTCTCATACGCCTATGTCTAAATTAATCATTCTAAAGGGTGATGCCTAGATTCAGGCATTTCCAGTTTGGACAGTGGACGGAAACTATCGTATTACAGGTGGTTTGGGATAAATGACTTGGTGTTACTCCCGTTTCAGGCAATGATTTCATATTTGGTTATTCGAACTTGTTTGATTTCAAACTACAGTGAACTCCGCTTAATGTGATCGCGGTTAAAGTTATCATTCGCTTATTGTTATAAAATCAGTTGGTCCCGATTTTGTCTGCTCATTTGTATGTTAAAATTATCGCTTTATGGGATCGTTACATCGGTTAATGTTATCAGTTTTTGAACCTTATTTTAACTGGCAAAGGAATATTCACAATATATTTAGAAGGAACCCTTTCTTTTCTTTCCCTTTGTTCTTGTTTTGATTTCCGAGAATTCTCCTCTTCAAACTAGGAAAATTTGGAATGAACAAAAGAGTGGGGGTATTAAAAGTTCCTGGAATTTTTCAGAAATACGCACACTCTGCTGGTGGTCAATGGTTGTCAGATAAGCAAAAGTCAACACATTATATTAGGAACTGAGAAGGAGCGTATTCACATTTTATGCCTTGCTCGCTTATATGCAGCTTGTTGATATGCAAGCCAGAAAGCGAAGGGGTTTAACATTAAAACAAAAGATGAAAATTTTAAATCGTTATGACAGGTTGATTAGGATTACAAACAATTTATCAATGAGCTTCTTAGAAAAAATTGTAGACAGTCAACAATTGATCAATTTTTTTAATTATGCATACAATTCTTATGTTTTAAAGGATAATAAACAATACAGAAATATAATATAAGGTATGTGTTTTCATTTTGTTTTGAAATTTAGTACGTGTGAATTAAAGGAGGGGTACATTTATCTAATTTTGAATATCGTATATCGTTATCAATCGGTTATTGTTATCAAAATCATGGTGTCCAAAACTGATCACATTAAGCGGAGTCCACTCTATATTTCGTGGGCTATTAGCCATTTTTACCCAATCCGAACTCCCCTATCTTTTATAGAATTCTATTTGTATATCGTTGGAGTAGGTATTATTTCATCACAACATCTTTTAACCCCTGCTTTTTCACCTTTTCCAGGGCAATCTTTGCTTCGTCGAGAACACGTGAATGACCTTTTTCTTTCACTGTGGCAGTTCTGTCAGGGAAATTAATTAAACTTCCACTGCATTGCATAAATATAAATCGCTTGTTTTCAGTTACTCTTGATAACAGAAACAACTTCCTTCAAAAATTAAGGCTATTAGACCCAGAGCTTTTAGTCTGTATGTATCAGATTGTTATTAAAAAACAAAATTGCATTAGGGATAAGAAAATCAATTCAGCTTTTTCAGCTTTCAGTAGCGTGTGTCAGAAAAGACAGTTGCAGAATGAAAAATTGCAATGAATAAGCAAATCAGTTAAACGACGAATACATGAAGAAATGCAGGAGAGGTCATTATTATAACAGGTCTTATTCAGGGCCGTAACTAGATCCTTCAACCCCGTGGATGGCCGATTGGTTAGGGTGCTGACTTTCGGTACCGGAATTCGTGGGTTCGAATCCCACAGTGGCATGGATATTCGTAGCCGTTCGGAACCGGCTTTAAGATGTAGGTCCCGGTCTCATTAGCCCTCGTGTTGCGAAAAAGTAGACCGTAGCACTCCAAAACAAACCAAACAAACCAAATCGGTACCGGAGTTCGTGAGTTCGTATCCCGCTGGGGCTTTTATGTTGGTAGCCGTTCGGAATCGGCTTTAAGCTGTAGGTCCTGGTCTCATTAGCCCTCGTGTTGCAAAAAAGTAGACCGTAGCACTCCAGACCAAACCAAACCAAATCAACGCCCGTGGCAAAAAACTGGTTTGCACCCTTACTACCATGTATAGTGAGAAAATATATAAACAGTTATTTTTTTTTCTGTATCATATATTCCGGATGACCTTAAATATTTTGTTAATTCTTAAAGTGTTACTAGTATATTCATTTTTAATTTTTTTTTCTATTTTTACATTATTAATATTTAAAAATATTTTAAATAAAACATTTAAAAATATTTAAAAATGTTTAAAGTATTTTAAATATTTTAAAATATTTTAAATAAAGCAAAATAACACTCTGAAGGTGTTATTTTGCTGATAAACTGAAAAGTTTATTTAACCCCTTCCCGGTTTTACCCGAGCTGAACTCGGGCAGGCGAAATATACTATCCTGCCTCATCCCGACTGTAGCTCGGGCACTGGGAAATTTTACACTGTGCAATCAGTCTTTCCCGAATTACCTCACAGGTGATTTTTATGATTTCGAATATTTTTGTTTACTTTTCTGGCTACTAGATTATTTGCTGATCAAAGAGAGACAGCATAGGGAAGAAGGTAAGGAGAGAAACAAGGTTCTACTTCCTAGATTGCAAAGTTGACTCTGTGTAGTACGGTGTTTTCGATTGTATCACACACGATCAAATTTTGATTAATAATTTCACAATCATTTGTGTAAATGCAAAGAATATAAATAAAATTTAATTCAAGATAAAAGCTAGGTATTCTAAGCTTTATAGTTAGTGTGAATTGACTCCAAAGTCTAATGATTTCTGATCCCCAGAAAGCCAACTATACAGGTAAATTACTCATTTATTTAAATTGATTTTTTTACCTGAATTTTTAGGAAATTTTGTATGCGAATGATGCTATTATGTTTAAAAATCTTTGTATGTATGAAAATAAGCATAAAAAATTGTCATTTTTTGACCCACAATATCGAAATAAAATGAACCTGGAAGGGATTAAGGGGAATATATTTTTATTTGTACGTTGAATTTTCATAAAAAAATTGTCGAATTTCTAAATAAAAATTTAGTTTTAATAACTTTAATAATTTCAAGATTTAAAACTTGTACTCGGAGCATATTAGGAGTGTTAGGTAAACATGTTGTAAGAATCTATAACAAGTTTACTCTCTAGGACCATTTAAAAAATGAAAATTAATAAAAAAATAATTTTTAAACACATTGGATTTTATAATATTAATTTTAAAAAAGTTCTACTTTTCCTTATTTCTACTCAGGGCGAATAGTCCTCTTTCGGAACCCATTTTCCTCACTGTGAGGTGCTCCTATGACTGATGCGGATGCGCCAGTGGCAAATGCTACCTATGCCTTGCCCTAGTTAAGGCCTTGGTCTTATTGGCTACAGCTGTGTGCTTATACACTACTTATAGTAATCGCAAAACTCAAAATTTGAAACCTTTGAAATGGAAATAACTAATAACTCTTTTTAACATCATTGCCTGAAGTGGGACAATTCTTCATTATCGCCTAAAATAAGGATGTATGAAATCTTACTAAACTTTTGTCAGCACTTGATTTCGATGGCCCAGAAGTGGAAAAATAGGAACAAACTCTTTTTAACCTCATTGATTTAATTGAGACAATTCTTCATTATCGCCTAAAATAAGGATGTCTGAAATCTTACTAAACTTTTGTCAGCACTTGATTTCGATGGCCCAGAAGTGGAAAAATAGGAACAAACTCTTTTTAACCTCATTGATTTAATTGAGACAATTCTTCATTATCGCCTAAAATAAGGATGTCTGAAATCTTACTAAACTTTTGTCAGCACTTGATTTCGATGGCCCAGAAGTGGAAAAATAGGAACAAACTCTTTTTAACCTCATTGATTTAATTGAGACAATTCTTCATTATCGCCTAAAATAAGGATGTCTGAAATCTTACTGAACTTTTGTCAGCACTTGATTTCGATGGCCCAGAAGTGGAAAAATAGTAACAAACTCTTTTTAACCTCATTGATTTAATTGAGACAATTCTTCATTATCGCCTAAAATAAGGATGTCTGAAATCTTACTGAACTTTTGTCAGCACTTGATTTCGATGGCCCAGAAGTGGAAAAATAGGAACAAACTCTTTTTAACATCATTGATTTAATTGAGACAATTCTTCATTATCGCCTAAAATAAGGATGTCTGAAATCTTACTAAACTTTTGTCAGCACTTGATTTCGATAGCCCAGAAGTGGAAAATTGGTAACAAACTCTTTTTAACCTCATTGATTGAATTGAGACAATTCTTCATTATCACCTAAAATAAGGATGTCTGAAATCTTACTAAACTTTTGTCAGCACTTGATTTCGATGGCCCAGAAGTGGAAAAATAGGAACAAACTCTTTTTAACCTCATTGATTTAATTGAGACAATTCTTCATTATCGCCTAAAATAAGGATGTCTGAAATCTTACTAAACTTTTGTCAGCACTTGATTTCGTTGACCCAGAAGTGGAAAAATATAAACAAACTCATGCAAATGCATGTAAACATACTCGAAGATATGTATATCTTTATAGCTAGTAATTTTCAAAGAGCATTGTAACGTTTACCTACTACTTACGTAAAGGTATTAAATATTCCAAAAGAGCATTATGAGGACATTTCTTTGCAACTTAAAAACTGTAAAAGTGCCGTCCAATATCCTAAAGTGTGTGACTTGTTGAGAGATAAAATTATCTAATTGTTAATATTTTAATGCGATTAAGTCAATCGTACTTTAATGTACATCATTATAGTAAGTAATTTACAAAAGCACTTTACAAGTTTAACCTTTCATTTAAATACTTAATATATTAAATATTCTAAAAGCATCTTTCATGAACATTTCTGTGCGACTTATAAACAGTAAAAATGCAGTTCTACATCCTAAAGTGTAGGATTTTTTTTGGCGAAAAAAAACAGATTTTTAAATTTATTAATGTGGTTAATTTAGTTATACTTTAATATAGATCGTTATAGTAATTTTTAAAAGCTATATTTAACGTTTCCCCTTCACTTATACACGTAATGAGATTAAATATTCCAAAAACGTCATCTGTAGGCATTTCTTTGTAACTTAAAAACAGTAAAAATGCAGTTCTATATCCTAAAGTGCAGGATTTGTTGAGCGATAATCCCTAAGGATATCCGACATGATTTCTTTTAAACTCAGCCTATACTTTGATATTTAATCCGCACGATGTCACTTTTAAGCCTTCTGTTTCGAAAAAGTCACGAGTCACGAAAATAACCCCACTAAAAAGTTTTCCCCCCGCTTCTCCGATCTTGGCTAAATCCTGTCTCCCCTTCCAAACATCGGCGCCTTTGATCTGGCGGGGGTGTTATTCCCCGACTTTCATCTCAGCCGTTCCTTCCCGGAGGAGAAACAACCAATGATGTCGCTGCAAAAATGGGCCCGAACCTTTCCTCATTAGCATATTTGGAACTGTCTTCTCTTTTCCCTTCTTGGAACAAAAATAGCAAAACCCTTTCGCAGCTGTATTTAAAGATGTCGTTTCGTATACGTGGATGTACATGGGGGGTCTAGTAGAAGTGGAGTAGTAATCGTACGGAGGTGCGTGATGTCACGTGACTTTGTAGTACGGGGAGGAGTTGGCAGACGATTCTTGACCTGGCGCTGTGCCCAGAAGGGGCGGATGCTCCAGAAAAAAAATGTTGCCCCCCCCCTCAAAAGTCACATAGAGAATAATTTCATATGCGATATAAAGCTTGATATATTTTTTTTAATGCCGACAAATTTTGTCATATTTTCTGACATTAATATTTTCTGTCATTTCTTTTTCTCATGCCGTGTTCTATATTTAGAAAATAATTATTCCAATATGTAAGCTCGATGCATTTTTAAAAAGGGTGAAAAGTTAAGAAAAGTTGGCCAGCAAAATGGGTCTTTTTCATTTTTGTATTATTATAAAGAGTTTTTTTTTATCATTTATAACTTACGTAATTTCCAACTACCTCTTTTTTAAACCTGACAAGCATATATATATATATATATATATATATATATATTATATATATATATATATATATCTATATATATATATATATATATATATATATATATATATATATATATATATATATATATATATATATATATATATATATATATTATATATATATATATATATATATATATATATATATATATATATATATATATATATATATATATATATATATATATATACATATAGATATAGATATATATACATATACATATATATACATATATATACATACATATATATATATATATATATATATATATATATATATATATATATATATATATAGATAGATATAGATAGATAGATATGGATATATATATATATATATATATATATACATATACACACACACACACACACACACATATATATATATATATATATATATATATATATATATATATATATATATGTTTGTGTGTGTGTGTGTGTGATTCCGCTGATGATTAAATTTCATTCGCTTTTTTTTAATCATCATTTGTAGTTATTTGTTACGATATTTGTGACTATATTTATTTTATCCGATAAGTGTTGCAAATTACTGTAAATAAGTTTTCACCCACTTACTGGAATCTTGGAATAAAAGAAAATTTATGCTGATGATATATTTATTGTAGTATTGTAGCATTCAAATATTATAAATTTATGTATGTATATAAAGAAAGGGACGTGGATACAGAAACACACGTGTCTATATGTATATTATTGTCAGGTCTTTCTTACAAGACTTCTAATTTTATAACAAATAATTTTATATATCTAAGCAAATACTCACTTGTTTGTTTAAAATTTATGTCGTATATTTTATATGAAATTTTACAATTATTTTAAAGCAGAATGTATTTTCAACAGATAGTTAGCGACTTTTGGTTCCAAATTGCCGAACATCACCGTTAAAGCGAATACGTATATTTACTAAATTCGATTACAATATCTGCTCCAAAATGGAACTCATATAAAACAGAATACATTGCAAGTTAAGGCATAAATAGCACCAATTCCAGCAAATTACATTAGGTTACGTACGAAAAAAGGAAGCAGAAAAAGAGAAATATTTTCAATAACTTTTGAATTTGATTTCGTAGAGAGCTATCAAAAAAGTAACAAAGCTGGTGTTAAAGTAAATTTGAAATCTGAAATTAAACAAAACCTTTCGCTTGAGAGAACAAAATTTTATAAGATAGTTGAGTACATGCATAGATATGTTGCTTGGAAGAATAACTTAATAATACGATTTAAGAATCCGAAAACAATCTATTCTGATTTACGTAATGCTAGTTATTTTGCGTGGTAACTTTTGTATTATTCGTTACGATATTTGTGAATCGATGTATTTTATCTGATAAGTGTTGCAAAATACTGTAAAAGAGTGTTTACCCCTGTACGCGAATCTTGGAATAATAGAAAGTTTATCTTGATGACAATTATTGTAGTAATGTAGTATTCATATATTATATATTCATGTATGTATATAAAGGCAGACACTTGGAAACAGAAAAATTCGTGTCTATGTGTGTATTATTGTCAATTCTCTTTTACAAGACTTCTAATTTTATAACAAAGATACAGAGGCGTACGCAAAATTTTTTCAAGTGCGGGAAGGTTCATAATTTTCAAGGATTTCTTTATAATTTAAAAAAATAATCGTCCGCATAATTTCTACTAAAATTTTTATTTTAGCTATTTTGTCTGAGCTCAAGGGGGATGTTTAAACCCCTAACCCCCCCCTTTTCGTACGCCCATGCAAAGAAAATTATGAATCTAAGCAAATATTCAGTTATTTGTTTAAAATTCATGTCATTATATATTTTATATGAAATTTTACATTATTTTAAGGAGAATATATTTTCAACAGTTAGTTATCGAATTTTAGTTCCAAATCTCCGAACATCAACCATTAGAGCGAATACGTATATTTAAAAATTTCGATTACAATATCTGCTCCAAAACGGAACTCGTATAAAACAGAATGCATTCCAAGTTAAGGCATAAATAGCACCAAATCCATCAAATTACATTACGTTACATACGGTAAAAGAAGCAGACAAAGGGAAATTTGTGGATAACTTTGAATTTGATTTCTTAGAAGGGTATCAAAAAAGTAACAAACCTGGTATTAAAGTAAATTTGAAATCTTTAAAAAAACAAAACCTTTTGTTTGAGAAGACGAATTTTTTCAAAATAGTTTAGTACATGCATAGGTATGTTGCGTGAAAGAGTAACATAATAATAAGATTTAAGAATCCAAGAACAATCTGTTGTGATTTATGTAATGATAGTTATTTTGCGTGGTAACTGTTGCAAAGGTGAAAACCCATTTACAGTAATCTGGGGAAAAACTGGGTTTAAGATTTCCCTATATTTATTGAAATAATGTAACATTTAGTTACACTGGAATTTATAGATGTGAATGCACGCACTCACACACATTTTTATATGTATATATGTATATACACATGTCTGTTGTCTTTCGGCCTATAATCAATGCTCTATTAAAAAGGAAATTGTTTTATTACACATATATATGGGTGTGGATATACATGTGAATGAGTTTGAGAATGTGTGTATATGTATATATATATATATATATATATATATATATATATATATATATATATATATATATATATATATATATATATATATATATATATATATATATATATATATTATATATATATATATATATATATATATATATATATATATATATATATTTATATATATATATATATATATATATATATATATATATATATATATATATATATATATATATATATATATTTATATTATTTATATATATATATATATATATATATATATATATATATATATATATATATATATATATATATATATATATATATATATATATATATATATATATATATATATATATATATATATATTTATATATATATATATATATATATATATATATATATATATATATATATATATATATATATATATATATATATATATATATATATATATATATATATATATATATATATATATATATATATATAAATATATATATATATATATATATATATATATTTATATATATATATATATATATATATATATATATATATATATATATATATATATATATATATATATATATATATTTATATATATATATATATATATATATATGTACATATATATATATATTTATATATGTATATATATATATATATATATATATATATATATATATATATATATATATATATATATATATATATATATATATATATATATATATATATATATATATATATATATATATATATATATATATATATATATTATATATATATATATATATATATATATATATATATATATATATATATATATATATATATATATAAATATATATATATATATATATATATATATATATATATATATATATATATATATATATATATATATATATATATATATATATATATATATATATATATATATATATATATATATATGTATATATGTATATATATATATATATATATATATATATATATATATATATATATATATATATATATATATATATATATATATATATATATATATATATATATATATATATATGTACATATATATTATACATATATGTATATATATGTATATATATATATATATATGTATATATATGTATATATATGTATATATATATATATATATATATATATATATATATGTGTGTGTGTGTGTGTGTGTGTGTGTAAAAATTATTTCCTCCAGTCACAATAATTATGTAGCCCCTGTTGTTTTTACTTGACCGGGCTACTGGACAAGAAGTAGCCTAATCAGCTAGCAGTAATAAAGATGTAGTCGGCCAACCTGGAAGAGAACGGCACATAAGTCCAAGTTTAATTGAAATTTTGTTTAAGAGCTGATAGAAAAGGACATCTTCACTAGTCAGCGGCAGACAAAAGAAAGACACAAAAATCACTTTCTCTAACAGAGGTGTACCCAAGAGCGAATACAAACAGAATTTAGTCAGCGAATTTAAGAGTTAAGATCAGGAAAAACTCGGAGCCATTTGCCGGCGACAGATGAAAAACGTGTTAAATAGATAGAAAGTTTACATCTATGGGACAGAAAGCTTTGGAAAATGTATCGAACAAATTTTAAGTCGAAGACGCTCCTTTGGTTAAGACCTTTAGAGGCTGGGAAAAAGATTTAAAGAATTAGAATGGGGGAGAGGAGGTTTTTAAGGAATATTAAAGTGAAATAGTATTGATATATTACATATATATGTGTCAGAATTTAACTGCACTGTCAGATTTTAATATTCAGATTTGCACTGCACTATTTTGTGATGTATATTAATTTTAGGTGTATTGATTAATATAAAAAGTTTTCATACCAATTTTGAGGCAGAGATCAATACACTTGAGAGGTGGTTGTCTAAGTTAGAATGTTGTCCTGTGTTAAGATTGTATACATATAAACACACACATACATATATATGTGTGTGTGTGTGTTTAATACTCATGACATTATATATAATATTTATTTCTTGATATATTTAATAATGTTTTGGCACGTGAACCACGTAATTGTGAAATAGAGCAACATTTTTGTCGTCTAATAGTTCACTTCTTATATTCATATTCTATGCTCAGTAGATAGTCAAGCAATTTTGGTGCTAAAGTGTTTTAGCTTTTTTCATTAGTTTGCTATGTATATTTACAAAATTCGATTACCATATCCGATGCCAAAAGTATTATATTACAAAACACACTTCCTGTAAAACTGTAAATTGCATCAATTCCTGCAAATTACTCTAGTTTAAATGCAAAAAACAAAGAAGAAAATCAAAAGTAAGTTCATCGATAACTTTTGAATCTCATTTCATACAAAGGTGTCAAAAGAGTAAATAGGACGGTCTTAAAGTAAATTTGAAATCAAGAAAAAATAAATAAATAAAATCTTTCGTTCGAGAAACGAAACTTTTCTAGATCGCTGAATATGAGTACAGATTTGTATCGCCGAAAGAATCAAGAAACAAATAAAATCACATCGAAGCTCTGCTCGAGAAAAGTACGAGAATCAGCGATGCAAAGAGAGCCAAGAAA
Organism: Pardosa pseudoannulata; assembly: GCA_032207245.1. NCBI lineage: Eukaryota > Metazoa > Arthropoda > Arachnida > Araneae > Lycosidae > Pardosa > Pardosa pseudoannulata. Next base: position 90,460,557 of record CM063497.1, on the reverse strand, counting down.
CACGTGGAGAACCATTTAGAAAACTTTTTTCGAGAACGTTCTGCGTATCAAAATGGCGAAACAAAAATCGCGAACGTTCAGGAAAATTTACATGATATCTACGATCTTTTCCTATCTGATTTGACAAAGGTAACAAAAAAAAAGTAAAATAAAGTAAAATAAAAGCAAAAAAGACGCGTACCTGGACGTTGTTAAGAACTTATCATACTTTCTTCCAGATAAAATTCAGAACAGAAAAGAAAAAATCGAAAGAAAGCTCATAGATACATATAGTTTGAAAAAATTAAAAAATTGTGAGTAAGAGAGAGATGTGGGATGGGGGAGCTGAAAGGGGGGCTATTTCGGGAAAAAGGATGATGAAAAAAATAAAACTTTAAGCAGAGATCGCTACAGTTCCTCACTACCCCCCTCCCTTATTCCAACCACACAACCACAGAACGTGTGGGGGTGGGGACGACCGGAGAAAAAGAAGAAAAAACTGGGTGTGTGTGGTGGGGGGTCCCTAAAAAAACCCCGAAACGATAGTCAGTTGGTACACACGCACAGACATACATCAAACACACATGCCGCCAAAAATTTATACTGATTACCCTCACGATTACCATAAAGTACTGGGCGAATTACACTCAGCCAGTAATGTGTTTTTCTCTCAAATCATGGGTGGGCAAGGCAGCTGCCACCTTATTCTTACGGTAAAAAGGGAAGATGAAAAAAATAATAAAAAGTAGAAATTTTTTTCTCCTTTTTCTCCTTGCCTCCCCCACCCCCCTCGGGGTAAAAATTGTGTGAGGAGGAAACATATTGGTGGAGGGTGGGATATGAAAAGTTTCGGTGGCTAAGTTGTTTTTAAAACTTTTTTTTTTCAAACGGTAGCAGAAATTTTTTTTAGGGGTGTAGAATCGGACATCCTTCTATTTTTTACCTCAGTTTTTTTTTTATTTCTCTTGGGGGTGGGGGTAGGACAGTTCGAAATTCGGACCAATGAGAGAACTTTGGAGCGTGTGGAAGAACATTTTGAATAAGAAAGAGGCTTTAATATTTCGATTGTTTATGTCCTAAAATGCTTTAAATATGCAAGTTCCCGAAAGCCAGTGAAATGTTTAAAACTTTTAAAAGGGGGAATAATGGTCGTTCGCAAATTAGTTCTCCAAGTTTACTCCCAGACACCACCGCTCCCCCACCTGATGCGTTTGAAGATTAATAGCACTACGGAAAGTTTTTAGTCTTATCTATTTCTTCTTTTAATGTTATTGATAGACGCTTCTTCAGGCACACACACACATATATATATGCATAAAGTTTAGCATATGTTTCAATGAATGTATTTATGAATATGTTTTTTTTTAATTTTTTTCCTTCAAAAAGCCTTTTTGTTTTTGATATTAACTTAGAGTTTTGAAACTTTGATCATGAATGTATACTAAAATAAAATTTAAAATTTTTTAAATTTCAGTTTTAAAATTTTTGAATTTAAAAATTTAAATAGCTTTTTCCATGTGGCTTTTTTCTATCTGTAGAAAGGAAAAAATAAATTAACTTTCTCTAAGTGTTTTCTCACATATACACGGAAATGTTAGAATTGAAAAATTGTAAGAGGTCCAGGACACAAAATTCTATTTTTTTTAAATTATAATCACTTTATAAATTTCTTTAACTGAAATATTGGCTTATACAAAAACAATCAATTGTTATTTTTTTAACTTCAGTTTTAAAATTCTTAAAATTTAAAAATTTAAGTAACTTTTTCAAATTCTTTTTTTTTTACTTTATGTAGAAAAGAAAAAATGAATTAATTTTCTCTAAGTGTTTTCGCCATTCACTCGGGAGTGATAAAGTCTAAGGGAACCAGGACTCAAAATTCTATTTTTTAAATTATAATCACCTTATGAATTTTCTTCCTGAACTGTGTGTTTATACAGAAACAATCAGTTGTTAAGATTTTTTTTAAATTTCAGTTTTTAAAAAAATTTTTATTTAAAATTTTAAGTAGCTTTTTTCTATTGGTTTTTTACTTTATGTAGAAAAAAAATGAATTAATTTTCTTTACGTGTTTTCTCTATTGACACGAGAGTAGTAGAATTGAAAAAGTCTAAGGGGTCCAGAACACAAAATTCTATTTTTTAAATTATAAGCCCTACATGAAATTTTCTTCTTAAATATGGGCTTATAGAAAAAAAAACTGCTGACATTTTTTAAATTTCGGTTTATATTTTTTTTTAATTAAAACTTTAAGTAGCTCTTTTCAAATGGTTTTTTACTTTATGTAGAGAAAAAAGGAATTAATTTTCTCTACGTGTTTTCTCTGTTTATAAGACAGAGGTAAAATTGAAAAAGTCTAAGGAATCCAGGACACAAAATTCTATTTTTTTTTTAATTTAATCACTACATAAATTTTTTCCTCAAATATGGGCTTATACGGAAACAATCAATTGTTAAAATTTTTTAATTTTCAGTCTTAAAATTTTTAAAATTCAAAAATTGAAGTAACTTTTCAAGTAATTTTTTACTTCAAGTAGAAAAAGAATGAATTAATTTTCTCTACGTGTTTTCTCTATTCACACGGGAGCGGTATAATTGAAAAAGTGTAAGAGGTCCTGGACACAAAATGCTATTTTTTTAAATTATAATTCCCTTATGAAATTTTTTCCTAACATATGTGTTTATAGAAAGATAATCAATTGTCAAAATATTTTTAATTTCAGTTTAAAAAAATCTAAATTTAAAATTTAATTAGATCTTTCCATATGGCTTTTTTTTAAGTAGAAAAGAAAAAATAAATTAACTTTCTCTAAGTGTTTTCTCCATTCATACGGGAGTTGTAGAATTGAAAAAGTGTAAGAGGTTCAGGACAAAAAATTCTATTTCTTTTAATTATAATCTTTACATAAATTTCTTTTCCTGAAATATAGGCTTACACAAAAACAATCAAGTGTTATTTTTTTAACTTCAGTTTTAAAATTTTTGAAATCTAAAAATTTAAGTGGCTTTTTTCAAATTCTATTTTTTTACTTTATGTACAATAGAAAAAATGAATTAATTTTCTAAGTGTTTTCTTCCTTCACGTGAGAGTGATAGAATTAAAAAAGATTAAAGGGTCCAGGACACAAAATTCTATTTTTTAAATTATAATTATCATATAAAAATTTTTCCTCAAATATATGCTTGCACAGAAACAATCAGTTGTCAATATTTTCTTAATTTCAATTTAAAAAATCTAAATTTAAAAATTTAATTAGCTTTTTTTTAAAAGGATTTTTTACTTTATGTAGAAAAGAAAAATAAATTAACTTTCTCTAAGTGTTTTCTCCATTTAGACGGGAATGGTAGAATTTAAAACATGTGTCCAGGGCACAAATTTTTTAAAATTATAATCACCTTATGAATTTTTTCCTCAAATATATGCTTACGGAGAAACAATCAATTGTCAAATTTTTTTTAATTTTAGTTTAAAATATCAAAATTTAAAAATTTAATTAGCTTTTTCCAAATGATTTTTTACTCTATGTAGAAAAAGAATGAATTATTTTTCTTTATTCACACGGGAGTGGTAAAATTGAAAAAGTGTAAGAGGTCCAGGAGACACAAAATTCTACTTTGTTTAATTATAATCACTACATAAATTTCTATTCCTCAAATATGGGCTTATACAAAAACAATCAATTGTTAATTTTTTTTAATTTCAGTTTTAAAATTTTTAAAATTTTAAAATTTAAATAGCTTTTTAGGCTTTTTTATGTAGAAAAGAAAAAATAAATTAATTTTCTTTAAGTGTTTTCTCCATTCACATGGGAGTGGTAGAACTGAAACAGACTAAAGGGTCCAGAACACAAAATTCTATTTTTTATATTATAATCACCTCATAAAACTTTTTCCTCAAATATAGTCTTATACAAAAACTGTCAATTGCTAAAATTTTTGAAATTTCAGTTTTAAAATTTTTAAAATTTAAAAACTTAAATAGATTTTTCCGTATGGTTTTTTTTCTTTACGTAGAAAAGAAAAAATGAATTAACTCTCTTTAAGTGTTTTCTCCATTCACACGGGAGTGGTAGAATTGAAAAAGACTAAAGTGTCCAGGACACAAAATTCTATTTTTTAAATTATAATCTCCTTATGAAATTTTTTCCTCAAATATGTGCTTATAAAAAAACAATAGTTAAATTTTTTTTATTTTATTTTTAAAATTTTTTAAATAGCTTATTTTCAAATGCTTTTTTATTTTATGTAGACAAAGAGTGAATTAATTTTCTCTACGAGTTTTCTGTATTCATACGGGAGTGGTAGAATTAAAAAAGTTTAAGACGTCTAGGACACAAAATTCTATTTTTTTTTTTAATTTAATCACTACATAATTTTTTTCCTCAAATATAAGCGTAAACAAAGACAATCAATTGTTAAAATTTTTAAATTTCAGTTTTAAAATTTTTAAAATTCAAAAATCTAAGTAGCTTTTTCAAGTGATTTTTTACTTCATGTAGAAAAGGAGTGAATTAATTTTCTCTATGTGTTTTCTCTATTCACACGGAAGTGGTAGAATCGAAAAAGTCTAAGGGATCCAGGACAGAAAATTTCCTTTTTTTTAACTATAATCGCTACACAATTTTTGTTCATCAAATATGGGCTTATATAAAGACAATCATTTGTTAAAATGTTTTCAATTTCAGCTTTAAAATTTTTAAAATTAAAAAATTTAAATAGCTTTTTTCAAATTTTTTTTTTTTACTTTATGTACAAAAAGAATGAATTTTCTCTTCACGTTTTCTCTATTCACACGGGTGTGGTATAATTGAAAAAGTGTAAGAGGTCCTGGACACAAAATGCTATTTTTTAAATTATAATCCCCTTATGAAATTTTTTCTTAAATATGTGTTTATACAAAGATAATAAATTGTCAAAATATTTTAATTTCAGTTTAAAAAAATCTAAATTTAAAAATTTAAGTAGATCTTTCCATATGGCTTTTTTCTTTAAGTAGAAAAGAAAAAATAAATTAACTTTCTCTAAGTGTTTTCTCCATTCATACGGGAGTTGTAGAATTGAAATAAGACTAGAAAAAGACAAAGAGTCTGAAATGCTATCTAATTTTTAAATTATAATGGGCATTTTTTTAAATCATAATGAAGTTATATGGATGAGTTCTATTTTTTAAATTATAATCACTTTATGAAATCTTTTCGTCAAATGTGTTTATATAGAGACAATCAATTGTCAAAATTTTGAAATTTCAATTTAAAAACTTAAATTTAAAAATTTAATTAAATTTTTTCAAATGATTTTTTTCACTTTATATAGAAATCTATGAAGAAAAAAAGGAGTTAATTTCCTCTCTTCATGTGGTAGTGTCAAAGGAGATAATAATGAGAAAAACCTTTAATTGTGAAGCTTTTATGTTTTTACTTTTTATGAATTACTCAATTTATAATATTCTGCAATATAAATTAATTAAAGTTCAGCATTTACTGATTAAACTTACTATTTATTTTCTGTTTTACATAATAATTTACATTTAATTGCACATCTTTCTAAAATTATACCAAATCAAACATTAATAAACTTAAATTTTATTGTTATTCAGTAAATATTTTACACTTTTTTTTAAATTCAGGACGGAATTTTAATTATAAAATATTAATTAAAGAAGTTAAAGATTTCTCAGATGGGTTTATAAATAGAACAGCCACGCTGAATCGAAAATGGCTTTCACTAACCACGTGGGACTATCAAAGAGATAATAATGGAAAAGAAATTCAAAATGGTGAAATTCACTCATCGGTGTGTTAACTACTCGCTTTGCGTTAAAACAAAAATTTCCCCCCAAAACGCTTTACAAACCAATTTCTGAAAAGTTTCAAATAAAAATTTTCTATATTTCTTTGCTTGCAAGCCATTTGAAGTCAACTGTTCCCACACACCTTTCGCTGACTCTCCGGTAGTCACTTGGCGCCTTGTTTGGCGCTAACGACTTGCCCGATTCCCTCATTAGCATAGCTAATTAACAAGCAATTCACCTCAGATTCGCTCCCCTCTTCCACCCCCTGCGTCGTTTCCCACTCTGCCCTTTCTTTTCCAAGCCCCTGAAATCGAGAGAGCCTCTTTTATATCAGGAGCGCCGCACACTAAAACGTTAACACACACACACACACGCTCGCATGCAATTTTTGATCTTCTTTGCTTTTGTTCCCCCACAAAACTCGTTGTTATAGTAGTCTTCTGGCTTTGTAACTTTAGGAAAAGATGCCGTCATTTGTCGGAGAGTAACTCCAGTTTTATGGTGAAGGCTTGTTTTAAAGTTGCTCGTGTATTGCGCGCGCCGGGAGGGTGGGAATGTGGGTGTGTGGGTCTCAAAAAGGAGTTGAAAAGGCGCTTTGTTGGTGGTTTTATATAATTTTTTTTAATCTTATAACAGTTCAATTACAATTATACTTGACTATGACATGTAAACAATTTGTAATGACTTTATATTATCGATTTACAATCGACAAATTTTAACTTTCCTAGCGAGTAATATTTAGCTAAAATCCAAATGAATACTAAGAGAGTCCTTTTCAGGTTTTATGACAAGTGAATAATTTGTTATGATGGTATATTATTGATTTAAAATCGAAAACTTTTATCTTATCCTAGTGGATAATATTTAGCTAAAACTCAAATTAATCCTAAAAAAGTCATTTTCAGCTTTTATGACATGTGAACAATTTGTAATGACTTTATATTAAACTTTCAGGACATATGAACAATTTGTAATGACTTTATATTACCTCTTTACATTCCACAAATTTTAAATTTCCTAGCGGTTAATATTTTTGTAAAATCCAAATTAATACTAAGAGAGCCCCTTTCAGGTTTTATGACATCTGAACAATTTGTATTGACGTCATAATTTTGATTTACAATCCGAAAATGTTATCTTATCCTAATGGATAGTATTTAGCTTAAACTAAAATTAATAATAAAAAAGTCATTTTCAGGTTTTTTGACATGTAAACAATTTGTAATGACTTTATATTATCGATTTACAATCGACAAATTTTAACTTTCCTAGCGAGTAATATTTAGCTAAAATCCAAATGAATACTAAGAGAGTCCTTTTCAGGTTTTATGACAAGTGAATAATTTGTTATGATGGTATATTATTGATTTAAAATCGACCAATTTTATCTTATCCTAGTGGATAATATTTATCTAAAACTCAAATTAATCCTAAAAAAGTCATTTTCAGCTTTTATGACATGTGAACAATTTGTAATGACTTTATATTAAACTTTCAGGACATATGAACAATTTGTAATGACTTTATATTACCGATTTAAATTCCACAAATTTTAACTTTTCTAGCTTATAATTGTTCTGTAAAATCCAAATTAATACTAAGAGAGCCCCTTTCAAGTTTTATGATATCTGAACAATTTGTATTGACGTCATAATATTGATTTACAATCCGAAAATTTTATCTTATCCTAGGAGATAATATTTAGCTTAAACTCAAATTGATAATAAAAAAGTCATTTTCAGGTTTTTTGACATGGGAACATTCTCGACATATGAACAATTTGTAATGACTATATTATCAATTTACAATCGACAAGTTTTATCATTCCTAGCGAGTAATATTTAGCTAAAATACAAACTAATACTATGAGAATCACTTTCAGGTTTTATGACATGTGAATAATTTGTCATGATGGTATATTATTGATTTACAATAGGTAAATTTTATCTTATCTAAGATAATATTTAGCTAAAACTCAAATTAATACTAAAAAAAGTTATTTTCAGATTTTGTCACATATGAACATTCAGGACATATGAACAATTTGTAATGACTTTATATTATCGATTTACAATCAATAAATTTTAACTTTCCTAGCGAGTAATATTTAGCTAAAATCCAAATTAATACTAAAAGAGCTCCTTTCAGGTTTTATGACATCTGAACAATTTGTATTAAAGTCATAATATTGATTTACAATCCGAAAATTTTATCTTATCCTAGTGGATAATATTTAGCTTAAACTCAAATTAATAATAAAAAAGTCATTTTCAGGTTTTTTGACATGTGAACATTCACGGCATATGAACTATTTGTAATGACTTTATATTATCGATTTACAATCGACAAGTTTTATCTTTCCTAGCGAGTAATATTTAGCTAAAATATAAATTAATACTATGAGAGTCACTTTCAGGTTTTATGACATGTGAATAATTTGTCATGATGGTATATTATTTATTTACAATAGGTAAATTTTATCTTATCCTAGCGAATAATATTTAGCTAAAATCCAAATTAATACTAAGAGAGTCCCTTTCAAGTTTTATGAAATGAAAACAATTTGTAATTACGTTATATTAATGATTTACCATCGAAAAATTTTATCTTATCCTAGAGGATAATATTTAGCTAAAACTCAAATTAATACTCAAAAGGTGATTTTCAGGTTTTGCGACATGTGAACATTTAGGACATATGAAAAATTTGTAATCACTTTATATTATCGATTTACAATCGACAAATTTCAACTTTCCTAGTGAGTAATATTTAACTAAAATCCAAATTAAAACTAAAAGAGTACCTTTCAAGTTTTATGACAAGTAAACAATTTGTAATGACATTATCTTTTCATTTACAATCGAAAAAATTTTATCTTATCCTAGTAGATAATATTTAACTAAAACTCAAATTAATTCTAAAAAAGTCATTTTCAGGTTTTGTGACATGCGAACATTCAGGACATATGAATAGTTTGTAATCACTTTATATTATCGATTTACATTCGACAAATTTTAATTTTCCTAGTGTATAATATTTCGCTACAACTCAAATTAATATTGAGCGTCCCTTTCAGGTTTTATGAAATGTAAACAATTTGTAATGACGTTATATTATTGAATTACCATCAAGCAATTTTATCTTATCCTAGTGGATAATATTTAACTAAAACTTAAATTAATATTAAAAAAGTCATTTTCAGGTTTTGTGACATGTGAACATTCAGGACACATGAACAATTTGTAATGACTTTATATTATCGATTTATAATCGACAAATTTTAATTTTCCTAGTGAATAATATTTAGCTAAAATCCAAATTAATACCAAGAGAATCTCTTTCAAGTTTTATGACACGTGAATAATTTGTTATAATTCTATATTATTGATTTACAATCAACAAATTTTATGTTATCCTAACGGATAATATTTCGTTAAAACTCAAATTAATACTGAGAGTTCCTTTCAGGTTTTATGGCATGTGAACAGTTTGTAATGAAGTTATTTTATTGATTTACAATAGAAAATTTTTATCTTATCCTAGTGGATAATATTTAGCTTCAACTCAAAATAATAATAAAAAAGTCATTTTCAGGATTTTTCACATGGGAACATTCACGACATATGAACAATTTGTAATGACTATATTATCGATTTACAATCGACAAGTTTTATCTTTCCTAGCGAATAATACTTAGCTAAAATACAAATTAATACTATGAGAGTCACTTTCAGGTTTTATGACATGTGAATAATTTGTCATGATGGTATATTACTGATTTACAATAGGTAACTTTTATCTTATCCAAGATAATAGTTAGCTAAAACTCAAATTAATACTAAAAAAAGTTATTTTCAGATTTTGTCACATATGAACATTCAGGACATGTGAACAATTTGTAATGACTTTATTTTATTGATTTACAATCAATAAATTTTAACTTTCCTAGCGAGTAATATTTAGCTAAAATCCAAATTAATACCAAAAGAGCTCCTTTCAGGTTTTAGGACATGTGAATAATTTATGCTGGTATATTATTGATTTATAATCTGCAAATTTTATCTTATCCTAGCGGATAATATTTCAAACTCAAATTAATACTGAGAGTCCCTTTCAGATTTTATGACATGTGAACAATTTGTAATGACGTTATATTATTGATTTACAAACAATAAAAAAAATTTATCTTATCCTAGGGGATAATATATAGCTAAAACTCAAATTAATTCTAAAAAAGTCATTTTCAAATTTTGTGACATGTGAACATTCAGGACATATGAACAATTTGTAATGACTTTATATTATCGATTTACAATCGACAGATTTTATCTTATCATAGCAGGTAATGCTTAATTTAAATCATAATAAATAATAAAAGAGTTATTTCCAGATTCTATGATATGTAAATATTCAGGACTTGTGAACAATTTGCAATGGCTTGATTATGAATTTAAAATGAGCAAATTTTATGTTATAGCAGGTAATATTAAGCTTAAATCCAAATTAATTCTAAAACAGTCATTTTCGAGTTATATAACATACACAATTCGTAATTACTATATATTATTGATTTACAATCGTCATATTTTATCTTATCATAGCGGGTAATATTTAGCAAACATCTAAATTAATTCTAAAAGATTTTTCCGGCTTTGTGACATGCGAGCATTCATGATATGTGAACAATTTGTAATGACTTTATGTTCGATTTTAAATCGACAATTTTTTCTTATCATAACGGGTAACATTAAACTAAAGTCAAATTAATACTAAAAGAGCATTTTCATATTTTGTGGCATGTGAACTATTTGTAATGACTTTATATGATCGATCTACAATCAATAAATTTGATCATATCACAGCTTATAATATTTAGTTAAAACCCATATTAATACTAAAAGAGTAATTTTCAGATTTTGTGACGTGTGAACATTCAGGACATATGAACAATTTGAAATGACTTTATTTTATTGATTTATAATCTACAAAATCTTTTTTAGCGGGTAATATTTATCTAAAATCATAATTAATACTAAAGGTTCACTTTCAGGTTTTATGACATGTGCATTTTCATTACATGTGAACTATTTGTAATGACTTTAACTGATCGATTTACAATCGACAAATATTTTCTTGTCATAGCTTATAATATTTAGCTAAAACTCAAATTAATGCTAAAAGAGTCATTTTCAGGTTTTAGACATGTGAACGATTTGAAATGACTTTATATTATCGATTTACAATAGACAAATTTTATCTTTTCATAGTAGGTAACATTTAACTAAAATTCAAAGTAATACTAATGGGTCATTTTCAGGTTTTATGACATGTGTACATTCAGGACATGTGATCAGTTTTTAATTATTTGTATGAGTGATGTAATGTCGACAAATTTTATCTTTTAATAGCGGGTAATAATTAGCTGAAATCCAAATTAATACTAAAAAAGTCATTTTCAGGTTTTGTGTCATGTGAACAAGTTTAAATGGCTTTATTCGATTTACAATTAACAAATTTTATCTTATCATAGAGAGTAATATTTAGCTGAAATCCAAATTAGTACCAACAGATTCACTTTTAGTTTTTTAGACACGTGAAGAATTTGCTTATCGATTTATAATTGACAAATTTTAGCTTAGCATAGCTGGTAATATTTAGTTAAAATTCAAATTAATACTAAAAGAGTTATTTTCTGTTTTTGTGACGTGTGAACATTCAGGACATGTGAACAATTTGTTATGATTTTATGTTATCGATTTACAATCAGCAAATTTTATCTTATCATCATAGCGGGTAATATTTAGCTAAAATCCAAATTAATACTAAAAGAGTTATTTTCAGTTTTTCGTTCTTACTTCTATTCTGCAACAGTAATAATTTCTGTAGCTTAAAAATAATTGAATAGTTAACCATGATGTATTGTGAAGAATATATATATTTTATTTTTGTTTTATAATTGGTAATTTTTTTCCTTACTTCATGCTTATCATGATGTATCATCTTTGATTAAAATACGAACTAATGTTGAAAGCTACAATTTTATTATCAAATGCACACACACACACATAATTTTTTATATTTTTGCCTGTTGTTGCCCTATAAACCCCGCTGTTGTTCTAGTCTTAGTAACTTTAGAAAAAAGATACAGTCATTTGTCGTTTGGTAACTCAAGTTTAATGGCGAAGGCTTGTTTTAAAGTTGCTAGTGTATTGGTAGAGTGGGTGGGTGGGTCTCAAAACGGAGTTGCAAAGGCGCATATAACTTTGGTTCTGCAAGATGTTTGGAATATTATACTTATGAATGGCAAAAGACATTTATATCCTAATCAAAAATAATAAAGTTAATAGAATTAAATAGTAATTTCAATTTAATTTCTATGACGTATAAATGACAGAAAAGAAATTGTCTCTATTTATCGGTTGGTTTATGTAATTTATTTTTAGAAGATTTTGTTACACTTGTACATAGTTAAATCATTATGGCTACAAAGTAATTTCTAAGGCTTTTATTTTGGATTGCTGGTTAATTTCATGTAAAATAGAAATTTTATCTTTGTTTAAATAATATATTAGAAGTTAATGAATCATACCTTATACCGTTAAACTACCCATGCAAACCAATTTGTCGCTGTAAGATATTAAAAGCATGTGTATTTTTAGATGGTATCAGAAATTATTTTATAAATCCCTTATATAATAAAAGCCTAAGTTATCTATCCGTCTGTCCTCGAATTTATGTAGTGGTTGGACCTAGAATGGACAGAGGTATTCATATAGGATACTTAATGAGTTAGCAAAATTAGCAAAATAGTCATCATGCAATCTACAATTAATCCTGAGTTTGATTTTTATTAGATCTTCAAAAGACGAAGTAAATGTTCCTGATGTGGACTTTTATTTTGTAGAAAAAAAACGAAGGAAGTTTCCAATGTAGCCTTAGAACTCTTACAAGTTCGAATCCCCTGTTGTAAACCTAATAAATAAATCAAACGGAAAAAGAACAGATACCGTTCTCATAAACACCTCGTTTTGCAGGAGACTGAGATTGACTGCAATGCAAAACACAATTAATAGGATGGAATCATTATTGCATTCATCATTCCAGTTTGAACGTTAAGCAATCTACAATAAATAAGGAGTTTGATTTTTGCTAGATATTCAAAAGACGAATTAAAATTTCTGATGTAGATATATACTTTCTAGAAAAAGACGAAGAAAGTTTCCAATGTAGTCCTTGAACTCTTACAAGCTGGTATCCCCTGTTGTAAACCAAATAAATCAACCAAATGGAAAAAAAACAGATACCGTTCTCAAAAACACCTCGATCTACAGAAGACTGAGGTTGATTGCAATGTAAAACAAAATTAATAGGATGGAACCATTATCGCATTCATTATTCCAGTTTGAACGTCATGCAATCTACAATAAATCATGAGTCTGACTTTTGCTAGATCTTTAAAAGACGAAGTAAATGTTTTTAATGTGGACTTTTACTTTGTAGAAAAAGACGAAGAAAGTTTCCAATGTAGTCCGTGAGCTCTTACAAGCTGGAATCCCCTGTTGTAAACCAAATAAACCAACCAAACGGAAAAAAGAACAGATACCGTTCTCAAAAACACCTCGATCTACAGGAGACTGAGGTTGACTGCAATGTAAAACAAAATTAATAGGATGGAATCATTATTGCATTCATTATTCCAGTTTGAACGTCATGCAATCTACAATAAATCATGAGTCTGATTTTTGCTAGATCTTTAAAAGACGAAGTAAATGTTTTTGATGTGGACTTTTATTTTGTAGAAAAAGACGAAGAAATTTTCCAATGTAGACCGTGAGCTATTACAAGCTGGAATCCCCTGTTGTAAACCAAATAAATCAACCAAACGGAAAAAGAACAGATGCAGTTCTCAAAAACACCTTGATCTACAGGAGACTGGGGTTGACTGCAATGCAAAACAAAATTAATAGGATGGAATCATTATTACAGTCATCATTCCAGTTTGAACGTCATGCAATCTACAATAAATGAGTTTGATTTTTGCTAGGTCTTCAAAAGACGAAGTAAATGTTTCTGATGTGGACTTATACTTTGTAGAAAAAGGAAGTTTCCAATGTAGTCCTTGAACTCTTACAAGCTGGAATCCCCTGTTGTAAACCAAATAAATCAATCAAACGGAAAAAAGAACAGATACCGTTCTCAAAAACACCTCGATCTACAGAAGACTGAGGTTGACTGCAATGCAAAACAAAATTAATAGGATGGAATCATTATTGCATTCATCATTCCAGTTGGAACGTCATGCAGTCTACAATAAATCATGAGTCTGATTTTTGTTAGATGTTTAAGAGAAGAAGTAAATATTTTTGATGTGGACTTTTACTTTGTAGAAAAAGACGAAAAAAGTTTCCAATGTAGTCCGTGAGCTCTTACAAGCTGGAATCCCCTGTTGTAAACCAAATAAATCAATCAAACGGAAAATATCTTTCTTGGAAACACCTCATTATAGAAAAGGCAGAAGTGTCTGCAAAACCAAACCAATGGGATGGAATCATAATTGTATTCATCATTCCTATTTGTACCTCATGCAATCTACAGTTAACCGTGAGGTTAGATTTAACGAAGTCTCAAAACTACTAAATAAATATTTCTGATGCGGAGTTTTACTTCGTCTAAAAAGACGAAATAAGTTTCTGATGTGACCTTCTGCTCTTACAAGTTGGAATCCCCTGTAGTAAAACAAACGTATCAACCGAACGGTAGAGTACCAGATACCGTTCTCGAACACACCTCGTTCTCCAGGAGCCTGAGGTTGTCTCCACATACTTTTAAAACCTCGGCTATGCCCTGCCTCCTTCCCAAACAATGGAAGAAGAATACTTTTGAAAAGTTCCGAAGCAACCTCGAGTAGCGAGCACACACGTTTGTGCGCTCCGTCGACAAAAAGATCAAAAATATTTCGCTTTAACGGTTAGAGTGTGGCGCACTTAATAAAAGTGTCTGTCGCGGGAAGAAAAGGTCGCTTTGCAGCCCGAGACGGGTGTTAATTAGCTATGCTAATGAGAGGAGGGAGCAGAGGTCGTTAGCGCCAAAGTCGGCTCGCCAAGAGACTAGGAAGATGCCGAGCGGAGATCCCTGTGAAAATGAAATCCTTTCGCTTGTCTGCGGAAAATCTGAGCGATTTACAAGACTTTATATATATATATATATATATATATATATATATATATATATATATATATATATATATATATATATATATATATATATATATATATATATATATATATATATATATAATATATATATATATATATATATATATATATATATATATATATATATATATATATATATATATATATATATGTATATATATATATATATATATATATATATATATATATATATATATATATATATATAAACATAGATATACATATATATATATATATACATACACATATATATATATATATATATATATATATATATATATATATATATATATATACATATATATATATATATATATATATGTCAGGATATATATATTAAATTGTAGATTAATTTTAAAAGATTTTAAGTAGGGATTCATTACTGGGAGTGACGAGGCGTGATGAGTTAGCCACATAAATACGGCTTACGCGCAGTGATCGGTGCAGAGAGCAGTGTGCACATTCCACGGACAGACCTGTGGCTACCCGAAGGAGCTAACCCTGCCTTTGTTAAAAGTTGGGCGCCAGTGTGCGAGGCCATTGAAGATGGTTGATGATTAGTGTGCTCTGAGATTTGAATAAAGCGATGAAAATGTACTCATGACTGTAGTGTCGTTTAGTTGAATGTGTCATATATATACATGCCGCTTCATAAATTCGAGAATAGACGGACAGATAACTTAAGTTATTATTAAATAAGAAATAAAAGTTAAAATTGTAATTTGGTTATTATATAGATGCATAGAGTTCTTTCACTTCAGGTTCAAGGTAAGATGTTTGCTATGATAAGGAGTCACTTGCCAAAAACTTTGCTGTAAACGAACTTTTCTTCCTGGAAATCCAACACTTTTGTTAAGTGCAACAGAAACTAACCCCTAAGCTTGAGTGCACATACATCCTTTGCTATCTCTTCACAACTTTTGAAAAGTTCTCTACCTTCATTGTTTAATACGCAATCTGATGTTTTAAAAGTAGAGAACACCCCTCCCCCCTCCAAAGATGCAACATTCGATGCTTCGAATGAGGCATTTCAGGGAACCTTTGGCGTTCTTTTTCCGTTCTGGATGATATCTTTGCTTTGTAATTGGATTCTGTATCTTAAGGCTTAGAGTAACAACGTTAAGATGAGTCGGGCTTAGTAAATGTTATGCTTACTTACAAAAGCAAAGGAATATATATATATATATATATATATATATATATATATATATATATATATATATATATATATATATATATATATATATATATATATTATATATATATATATATATATATATATGTATATATATATATATATATATATGTATATATGTATATATATATATATATATATATATATATATATATATATATATATATATATATATATATGTATATATATATGTATATATATATGTATATATATGTATATATATATATATATATATATATATATGTATATATATGTATATATATATATATATATATATATATATATATATATATATATATGTATATATGTATATATATATATATATATATATATATATATATATATATATATATATATATATATATATATGTATATATATATATATATATATGTATATATATATATATATATATATGTGTGTGTGTGTGTGTGTGTGTGTGTGTGTGTGTGTGTGTGTATATATATATACTAGACGCTGTCCTGTTTTTACGCAGTAAATCCAAAAACTGTAAATTTTTTTTAAATAAATTATAATTTGAACCATTTTGATGGAAAAGTAAGGAAATAAACTTATTTTAAAAATACTTGAAGCCACCACGCGTACAGTCATCACAAGCGTAATTAGATTAAATTAAAATTCCCACATCACCCTACGGGGATTCGATCCGTGGTCTCCTTGTACAGAAACTCGTTGAGTCTACCATTGCCCACGTTAGCAGCGAAATGTTTCGAGCGGCATTATAATAACCTCAATAAGCGTGGATTTCTGGATTTTTAATTTAAAAAAACATTTTCTATCGGATCAGATTGTGAATCTAAACCATCCTAGGAACAACTTAATTACATACACAAAATTTCATCAAAATCAGTCCAGCCGTTTATGAGGGAATGGAATAAGGTATCATTAGAAATTAGGTAACAAAGAATGAGACGGGGAAAAAGAAGAATTTTGGATACCTATTTAAAGATCTAGGAGGATTTATCTATTTGGATATCTATTTACTAATCTATTCAATTCAAATTCTATATATTGCGTAATGTGATGTCAGTTTTTAATGAACTTTATCTCATATTAACAACGTTCTTTCATTTTCCAGTTATTTTGAAGAGGAACAGTACATTCGAACGAAATGTTTGGTTTGGTATAGTTTGGAGCGATACACGAAGACTTATGAAATCGGGACGTATTACTTAAAGCCTATTCCAAACATTTATGAACTTTAGAGCAGAATAGCGCTCTACCATTCGGACATTTTTCGGCCTCAACAAAAGGTAAGACAGTCATTTAGTGTGTATAAAACGCTTCCGGTTCATACAAAACCTTTTAATTTTAATTCGTTGGATTTAATACCAATAAGTAACGAGCAAAGAAATTATGCAGTATAAAATTAACAAAAAAAAACTTTTCAGTCTCTTTTATGAAAATTAAAGTTAACAAAATTTTGAGAATTGCTATATATAAATTGGTATTCCAGATGAAGTTGAAAAAATTGTTTAGTTCATCATGATTAACAATGGATTTATCGAACCAATCATATATAGTCTATATTTACTGTGAAAATTTAAAATCAATAAGTTTGTGTGTTTGAATTTTATACTTACCCCCACGGTTTGCCGACGATTCGCCAAATTTTGGAAATCATTCATATATACCGCCAAATATTATATATTGACTCTGTCCATCCTATCATGTAATATGACAAGATAAATTAAAGGTGGCAACTAACAACCGGCCAGTAAAGTGTTTTACTGATCAAGTCATATGACAGGCTATATGCTAGTTAGGTATAATTCGCCACCTATTTATTTTTTTTTAAACCATGAGAAATATTATATCAGGAGGGGGGTGAGTTTTCAAAAAAGCTAATATATTGATTAAAAATTGTATTTCTAATATTATAAATACGAAATGCAATAAAACACAATGAAAATATAGGTAGAGTTTCATCATAGGTCTATAGTGTATTTACTGTGTATATTTGAAATCAATATGTGCAATAGTTTTTTTTTACAGCGAGCGCAAATTAAAAAAAAACACCATTTTCAGTAAAATGCACTTAAATTTTTTATAACTACTTTAAAAGCTGTGATATTAAATAGAAAAATTGTATAGTTTTACAGGTTCTAATTCGAGTATTTTAATGGGGATTTTAATGATTTGGAAATGTCCAAAGATTTTAGAAACATAAAAATTTTAAAAATTGAATTTTTGAAGGTTTAAAGGTATTAACAATCGATTTACCGAACCAATCATATATAGTCTATATTTACTGAGAAAATTTAAAATCAAAACATGCAATAGTTTTTATTTACAGCGCTCGCAAATTGAAAAAACGCCATTTTCAGTAAAATTGAAAATATTTTAATATAGCAATTCTTAAATTGGTATTCCAAATTAAGTTGAAAAAATTGTTTAGTTAATCATGATCTTATTAACAATCGATTTACCGAACCAATCATATATAGTCTATATTTACTGTGACAATTTAAAATCAATACGTGCAATAGTTTTTTATTTACACCTCTTGCAAATTCAAAAAACACCATTTTCAGTAAAATGCATTTAAATTTTTTATAACTTCTTCAAAAGTGTGATATTAAGTACAAAAAATATATAGTTTTATTGGTTCTAACTCGAACATTTCAATGGTTTTTTTTTAGATTTAGAAATGTCCACAAATTTTAGAAGCATAAAAATTTTTAAAATTGAATTTTTGAATGTTTAAATGTATTAACAATCAATTTCCCGAAACAATCATATATAGTCTACATTTACTGTGAAAATTTAAAATCAATACGTGAAATAGTTTTATATTTACAGAGCGCTCAAATTTAAAAAACACCATTTTCAGTAAAATTGAAGATATTTAAATATGGCAATTAAGAATTGCTATATTTAAATTGTATTCCAGATTAAGTTGCAAAAATTGTTTAGTTAATCATGATCTTATTAACAATCGATTTACAGAATCAATCATATATAATCTATATTAACTGTAAAAATTTAAAATCAATGCGGGCAATAGTTTTTTATATACAGCGTTCGCAAATTGAAAAAACACCATTTTTAGTAAAATTCACTTAAATTTTGTATAACTTCTTTAAAAGCCGTGATATTAAATACATAAATTGTATTGTTTTACAGGTTCTAATTCGAGTATTTCAATGGATTTTTTTTAAATGATTTAAAAATGTCCAAAAATTTTAGAAATATAAAAATTTTTAAAATTGAATTTTTGAAGGTTTAAAGGTATTAACAATCGATTTAACGAACCAATCATATAGTCTATATTTACTGTGAAAATTTAAAATCAATACGTGTAATAATTTTTTATTTACAACGCGCGCAAATTTAAAACACACCATTTTCAGTAAAATAGAAAATATTTAAATATGGCAATTAAGAATGGCTATACTTAAATTGGTATTCCAGATTAAGTTGCAAAAATTGTTTAGTTAATCATGATCTTATTAATAATCGATTTACCGAACCAATTATATATAGTCTATATTTACTGTGAAAATTTTAAATCTATACCTTCAATAGTTTTTTATTTAAAGTGGGCGCAAGTTGAAAACCCACCATTTTCAGCAAAATTGAAAATATTTAAATATAGCAATTAAGAATTGTTATATTAAAATTGGTTTTCCAGATTAAGTTGAAAAAATATTTTAGCTCATCATGATCTTATTAATAACCGATTTACCAAACCAATCATATATAGTCTATATTTACTGTGACAATTTAAAATCAATAAGTGCAATAGTTTTTTACTTACAAAACGCGCAAATTAAAAAAACACCATTTTCAGTAAAATGCAATTAAATGTTTTTATAACTTCTTTAAAAGCTGTGATATAAAGTACAAAAACTGTATAGTTTTACTGGTTCTAACTCGAATATTTCAACGGGTTTCTTTTTTTAAAGATTTAGAAATGTCCAAAAATTTTAGAAGCATAAAAATTTTAAAAATTGAATTTTTGAAGGTTTAAAGGTATTACCAATCGATGTACCGAACCAATCATATATAGACTATATTTACTGTAAAAATTTAAAATCAATACGTGCAATAGTTTTTTATTTACAGCGCGCAAATTGAAAAAACACCATTTTCAGTAAAATGCACTTAAATTTTTTATAACTTCTTAAAAATTGGTGATATTAAATACAAAAATTTTATTGTTTTACAGGTTTTAATTCGAGTATTTCGATGGGTTTTTTAAAAACTATTTAGAAATGTCCAAAGATTTTATAAACATAAAAATTTTAAAAATCGAATTTTTGAAGGCTTAAAGGTATTAACAATCGATTTACCGAACCAATCATATATAGACTATATTTACTGTAAAAATTTAAAATCTATACGTGCAATAGTTTTTTATTTAGAGTGCACGCAAATTTAAAAAACACCATTTTCAGTAAAATGCACTTAAATCTTTTATAACTTCTTTAAAAGCTGTGATATTAAATATAAATTGTATAGTTTTACAGGTTCTAATTCGAGTATTTCAATAGGGTTTTTTTTTTAATGATTTAGAATGTCCAAAGATTTTAGAAACATAAAAATTTTAAAAATTGCATTTTTGAAGGCTTAAAGGTATTACAATCGATTTAACGAACCAATCATATAGTCCATATTTAATGTGAAAATTTAAAATCTATACATACAATAGTTTTTTATTTAGAGTGCACGCAAATTGAAAAAACACAATTTTTTAGTAAAATGCATTTAAATTTTTTATAACTTGTTTAAAATCTGTGATATTAAATACATAAACTATACAGTTTTACTGATTCTAACTCGAATATTTCAATGGGTTTTTTAAATGATTTAGAAATATATAAAGATTTTAGAAATATAAAAATTTAAAAATCGAATATTTGAAGGTTTATAGGTCCACTTAGGTGAAAATGATAGACAGGGCTGAAAACTTGTAAATTTGTGAATTGCGTACGAAGCCTGGCAGCTGTTTCATCAGCCCAAGCAACTCCCGAATGCTTGTCGGCGCACATTAAAAATATTAAAATTCCGCGGAGCTCTATTAACATGTTCCCACGTGGGAATTCCTTTTTGAAGACACCTTCTTGGGCGTTGTGGTCGACCACTGATGCGTGTAGGCAACGCTGGTTCCCTGTTCATTTTTTTTTTATTCCTTTCCTCGTTGCCGGCTTTTGTACGTGCAACACGCTTTTCCGTGTATCGACGTCACCGAGAAATGGTTATTAATCTGTTTTCGATGCAATAAATCAGCGGGTGCCCGCGTAACTGCAACCGCAGTAACTTCATTCACCGAAATTAACGAACCATCGGCGAAGGCGCGAGGAACTTACACAAAAGGTGTCAAATCCAGAATGGAATCGAACAACCGGAAAATAATTTTCAAGAATAACGCACAAGCCCCCCTCCCGCGGTGAGAAAATCTAAACATCTCTCTAGCATTCTCCCAATTTTTTTCCCCTTTTCTCTGATTCCTCCCCCTTTTTTTTACAAGGGGAAAAATGTATCGTTGCACGTCGTCCACAATTTGCCCAAAAATTGGAGCTCTACATGACTTCTAAAAAACATGGGAAGGCAGTTTATTTTTTGTTCGAAAAAAAGGGGGAGGGTGTTGAAAAACATCGAGGGATCCGCGAGTATAAAAGGGGAGCAAATAGGGTGTCGTAAGGTCTTTCAAAAATAAAGGGGGGTGCCCCGTCGAGCGGAAACTTGCGAATGAAAGGAGACTGACTCTTAGCATTGTGGAGTCCGTTTTTTGTGTTTGTTTCTTTGTAAGGAAGGGGAGTGAAAAGTATGGGGAGTTGAGTTTTCTTTGTTGCTGCATGGTCTGAAGTATAATAAAATTTCTACAAAACAAGATTGCTGTATTTGGATCGCGTGTTGCACCCTACTAGGGCGATTTGTTTATTAATAAAGTAAAGTGCTCGTTTCTGTACGAATTGGATCAATTAGTGTAGAGATACTTTAACTGATTGACGCCTAAATCAATGTTTCTTAAACTTTTTATCGTATGGAACCATCTTTTTCCTCACAACGGGACCCCTAAATAAATACCAATTAAATAGAAACTATATATTATTTATCACTGATTGTATATAAACATAAAATAACATAAAAACTACATAGCATAAAGCAGCATAAAAAAGTAGATAACACTTACGAAAGGTGATATGAAAACAATATTTTTCTTAAATAAAGAATGCAAGTAAAATAATAATAATAACTGGCAAATAATAATAATTATATTTTTATCACTGATTAGATATAAACATAAAAACTAACTAGTATAAAATAGTGTAAAAATGCAGATAATACTTACGAATGATGATATGAAAAAAAAAATTCTGAAATAAAGAATGCAAGTTAAATAATAATAATAATTGACAAATAATAATAATTATATTATTTATTATTGCTAGATATAAACATAAAAACTAACTAGTGTAAAAAAGCATAAAAATGTAGATAATATTTACGAAAGGGAATATGGAAACAATATTTTTCTTAAATAAAGAATGCAAATAAAATAATAATAATGATTGGCAAATAATAATAATTATATTTTTATCACTGATTAGATATAAACATAAAAACTAACTAGAATAAAGCAACATAAAAATGTAGATAATACTTACGAATGGTGATATGGAAACAATATTTTTCTTAAATAAAAGATGCAAATAAA
Source organism: Pardosa pseudoannulata (assembly GCA_032207245.1). NCBI lineage: Eukaryota > Metazoa > Arthropoda > Arachnida > Araneae > Lycosidae > Pardosa > Pardosa pseudoannulata. The sequence goes on along the minus strand of CM063497.1, from coordinate 90,437,694 downwards.
ATAATAATAATAATAATTGACAAATAATAATAATTATATTTTCTATCACTGATTAGATATAAACATAAAAACTAACTAGTATAAAGCAGCATAAAAATATAGATAATACTTACGAAATATGATTTGGAAACAATGTTTTTCTTAAATAAAGAATGCAAGTAAAATAATGAAAATTGACAAATAATAATAATTATATTTTTTATCACTGATTAGATATAAACATAAAAACTAACTAGTATAAAGCAGCATAAAAATGTAGATAATACTTACGAAAGGTGATATGGAAACAATATTTTTCTTAAATAAAGAATGCAAGTAAAATAATAATAATAATAATTGACAAATAATAATAATTATATTTTTATTACTGATTAGATATAAACATAAAAACTAACTAGTGTAAAGCAGCATAAAAATGTAGATAATACTTACGAAATATGATATGGAAACAATATTTTTCTTAAATAAAAAATGCAAGTAAAATAATAATAATAATTGACCAATAATATTAATAATAATATAATAATAATAATGATGATGATGATGGTGATAATAATAATAAAAATAATAATGATAATTGATATATTAAGAATATTAATAATTGATATAAAATATTGATACTGATATTCAATATTAATAATTACTAATATTGACTATATTATATTGATATTATATATATATATATATATATATGATATATATATATATATATATATATATATATATATATATATATATATAATACCAATATACAATGTATATTATTATTATATATTTATTAATATTGAATATGTTTTTCAATTATTGGTATTGAATATTAATAATTGATATATTTATTGATATATTAAGTACCCCTAGTTGTACTGTACTGTCAAGTGTCGTTTGAATTGTCACATCGCTTTTTCTGTTTTCGATTGTTGCAGCTCTGACGTGTTAGCTGTCATTATTAATTACATGTAAGGAATTAGGGAAAAATTAGAGAACGATTTTATGGACTTTTAAAATATTTTTAAGGATCCTTTAGTGTTGTTGCCGAACCTTACGTTTCTGCATAACACAATTTGAGAAACCCTGGTCTAAATCATTATTGCTGGATATACAATGGAAACTCGTTTATATAATAAAACCCATTTACATGAAACATTCTGTAGTACGAAGAATTTCTCCGTCCTGGCAAAATGCTCATGAAACCTCTGTAATAATCTTATAACGCGAGACTCTTTAAATATAGATTGCGCAGCATTTTGAGCATATACCGCTTTATGTACAGTATGCCAGATACCAAGGACTATTAACCCTTTTCACTGGAGGGCTCCGGACCTACACCATTTAAAATTTGTCTTCAACCTCACGGACTCCGCTACGGATACAATGCAAAATAATTAGTTTTTACGATTTGTTTTTGTTCTTATGTTAAAAACTGTAAAATTATTTGCATTGTCTCCGTAGCGGAGCCCTCGAGTTTGAAGACAAATTTTAAATGTCTCCGTTCCGGAGCCCTCGAGTGCGAAGGCTTAATGTGCTCTGCTCTGACGAAAGTGATTGAAAAAAATTTAAGTTCTAGATCCTTTAGTGTAAAGAGTGAAAAAAGTGTCTCTCGGCAACAGTTGTGTGCCATACCGAGAGAAATGTTACTAATTACTTAGAACGTGTGATGTGTCATCTCACAGCAGTACTGTTGAATGGAAGAAAAAACATTGCTTTCGTAAAACGTGACTGTTAAGAAACTTTCAATTAGTAAGTCATCTTTTAGTTAGAGAAAAAAAGAGGGGAGAGAACAATAGCGCCCCCTTTTCGATGCCAGGAGAACTAATCTAACATTTTTTTTTTCTTTAACTTCAAAAAACCTACTTTCTTTTCCTTCCGATTGGTGTAAATCGTATCTATTAATAATTTGATAAAATTATCAATTTTTTAAATTATTAATCTTATATTATCAAATTATTAATTTTTAAAATTATTACTGTTATATTATCGAATTATTAATTTTTTAAATTATTAATGTTATATTATCAAATTATTAATTTTTAAAGTTTTCCTATGTCTTTTGGATCACCTAGTATCCAGTACATTTAATAATCATTTTCAGAAATTTCATTTCTTATCCTCAAACCCAATGTGACTGCACTGCACTAGCAAATTACAGAATTCTAATTTCAGTAATGGCAACACTACATACCCTCTGTGTTAAGTTCTACTGAGAGACTCCCAGTCAGTGTGTGTACCGTTCTTCAAGTAGCTCGTGTACTTAGCTTATCATAGTTAATAAATGTTTTTGTTAATTTAATTCACTTAACAATCAACTCTCACATGTGCACCAGGCTCAAACTAACACATAAAATTTAATATGTTAAAATGATCAAAAATGTAAAATGATCTATAAAGCAATTTAAAAAATTAAAAAAAAAGGTTTAAAGTAACATAGTAGGGTTTGATACTTAAAATCTTCAATCTAACAGCCTTTATTTAATTCATAAAACAAAAGGTTGTGCTCCTTTCAAGTGTTTATAAGTAATTTTATTAACGCACTAGCTCAAAAAAAAAGTTTAGTTTGGACATATCAGGTTGTATATTTTATATAACGTAAAAAATGTACACCAAATGAAAAAAAATTCACTAACCCACACGATAAATTTTTAAATATACATATTAGAGACAAAATTTTATTTCGAATTGAAATAAAATACCAGTTTTTTACCTGTAAGCTTAAAACTTAAAGCTATCTGTGATTTTAATTTTAAAAAACTGAAAAATTAAAAAATAGGTTGTGCAATGCTATGAAATAAAATATATTATTCATATCAATATAATTAAGGTTCACAGAAAAAACAGATAGCTAGCTTCTATTTAACATAAAAAATTAGTTTTTAGTTTAGAAATTTAAAAAATTATTTTGTGGGTAAGAGGATTTTTATTTTTCTATGTACATGTGAAAAAAATTACAAATAAAAAGAAGACAGACAAATTTAAAGTTATTTTGTGGGTAAGTGGATTTTTATTTTTTTTATGTACATTGAAAAAAATTACAAATTAAAAAGAAGTCAGACAAATTTAAAAATTTATTTTGCGGGTAAGTGGATTTCTAATTTTCCATGTACACATGAAAAAAAATTACAAATTAAAAAGAAGTCAGACAAATTTAAAAAGTTATTTTGTGGGTAAGTGGATTTCTAATTTTCCATGTACATGTGAAAAAATTACGCATTAAAAAGAAGTCAGACAAATTTAAAAAGTTATTTTAAGGGCAAGTGGATTTTTAATTTTCTATGTACATGTGAAAAAATTACAAATTAAAAAGAAGTCAGAAAAATTTAAAAAGTTATTTTGTGGATAAGTGGATTTCTAATTTTCTATATACATTGAAAAAAAATTACAAATTGAAAAAAAGTCCAACATTTTTAAAAATTACTATAAAAGCTGTTTTATATTCCTTTTTAGATTCATCTATAGTTCTGAATTCCTTTAATACATTAAAAGAATTTTTTTTATCATCGTTCTCTATACCACAAACAACTTACATAACCAAATTTTAAACAAGGGAAAAACTTTTAAATGTAAAAATGTAATATTTCCTTTCTTTTAAAAATAAGTAACAAATTTTGAATATTATATATTTATGTCCAAAGTTTTATTTGTAAGAATTATTTAAAGTTTTTGAAAGTGTACAAATTCATTACCATACGTATAAATTTTCTCTCATTGGAAATAGATAGCATTAAAATTTCTGGTGGTTAAATAAAACACCTAGCGCCATCTGTTGGATTATCTGTTAACAAATGGTGCAAAGCTTTTCTCTCTTTCTTCTTTTTTTAAATACAAAAGATATATTTGTGTATGGTTTAAAATAAAACGATTAAAATTACCAACAATAATGATTTTAAACTTGAATAATTAATGAAATAAAATACAGATTTTAATATAAGAGTTTTTAATAGTTTAGTAAATATATGAGAAATGCATTTGTCACATTATTTAAATTTATTCTCTTCTATTCAAATTCATCGTATTCGATTTCAAATACATAGATAAAAAATGTAAAACTTCGAAAGATTATGATCTTTTCAAAAAAAAATTAGTAAACATTTAATTTTTTTTCAGGAAATATGATATACAGCTGTAATTATTTAGAATGATTTTATTTACAAAGTAATTACAAACATATAAATAAAACATAGAAATATTTTGGCTTAACAATTATTAAGTTAACTCATCTTTTATAATCGTAATCGTCTCTCATGCTGAAATTTTGCCTTGCTAATGTGCGTAATGTAGCCATTTCCTTCTTTAGTTAATTAAAGTTGCTTTTTGACAAGATTGCGGTGTTAGAACAATATTGTAAAGATTTTTCTGCCAAGTTTAATTCGTTAAAGTTCTTTGTATACATTCATACATACAGAATGTCGATTGTATTCTTATCCAACAGCATTTTTTTCAGGATACTATTTCGCTAATTAACTTTCAAATGCTTTGATTTCGGACAACTTTCATGCACTTGATAAGAATTTTCGTTATAATTTCACATGTAAACATATAGTTATTTCATTTTTCTAAAATATGCAGCATTAAAAATAAACTGATGTTTTGTTGAGTACCAACTATTGCAGCGCCATCTGTTTATTAGTAACTATTGGTATAGATTTAAAAAAAAAATGAAGAAAAGATAAGGGAACACATCACATTTAAAACTTTAAAAATTCTATACTTTGGATTTTGCATTTTTAAAATCTCTGTACATATCTAAATCATTTAAAACAAACCCCATAAAAATATTCGAACTAGAACTTGTAAAACTACACAATCTTTTAATTTCATATCATAGCTTGTAAGGAAACTATAAAGACTTTAAATGACTTTTAATAAAAATGGTGTTCTTTCAATGGTGAAAATCTTTCACTTTAATATCATAGCTTTTTAGGAACTATAAAAACTTCAAATGAATTTTAATGAAAAGGGTGTTTTTTCAATCCTGAAAATCTTTCATTTTAATATAATAGTTTTTAAGGAATCTACAAAAACTTTAAATTAATTTTAATGAAAATGGTGTTCTTTCAGAGGTGAAAATCTTTGAATTTAATATTATAGCTTTTGACGGATCTATAAAAATTTTAAATTAATTTTAATGAAAATGGTGTTCTTTTAATGGTGAAAATCTTTCAATTTAATACCATACCTTTTAAGGAAACTATAAAAACTTTAAATGACTTTTAATAAATTTATGTTCTTCCAATGGTGAAAATCTTTCATTTTAATATCATAGCTTTTAAGGAAACTATAAAACTTTAAAAAATCTATACTTTGAATTTTATATTTTTAAAATCCCTGTACATTTCTAAGTCGTTTAAAACAAACCCCATAGAAATATTCGTATAACTTGTAAAACTACATAATCTTTTAATTTAATATCATAACTTTTACGGAAACTATAAAAACTTTAAAAGAATTTTAATGAAAATGGTGTTTTTTGAATGGTGAAAATCTTTCAGTTTAATACCATAGCTTTTAAGGAAACTATATAAACTTTAAAAGAATTTTAATGAAAATGGTGTTCTTTCAATCGTGAAAATCTTTCAATTTAATATCATAGCTTTTAAAGAATCTATAACAGCTTTAAATTAATTTCAAGAAAATGGTGTTCTTTCAATTTAATATCATAGCTTTTAAGGAAACTATAAACTATTAATATTGACAGTGATTCTTTGGTGGTATATATAAATGATGTCTAAAATTTAGCGAATCGATTGCAAACCGTGTGGTTGTGTATAAAAACAAACACACAAACGAATAAACGAACAAACGAACAAACTTCTTAATTTTCAATGATATATAATTTAAACGCTAGATATTTATTAGTCTGTGAAATAGACTCCTAGACTTTTATGTAAAGAATTTGTTGTTAATACCGGTGAAAAAGTTTTCATTCCAACACAAAATAACCGATGATTAAATTCAAAACTATGACATATGTACCTAATCTATTATTTAAGCCAAATATAAAGAAAATTATTTACGTAATATCGAAGTTCAGGGATACAACATATGAAAATAATGAAGACGATATTTAAATAATTTAAAATAAGAAAGAATTAAACGATATAGTTGAAGGAGTAACGTCATAATTCTAGAAAAAAAAATGTTATTTTTATTTACTTATTATGTGACAAATTGATAAATTTAATTGCCTGCTCTTAACTGGGGAAAATAGGACTTGAAATAATGGCGTTAAACACTCGAATATTCAATTTATCACATAATAAATTACCATTTTTTTTCTAGCATTATGACGTCATTCCTTTAACCATCTCATTTAACCATTTCTTATTTTAAATTATTTAAATATCGTCTGCATTATTTTAATACGTTTTATGACTGAACTTAGATATTACGTAAGTAATTTTCTTTCATATATTAGGCTTAAATAATAGAATAGGTACATATGGGATAATTTTGAATTTAATCATCGCTTATTTTTGTTGCGATGAAAATTTTATCACCGGTAAAACAACGTATTCTATCTACCTCCAGGGTGTAGTGGAAAGGATAGTTTCATTCTTTTACTTCCATTAATTACTGTGTCAAGAAATGTTGGGAAGAACTTAACGATAATTTCGACGTAGCTAAGAAAACTTTGAATTATCTTTCTAAATGAGTTCAACGTGATTCTAAACTGCATTCACTGCATCGGGAGACTATATTTATACCTCTAAACATTCCAGGTCCAACCTTTTCATAAATTCGAGAACAGACGGACAGATAACTTAGGCTATTATTATATAAGGGATTTACAGAGATACAGAGAAAGAAAAATCGTAAGTAGTAATAAGTCGAATCGCATTAAACAAATTAGCAGAATACTGCAGACATTTGTAGGAAAACGAAAGCATTTATGTTCATAAGCGACTCTTTTATAAGGCTCCTAGTTTTTTAGTCCTTATCGGGAAAAAAATCCCAAGTTGTTCCAAAGACAGCCAATATTGGAGGTACATCATCTAAACAGAGAAACTTGTATGGCCCTCGGTCAACAGCAGTGTACAGTTGAATGCATAGAACAGGGAAAGGCTTTTCCCCTAATAAAAAAGAGAAATCCTGTCTTGCCTCGATAAAAAACAGTCTTCATAAAAAATAAAGGATGGAAACCCTGAAAGTAAATACACTGGCTTTCGATGACACTGCCAGGGTGTTGGCAGAGACGGGGAAGTACTTTAGAAAGTGAGCTAATTCTGGAGGACACGGTGTAGCCAGCGAAAAATAAGAACGAAATCTGACGAAAAATATAGCAGTTCAGATTAGAGTACCAGAAAATTGTTATAGATGCTATTGATTACAATTTTGTATTAGTTTTTTACATTACCTGCATGTGTATCTTTATAATATGACTGGCATATAGCCCGTCATATGACGTATTAGTAAAAATTTTAATTTTCCACTATTGTAAAGTACCCTATGAGGCTGGTAGAAAAAATTATTTGTATTTTGGTTGAGAATTATCTGGTACACACTCAATAATTTGTTTATCTTCGTACTCCTCTAAAGTCTCATGATACAGTGAATGCAGTTTAGAATCAAGTTTAACTCGTTTAGAAAGATAATTCAAAGTTTTCTTAGCTACGTCGAAATTATTGTTAAGTTCTTCCCAATTAATTTCGCTGCAGTAATTAATGGAAGTAAAGGATTCACTACACCCTGAATGTAGATAGAATTCGTTTCTAATACCGGTGATAAAATTTTCTTTGCAACAAAAATAATCGATGATTAAATTTAAAATTATCACATATATATCTAAGCTAATATTTAAGCCAAATATAAAAGAAAATTATTTACTTAATATGTAATTTCAGTGATAAAACGAATGAAAATAATGCAGATGATATTTAAATAATTTAAAATAAGAAGTGATTAAACGAGATGGTTAAAGGAATGACGTCATAATGCCAGAAAAAAATATTATTTTTACCTATTTGTTGTGCGAAAAATTGATAAAGTGAATCGCCTGCTCTCAACCGAGTTAAATAGGTCTTGAAATAATGACATTAAACGCTAGAAAAGGGAGGAAGGGTAGATTTCGAACGTTTTAAAGACTACAGTATTTTTTGCCGTGATATGAAGCATATTTATTCCAATTAATTTCAGAATTGGATTGATAGTTTAAGAGAAGATAAACTTTACTCGCTTTGAATTTTGGTAACACTAACTCATCAAGAATCCAATATGGATGCCTCATCCTTTCCAGGTCCAACCGCTTCTTAAATTCGAAGGCAGACGGATGATTAAATTTAAAACTATCATATATGTATCTAAGCTATTATTTAACCCAAATATAAAAGAAAACTACTTACGTAATATCTAAATTTAGTTTGATAAAATGTAGGAAAACAATGCAGACGATATTTAGATAATTTAAAATAAGAAATCGTTAAATGAGATGATTAAAGGAATGACGTCATAATGCTAGAAAAAAATGGTATTTTTACTAATTTATTATGGAATAAATTGAATCGTCTGCTCTTAACCGGAGAAAGTAGGGCTTAAAATAATGGCATTAAACGCTCGAAAAGGGGGGAAATGTAGATTTCGAACGTTTTAAAGATGACAGTATTTTTCATTCTTACATGAAACCTCTTTATACCAATTTATTTTAGAATCGGATCGATAGTTTAAGAGAAGATAAACATCACTCGCTTTGAATTTTGCTAATTTTAACTCATGAAGAATCCAATATGGATGACTCTATCTATACCAGGTCCAACCTTTTCATAAATTCGGGGACAGACGGACAATTAACTTAGGCTATTATTATATAAGGGATTTACAGCTATATATAGAGGATTTACAGAGATACAAAGTAGATTTCGAACGTTTTAAAGATGACAGTATTTTTCATTCTTACATGAAACCTCTTTATACCAATTTATTTTAGAATCGGATCGATAGTTTAAGAGAAGATACTTCTTCGCTACAACTTCACTCGCTCTGAATTTTACTACTCTAACTCATCAAGACTTCAATATGGATGCTTCATCCCTTCCAGGTCCAACTGCTTCATAAATTCGGGGACAGACGGACAGATAACTTAGGCTATTATTATATATGGGATTTACAGAGATACAGAGAAAGAAAAATCGTAAATAGTAATAAGTCGAATCGCATTAAACAAATTAGCAGAATACTGCAGACATTTGTAGGAAAACGAAAACATTTATGTTCATAAGCGACTCTTTTCTATAGCTCCTAGTTTTTTAGTTCTTATCGGAAAAAACATTCCAAGTTGTTCCAAAGACAGCCAATATTGGCGGTACATCATCTAAACAGAGAAACTTGTATGGTCCTCGGTCAACAGCAGTGTACAGTTGAATGCATAGAACAGGGAAAGGCTTTTCCCCTAATAAAAAAGAGAAATCCTGTCTTGCCTCTATAAAAAACAGTCTTCATAAAAAATAAAGGATGGAAACCTTGAAAGTAAATACCCTCGCTTTCGATGACACTGCCAGGGTGTTGGTAGAGACGGGGAAGTACTTTAGAAAGTGAGCTAATTCTGGAGGACATGGTGTAGCCAGCGAAAAATAGGAACGAAATCTGACGAGAAATGTAGCAGTTTGAAGATTCAGATTAGAGCCCCAAAAATTTGTTATAGATGCTATTAATTACAATTATGTATTAGTATTTTACATTACCTGCATATGTATTTTTATAATATGACTAGCATATAACCCGTCATATGACGTATTAGTAAAATTTTTAATTTTCCACTATTGTAAAGTACCCTATGAGGCTGGTAGAAAAAATTATTTGTATTTTGGTTGAGAATTATCTGGTACACACTCAATAATTTGTTTATCTTCCTACTCATCTAAAGTCTCATGATACAGTGAATGCAGTTTAGAATCAAGTTTAACTCGTTTAGAAAGGTAAATCAAAGTTTTCTTAGCTACGTCGAAATTATTGTTAAGTTCTTCCCAATTAATTTCGCTGCAGTAATTAATGGAAGTAAAGGAATGAAAATATCATTTCCACTACACCCTGGCCACAGATAGAATTTGTTGTTAATACCGATGACAAAATTTTCATTGCAACAACAAATAATCGATGATTAAATTTAAAATTATCACATATATATCTAAGCTAATATTTAAGCCAAATATAAAAGAAAACTATTTACTTAATATGTAATTTCAGTGATAAAACGTATGAAAATAATGCAGACGATATTCAAATATAATAAAATAAGAAATGATTAAACGAGATGGTTAAAGGTATGACGTTATAATTATAGAAAAAAATGTTATTTTTATTAATTATTATGTGAAAAATTGATAAAGTTAATAGCCTGCTCTTAACCGGGGAAAATAGGGCTTGAAATAATGGCATTAAACGCTCGAATAGGGAGGGGAAGAGGTGATTTCGAACGTTTTAAAGACGATAGTATTTTTGCTGTGATATGAAGCATATTTATTCCAATTTATTTCAAAATTGGATTGATAGTTTAGGAGAAGATAAACTTTCCTTGCTTTGAATTTCGCTAACCCTAACTCATTAAGAATCCAATATGAATGCTTCTGTCCATTCCAGGTCCAACCAGCTTCATAAATTACAGGATAGATGGACAGATAACTTAGTCTATTAATAGATAGGGGATTTGTCTGTACTAATATTACAAATAGATAAATTTTTTTGTACGTAGGGGTAACTAGTGAAACTACTAAACTCATTACAAAAAAAATTATTAATAGAAAGTACACTATTAATGAGTAATGTAAGCCATATTTAGATTAAAAAAATAATAAGTTATAAGTATGAAACCTCAATATTTGTAAACCAAATTGAAATAAAAAAGTGCTGCTTGGGTGCTTTATGAATGTGTGTTAGCTAGATAGTTGAGTACATGTGATATAATGTACTACAAAAATTGTACAATCAAACTAAAAATAAGTCAGTGACATGATTCTATATTTATACCTCTAAACATTCCAGGTCCAACCACTTCATAAATTCGAGGACAGACGGACAATAACTTAGGCTTTTATTTTATAAGGGATTTACAGAGATACAGAGAAAGAAAAATCTTAAATAGTAAAAAGTCGAACTACATTAAACAAATTAGAAGAATACTGCAGAGATTTGTAGGAAAACGAAAGCATTTATGTTCATAAGCGACACTTTTATATGGCTCCTAGTTTTTTAGTCCTTATCGGAAAAGAACATTCCAAGTTGTTCCAAAGACAGCCAATATTGGAGGTACATCATCTAAACAGAGAAACTTGTATGGCCCTCGGTCAACAGCAGTGTACAGTTGAATGCATAGAACAGGGAAAGGCTTTTCTGCTAATAAAAAAGAGAAATCCTGTCTTGCCTCGATAAAAAACAGTCTTCATAAAAGTAAAAGATGGAAACCCTGAAAGTAAATACCCTCGCTTTCGATGACATCGCAGGGTGTTGCAGAGACGGGAAGTACTTTAGAAAGTGAACTAATTCTGGAGGACATGGTTGTAGCCAGCGAAAAATAAGAACGACATCTGTCGAGAAATGTAGCGTTTGAGATTCAGATTAGAGCCCCAGAAATTTGTTTATAAAGGCTATTAATTACAATTTGCCTTAGACATATGTATATTTATAATATTTTTCTTGATAAATAGTATTTGATTATTGCTAATGTATTTTTAACCTATTAACCAATTTAATTATGCCAATGTACACGTTGTGTGCTGGTTTTTCGCAGCGAAATTGTATGATGTTTGAGCGTAAATTTAGTTTTCAGATCAACATATAAAAATATTTAAATTTTTTATTTTTTTTGTGTTTTATATAAATATATAAACAATATATTGATAGACAATATAAATTTATATATAAAAGAATTATAAATAATATTAAATATACATTGGTTTGGTTTTGGAGCGACTTACATTTTAATACGAGTGTTAATGAGACATATGCTTATAATTAATAAAATCCATATATTTATAATAAATCCAGTGAAAAGCCATTAATTTCGGCCATCGTTCGGATATAAATATATATATATATATATATATATATATTATATATATATATATATATATATATATATATATATATATATATATATAATATAAATATATAAATGTATATATATATATGTATATATGTATATATATATATCTATATAATATATATATTATATTGTATATATATATATATATATATATGTATTAGATATATGTATATTATATTATATATATATTTATATATATATATATATATATATATATAACAATATAATATATTATATTATATATATATATATTTATATATATATATAACATCATTTTCGCAACAATAAATAAAAAGTTAATTTTAAATCTAAATTGATTTTTTTAATCGACCTTCCCGTTCTGTGGTTCCGCATCGACTGGTGTAAAAATTAGATTTTATTTGTCTAAATTTTTCCAGAATCTGTGAAATAGACAAGAACATTCGGCTTCATTTTCCTGTGTATACTGTTATTTTTGTACCCGCAAACAAAACATGTTGTAACACTAACCCGTACTAGTAAGTGTCCCGCGCTCAAGTATCAATCGTCAGAAATCCTACTAGTACGTGATCCGCGCTGTAGTATCAATCGTCAGAAAACTTATTAGTACGTTACCCGAGGTCAAGTACCAATCGTCAGAAAACGTATAATACGTGACCGACGCTCAAGTATCAATCCTCAGAAAATGTACTAGTACGTATCCCGCATACAATGCTTTAAAATAATTTTCGGGCGATGCTATCCTTTTTTGGCTTTTTGTTCTAGAAATTTTGGTGCAATAACTTTATTCTTTCTATCATTTTGGCAATATCGCTAACACCAAACTTCCATTTATATAAATGCTTTATGTAACTGATGACGCTTAAACTACGTCACACAGCGTCCCTTGTAATTGGTGATTCGTGAATCGTGATTGGTCTGCTCATTAAACTATATATATAGAGATGTACCTGCTTTTGGGGCAGAAGTCCGTTAGAGAAGATGCCTGAATAAACTCTATTTCTTTTGATCCTAAATTTTTTTTGTTTTCTTATTTCTGTCCTGTATTATGGTCTCACGACTGCATATTACAGGGTTGGCCAACCTGAGGGTCGCGAGCCACATGAAGTTTTTTGAAAGATTATTTGTGGCTCTCGATAAATGTACCCGAGTTCCCTTTTCATTTTTGTGTAGTTATATTTTAAAAAATTATTACAACTTATGGAACTCCGTCAGTTCTGGGTAAAAAAAATCGGTCTTATTGGGCTTTTAAGAGATGATTCTCAAATTCCACGATTCATACCAATTCACTGCATAATTCGCCGAGAACAACTCCTTAGAAAATATTTAAAATATTCTGATGTTATGAAAACAGTGTAATTCATTGTAAATTACATTCGCACCAATGTAAAAAATCATAGACAATTCAAAAATTTCCTTGAAAAATTAAACTTCCAAATGATATTCATTAAATATAATTTCTGTAATAAAATTTAATACCTTTTTTGCATACCTTTTAAATACGTATTTAATTGCGGCTCGAATAAAATTTCAAATTTTGAAAAATGGCTCGGACTAACAGGGAGCTTGGCCATCCCTGACATAGTATCTAGCTTGAATATTATTCCCTTTGTGATGGGAGAAATTACCTATTACATGTATATTTTGATATATACTAAAGTAACAGCTTAATGTTTTTGAGCCATAGCTAAACGTCTGTAGAGGAATATTGAAGCGGAACAAACTAATCGTCAACATGAGAATTTGATCAAAACGTTTTTATTAAAAGACTAATAGGTAAATAAAGAGTAAAAAGGTGAAGTATAAGACATCAATGCTTTGATAACACTTGCGGCTTGCAAGTGACTAATAGGCGAAAAGTTGCTTTACTCAAGCCCTATGATACCAAAGCCGAGAGTGATTTCCCCTCTCGACTGAACTGCTCACCTTATATACTGCAACATGCTCGTGAGCGCAGCATCGGGGGAAATTTGCATCCATGTCAATTTCCATCTGAGGGGATCTTCTTCGATGCGGTTATCAGAATGCCACACGTCACTAATTGAGCTTACCAAATCTTACACGACTTCAAAGATTTAAGTGGTTGCCGTATTGACTGCACCGATGAGGACCATCTACCTTAAAACAAAGGTTTGAGATGTTTTGGATGTCCCTGTGGTACAATTCACAGCAGCTCAATCTAGACAATGCGGTAAAAATACAGTAAAAAATATTACAAACACATCCAAATACATTATATGCAAATACAGACAAATATAATACCTAGAAAAACATTAAATAAAAGGAAAGGAAACTGCATAAGATATTTACATGAAAGTTAAATATAGTGTGGTACATTGGAAGTTTTAAATACAGAGACTTCGGAATATTTTTGACTCAGCATTGTTACGGAGCCTGCAGGTTGTCCGAATTGTCAATTAGGCAGCCGAAGAATTTACGTAGTTTAGTTGAGAGGGTTTTATTATAGTTTAGCAGGCCTGGTCTGGGGAGCTTGAAATGCCAATCCCTTGTCAAACAGGTAGTGGTTGGACGTGCTTTGCCCACAGCAGACATAACGAGGGATAGCCGATTCCGAGAGATGGAACCGTCTAAGATATGCAGGGAATGGTCCATGCTTGGTAAGGAAAACTGTAAAGGCCCCTTCACACTATGGTCCACTGCAAACCATTACCACCGTCTGGAGAGAGTATGGTTTTTCCTTATAGATGTTGGCAGACGATAAAATAGCCTTGACGGACGATGGCTTCGGAGGCGGTTTTTCTCCAAAGATCAAAGGCAGCCAGATGCGCAACTAAAGTAACCAGTAGACCCTATGGACGAATCCAGGAGCTCGGATCATTTAGTGGCCCAGCGTGTGGATGCAACCATCGTTCAAGGTCACCACCAGGAAGTGGTGAACTAATAGACATAATGTGGAGGCTACATAAGGGCTGCATTGGAGATTAGCCTTGCTTGGCTTACTTTCATGTAGTGGACTTGGACCTACTCGTCTCAGCTGTGTCGTAGGTGATCTGCTAGTCAGCTATTTGGTGCTCTCAAAGTTTCCCTTTTTATGTTGACCTTTTGGAAAGGAAGTTCGAGAACACTGTGGTCCTGTTCGGCTGCAGACTTGTCCAGAGTGTTCTATTGATTATTGCCATCGGAGTTTGTGTGGACCCAGATGAGTGTTAATTATTACTTAGCAAACTGTTGAAAATATTTAATTATTAATTAAAGATCTCAACCTTCAATACTTTTCACCTTAAAAGTAGATAATAACAATTATTAGTGGGCAAACTGTTGAACCTACTTAATTATTAATTAACGACTTCAACCTTCAATACCTTTCACCTTAAAAATAGATAATAACAATTATTACTAGGAACAATTATTACTGGGCAAACTGTTGAACCTACTTAATTATTAATTAACGACTTCAACCATCAATACCTTTCACCTTAAAAGTAGGCAATAATAATTATGACTGGACAAACTGTTGAACCTACTTAATTATTAATTAATGTCTCCAGAAACCTTCAAATAACTCTCTACTTGAGAGAAGGTAATAGTGAATATTATTCGGATAACAGTTGAACCGACATCATTATTAATTAACGAATTCAACCTTCAATACCTTTCACTTTAAAAGTAGGCAATAACAATTATTACTGGGCAAACTGTTGAACATACTTAATTATTAATTAACGACTTCAAACTTCAATACCTTTCACCTTAAAAGTAGGCAATAACAATTATTACTAGAAAAACTGTTGAACGTACTTAATTATAAATTAATGTTTTCAGAAACTTTCCACTACGTCTCAGCTTTGGAGAGGGTAATAATAATTATTATTCAGCTAATTTTTTAGCCAACTTAATTATTAATTAACAACTTCTAAAATTTCCAAAACTCTCACCTTGAGATAAAATAATAGCAATTATTTAGCTAACTGTTGAACCTACTTAAGTATTTGATAGAAGGTAATATTCTTTAAATGTGTATTTAGAAAGAAGTACCGTGCCGAAATAAGTTATTTTTACCGCACTACCGTATTTCTACCTGGTATCTTAGCTTTTCGGTAGAGCTAATAATATAAATTTCCAATTTTGGCTGTAAAATTGGCGTGATTTTTAACTCAGACAAATAGTGTAATATGAAAGAAGTTAAAATCTAGGCGTATGATGCCAAGAAAAATTAATGCCATGTCTCAATAAGTTATGAGCAAATTCGCATAACAAACTGCCTCCGTAAACAAATTGTATTGAACAGCGAGCATAAAATAAAAAAAATATTTACTCTTAAAATACTTCCCACTCTAGGGTGTCAGATAAATCGCCAAGAAGTTACGCCACAGAAGCTATCCCCACCTCGGTTTAATAAGCATCCTACTGAGTGACAAATTTGAATCTGTCCATTCACGGGCGACGGAGCGCGTCACGTGATGGGATCTTGGCGAACTTGTTACGGGCCCGGCGGAAAGAAAATAATTCATTTCCAACAGTGTCGTTAGCGAGACTGTTATGGAGCGGTTTTCACCCTATTGAGCTAAGCACATGTCAGGGTGGCAGTTTTTATACATCCTATAGTGAATAAAACCGGTCGTATTTTATAACCAAATTATTAGTTCCGTTACAAAGTCAGAGAGCGAGTGATAAATTATAATAGGGTCAAAATACATTGGGCATTACTCACCAGAAAAACTTTAATATTGGGTAATATACCAAAATAAAAAATGGTGCATGTTTAACTACTAACTCGAGATAGAAATTTTACTTGAAATCACTTCCCTATATAATAATAGCCTAAGTTACCTGTCCGTCTGTCGTCCAATTTATGAATCGGGTGGACCTGGAATGGATAGAGTCATCCATGTTGGATTCTTGATGAGTTAGGGTTAGCAAAATTCAAAGTGAGTAAAGTTTATATTCTCCTAAACTATCGATCTGATTCTAAAATAGATTGGTATAAATATGCCTCATATCACAGCAAAAATGCTGTTTCTTTAAAACGTTCGAAATCCACCTCTTCTCCCATTATCGAGCTTTTAATGCCATTATTCCTAGACCTATTTTCCCCGATTAAAAGCAGGCGATTAAATTCGTCAATTTATCACATTATAAGTAGATGAAAATAACATTTTTTACAGTATTTTGAGGCCATTCCTTTAATTAACTCATTTAATCCTTTCTTATTTTAAATTATTTAATTATCGTCTGCATTATTTTCATAAATTTTATAACTGAACTTAGATATTACGTAAATAATTTTCTTTTATAGTTGACTTAAATAATAGATTAGGTACATATGTGATAATTTTAAATTCAATCACATTTACATTATCGATTACATTTTGTTGATCTTTGTTAATCTTTGATGTTGATTTTGATGATCTTTGAAAATTAAGAAGTTAGTTCGTTTGTGTGTTTGTTTTTTATAAATAACCACACGGTATTCAATCGATTCGCTAAATTTTAGGCATCAATCCTATATACCTCCAAATAATCATTGTCAATATTAAAACCTCTGCTGTCCATCCTATCCCGTAACAAGACAAGATAAATTAAAGTTGTCAACTAACATACGGTCAGTAAAGATACAAAAATTATTGAGCGTGTACCAGATAATTCTCAGCCAAAAAATAAATCATAGTTTACCTGCCTCATAGAGTACGTTACAATTCTAGAAATTTAAAAAGTTCACTGATATTATCATATGACAAGCTAAATGCTAGTTTAACGCATTGTGTGCGGGTACATTTTGCAGCGGAATTGTACCGGGAGCGGGCGTTTTGCGCGTAAATTTAGTTATTCAGTTAAATCTCAATAGATCGAAAATTATTTTATTTTTTAACCAACTTTTCGTATTTTATATTAAAGTATTAAACGAATATATAAATAGACAAATAACAAATGTATATATAAATACAAATATACGCATAATATATAAATATACATATATATATCATTTTCGCAAGCATAAATAAAAAGTTAATTTTAAATATAAATTGATTTTCTTAATCAACCTTCCCGTTCTGTGGTTTATCGTCGACTGATGTAAAAACTAATTTTTATTTGTCTAAGGGCCGATCCCACCAAAGTCGTTTAACGGCTAACTCGATTAGCCACGATTAACCCTGGCGCCAATGAGGGAACGCAATTCTCCCTTTTTAAACCGAATTATCGGCGCTTAGCGTTAAACGACTTTTGGTGGGATAGGCCCTAAATTTTTCTAGAATCTATGTAGTAGACAAGAACATTCAGCTTCGTTTCCCTGATATATCCCGTTATTTTTGAACCCACAAACAAACCATGTTGTTACACTAACCCATACTAGTACGTGTCCCGCGCTCAAGTATCAATCGTCAGGAAACGTATTAGCACATGTCCGTAATAATAGGATAGGTACATATGGGATAATTTTAAATTTAATCATCGATTATTTTCTGATGTAATGAAAATTTTATCACCGGTATTAACACCAAGTTATTTTCATGAAGGTTTAGGAGTCTATTTCATGGACTTATAAATATCTAACGTTTAAGATATATATCTTTGAAAATTAAGAAGTTTGTTCGTTTGTGTGTTTGTTTTTTATCCATAACCGCATGGTTTGCAATCGATTCGCTCAATTTTGGGCATCATTCATATATACCGCCAAATAATCACTGTCAATATTAAAACCTCTGCTGTCTATCCTATCACGTAATATGACAAGATAAATTAAAGTTGTCAACTAGCATAGGTCAGTAAAGATACAAAAATTATTGAGAGTGTACCAGATAATTCTCAGCCAAAAAATAAACCATAATTTACTTGCTTCATAGAGTACGTTACAATTCTAGAAAATTATAATAGGGTATCTAGAAAAATATAATAGTAATTAAAAAGTTCACTGATATTGTCATACGACGAGCTAAATGCTAGTTTAACACATTGTGTGCGGGTACATTTTGCAGCGGAATTGTACCGGGAGCGGGCGTTTTGCGAGTAAATTTAGTTATTCAGTTAAACTCAATAGATCGAAAATTATTTAATTTTTTAACCAACTTTTCGTACTTTATACTGAAATATATGAACAAATATATAAATAGACAAATGAACAAATGTATATATAAATACAAATTTACGCATAATATAAATATATAAATATACATATATATAATATCATTTTCGCAAGCTTAAATAAAAAGTTAATTTTAAATATAAATTGATTTTCTTAATCAACCTTCCCGTTCTGTGGTTTATCGTCGACTGATGTAAAAACTAATTTTTATTTGTCTAAATTTTTCTAGAATCTATGTAGTAGACAAGAACATTCAGCTTCGTTTCCCTGATATATCCCGTTATTTTTGAACCCACAAACAAACCATGTTGTTACACTAACCCGTACTAGTACGTGTCCCGCGCTCAAGTATCAGTCGTCAGAAAACGTATTAGCACGTGTCCGTAATAATAGATTAGGTACATATGTGATAATTTAAAATTTAATAATCGATTACTATTTGTTGCAATGAAAATGTTGTCACCGGTATAAACAACAAATTCCTTTCATAAAAGTCTAAGATTCTATTTCACGGAATAATAAATATGTAACGTTTAAGATATATATCTTTAAAAATTCAGAAGTTTGTTCGTTTGTGCTTTTGTTTTTTATCCATAACCGCACGGGTTTGCAATCGATTCGCTAAATTTTGGACATCATTCATATATGCCGCCAAATAATCGCTGTCAATATTAAAATCTCTTCTGTTAATCCTATCACATTATATGACAAGATAAATTAAAGTTGGCACCTAGCATGGAGTTAGTAAAGATAAACAAATTATTAAGCGTGTACCAGATAAATCTCAGCCAAAAAATAAACCATTTTTTTACCTGCCTCATAAGGTACTTTACAATTCTGGAAAATAAAAAAATTTTACTGATCCTGTCATATGATGGGCTATATGCTAGTTTAACACATTGTGGGCATACATTTTGCAGCGGAATTGTACGTATTGCCCGTAAATTTAGTTATTCAGTTAAACTCAATAGATCGAAAATTATTTAATTTTTTAACCAACTTTTCGTACTTTATACTGAAATATATGAACAAATATATAAATAGACAAATGAACAAATGTATATATAAATACAAATTTACGCATAATATATAAATATACATATATATAATATCATTTTCGCAAGCTTAAATAAAAAGTTAATTTTAAATATAAATTGATTTTCTTAATCAACCTTCCCTTTCTGTGGTTTCGCGTCGACTGATATAAAAACTAGTTTTTATTTGTCTAAATTTTTCCAGTATCTATGTAGTAGACAAGAACATTCAGATTCGTTTCCTTGTTATATCCCGTTATTTTTGTACCCACAAACAAACATGTTGTTACACTAACCCGTACTAGTACCTGACCCGCGCTCAAGTGTCAGTTGTCAGAAAACGTATTAGCACGTGTCCGTAATAATAGATTAGGTACATATGTGATAATTTTAAATTTAATTATCGATTATTTTCTGTAGCAATGAAAATTGTATCATAGGTATTAACAAGTTCTGTTCATAAAGGTCTAGAAATCTATTTCACTGATTAATAAATATCTAACGTTTAAGATATATATCTTTGAAAATTAAGAAGTTTGTTTGTTTGTGTGTTTGTTTTTTATTCATAACAGCACGGTTTGCAATCGATTCGCTAAATTTTGGGCATCATTCATATATACCGCCAAATAATCACTGTCAATGTTAAAACCTCTGCTCTCCATCCTATCACGTAATATGACAAGATAAATTAAAGTTGGCAACTAACATACGATCAGTAAAGATACAAAAATTATTGAGCCTGTACCAGATAATTCTCAGCCAGAAAGCAAACCATATTTTACCTGCCTCATAGAGTACGTTACAATTCTGGAAAATTAAAAAATTTACTGATCCCATCATATGACGGGCTATATGCTAGTTTAACACATTGTGGGTGGCTACATTTTGCAGCGGAATTGTACAATAAGAGGGCGTAATTGCATGTAAATTTAATTATTCAGTTAAATCGCAATAGATCAAAAATTATTTACTTTTTTAACCAACTTTTCGTACTTTATATTGAAATATATGAACAAATATATAAATAGACAAATAAACAAATGTATATATAAATACAAATATACGCATAATATAAAAATATACATATATTTAATATAATGTTCGCAAGCATAAATAAAAAGTTAATTTTAAGTCTAGATTGACTTTTTTAATCAACCTTCCCGTTCTGTGGTTTCGCATCGACTGATGTAAAAACTAGTTTTGATTTGTCTAAATTTTTCCAGAATCTATGTAGTAGACAAGATTCGTATCTGTGTTGTAGACATTTGTCTTCGTTTACCTGTATATACCTTTATTTTTGTACCTACAAACAAACCATGTTGTTACACTAACCCGTACTAGTATGTAACCCGCGCTCAAGTATCAATCGTCAGATAACGTACTAGTACATGTCCTGCGCTCTCAATAGTCAGAAAACATAGTAGTATGCGTCCTGAATACAATGTGTTAATATAAGACCTACTGGAAGATAAAAGAAAAATTCAATCTGAGTAATGAAAAATAAAAACATTTGTAGTTGTTCACAAAATTAAACTAGAGTAGGTTCTGATTATATGTATTTATGCATGGTACAGAACATCTGGAGGTGGCAAGTAAACCATGGGGATCTTCTGCTTGGTCCCTTTTTCTAAATTGCAGGACCCACTTTGGTTGTTTGTGTTGTCCTAAGAAATAACACCGACCGCCTATTTAGTGATCCCATAATTAACCGTTTGAACACCGAATTACAAAATGATAATCCCGATGACTTCAAATTTTGTTATTATATTAAGAGTATAGAAATACAATAAAGTCTTAAAATTATATGAAAAAAGTTTTGAGGGTGTTTTTAGAGATGCTTCATTATTGGAACATTGGCGTATTACATGATTAATTTTTTAATATTATTAAAAGTTCATGAAAATAGTTAATTTAAAATCTAATAATTATTACATCGTCTTAATATTAAATGTTTTATTTATTTATTACTAAATAGTGTACTATTGATAAATATTATGACACTATACAATATCTGCAATATTTGTGCCGGTTTTTCCAATTCTGTCGGATTATCGAATTTCCCTTTTTTTTTCATTTTAGTAAAAGGTTTACAGATTTTCGTTTCTTTTTGGCCCTTGGACACGGTTTCTAAAATTTGTCTTCATCTGGAGTACTTACATCATTTTTTTATATGAAGTTGACCATTCCACACACATCGAATGGCGTAACAGCATCTAAATTATTTTCATCAATATCTTCTTCATCAGTTATATCACCAGGTTCATCGGACTCTAACTGGCAAATATCTACACCTTCTAAATTACAATTCAAAAGAGATTCTAGAAAGGCCAGAAAATCTTGTATTGTAAGATATCTTTCAGGCTTGGTGTTAAATTTATAAAAACTTTATAAATGAAACAAATAGAAAGCACACATGCACCTTTTTTTACCGTCATCCAGCAAAACCAACAAGAAAAACTCTATCTCAAAGGAAATTGATAACTATTTCAGCAAACATATACAATAAAACACCTTTTATGTGAAATTCCACTTGTTTCCGAAGACATAAGTGCCCCCCTCACACACACATGTTCAGCCACCTTATCAAAAAGAATTTCTTTCTAATGTTATGACTTTACTAAAGTGAACATCAATGTCAAGTGCTAATATTATAATCCCTTGAAAGTATTGCAGCTTTCATTTTCACCTTTATCTATTTATTTTCTTTAGAAAAGTTGCTATTCTTATCTGAATGCAAAATAAAATAATGTTTGCAATATCATACAATGCTTTGCACATAAATGAAAAATGAATCCATGAAACGCCAATGTTCCAATAATGGAACAGAGGCATAAAAACGTAAATTTTACCTTTAAAAATTAAATTTTACTTTTATTGTATTCCCATAATATATGTTGTCTAATGATATATTTTAAAGTATTACGTTTTTTCGAATTAAACTGGAATTTTGGTAAATTTAATTGTAAAGGAGAGTAGAATTGTCAAAACATAGTAAAATTTAAAAAATTGTAAGAAAAATAAATAAGTATCTAAACAAAATAAAACTTATTGTAAAAATTGCTTTATAATGTCGTGTTTAAATTGTATGTAAAAGCGATATTGATAAGATTTTTTTTTACATGCGAATTTTTTATTCTCAATATCATGTTCCATTATTGAGTCATTGGCGGGCAAAAGGTTAAATGGTCAACAAAATCCTCGGCGTTGTATGGGCGATTACTTAACAAGCGATTAAGTGCCCTCGTGTTGTTTTATTGAAAAGACTTTGGTACAAAAAATTATTCCGTTAGAGATAGAGATGATGATATGTTCTAAAAAAAGGGTACAGGGATAGTAAGTCCCCAGGGACGCTTCTCCTTTATTAGTGTACGGGCATCACGAATCCGGGGTGCCTGGTGATCTTTCCCTCTACGTCTTCCCTGGTAGACCAGAACTTGCCTCTGTAGTACTTGTTCCTTACTGGGTGTAACAAAGAGTTACAGTTGGACAAAGCCAGAGCGAAACCGATCTAGAGGTGAAAGCGGAGTGACCCTCCTTCGACCCCATTGGTCAAGAGGGGTTGCTAACCGCGGAGTAGCCCGCTTCGGCCCAGCAACGCTGCCCAACGAACTTTTTTAGAGAGATCTGCAGGCCCCCTGGGAGAAAGAGCAAAGGAGAAGGAGCTTGGAGCTTTGGATCTTCTGCAAGAGTTCGAGCACCATTTTTTTCATCAAGACGCCATGTTTGATAGATCTTCGATCGAGTGTGAAAATTTTGGCATCATAGCCTAAAAATCATTTTACATTTTATATCCTATTAACATTTCTATTAAAATTATAATAAACAAAAATTCAGCAGGAAGAATTAGTTTCTTTTTCTTCTAATTTACACTATACGCGTGGCTGGCCTTGACGCTCTGTCGGCCTCATCATAACACTGGGGTTGACCACATTAAGCTTCGAACCACAAAGGACCTCGCGTAGGTCAGTTGCAGCTCTATTGCTGTCGTAGTGACTGGTTATTCAGCTGGTCTGCTGCAGTATGGGCACACTAGCCTGGATCAGCGTAAGAATTCTCTTACAGGGGTAGTAAGAAATGACTTATTAATAACAGAAAGGAATTCCAAAAAGGAATTAAAAGGTATGCTTCCCAATCCTGTTTCATGGTCACTAAATGTATTTACGCATTTATCTGAAAGTATGACTAACGTGACCAACTAGGTTTGGTTGAAATCCTATCCTTGCCCACTAAGTCACTTCTCGGCATCATTGTCAGAAAAGAACCTTCTTCTAGATCAGTGATCGGCAAAGTGCGGCTCCAGAGCAGCATGTGGCTCTTTGGCCTCTTAAGTGCGGCTCTGTCACGAAATTAGTAAGAAAAAACTTGTTAAGAAAAAAATTACATCTTATTTTGATAAATTAAAATTCTTCTATAATTCGAGAACATGTATAATTTTTGTTTAAGTTAAAAGATAGATAGGTAATTAAAATTTCATATTGTTGAAAAAGTACGTAGTAAGAAATGATCATTTTCAACGCTTGGAATGGTATTCATGACTCTTACGATCAGCTGGAAAAGCTCGCGTTTGCTGTTCTTTCCCTTTTCGATTCTACAGCAAACAATGTTTTTCAAGCATGAACATTATCAAGAGTAAACTGAGAAGTCGTCTTATTGATGAGAATTTGGAGTCATGCCTAAAACTAAAAACAACAACATACAAACCTGACTTACTCAAATTTTCCAAGGAGATTGAAGCACATTGTTCGCATTAATAAATATTTATTAAGTATAAATATTTATTAAGTATGAAATTTAGTTTTATTTAGTGTAATAAAAGTTTACTAAACAAGCAGATTTGGCTCCCAATTTTTTTAAAAATTGTTGTAATGTTCATATTTGGCTCTTTGGCTAATAAGTTTGCCGACCACTGTTTTTGATAAATGTTTCTTCAATTTCAGAACAACTCGCATCATCTTGTATGATCCTGCCAATCAATATTGTTTGCGAAACTCAATTTCCTGCAAGTTCAAGTAAGCAATCTTAAGCCATTCCCCAATGCAACCCAGATTTGGGACCCAGTAATTACACTGATATGCAAAACGTTAAACAGGTGGGTTTTTTGCCATAACTCCACGAGAAATCATCTGAGAGACATGAACTTCAGAAATGAGGAAGAGTATGATGTACAAAAGGATGACGAAAGCATCGATACTGAAAAAGGAATGCAATGCATACGGTATGGAATAAAACAAAAACAAGCTTTATTGAACTCATAGTATCGTGACTCATGATTGTCTATCCAAGAGGAAGAACAACAAGCAGATGTTCCTTAATATGGGATATACCCTCCCTTAACTACAATGGTTGCTTCGCACCGTCTCCTCATACTCAGAACCAACTGGTCCAACATTTCTTGCTGTAGGAGTGCCCATTCCGCAATCAGCCTCTGTTTGAGTGGTTGGGTGTTCTCCGGAGGATGTAAGCGTCCTGCAATGCTTCTCTCCAAAGCATCCCACACATGTTCGATGGGATTTAAATCAGAGGAGTAATTTCATGTCTCTCAGATAGTTTCTTGTGCAGTTATGACAAAAATCCCACCTGTTGCTTAAGTTTTGCACACCAGTGTATTTATTTATTCTGAAATTAAATAAACCCTTACTTGAAACGAGGTTCTTTAGATAGTGGTATGAAAATAGCTTACGAGAATTAACTCAATGCACAAGGGAGTAATCTCTATAAAGTCGGCTTAAACTAAATTTAGTATTTCTTCAATTCCGGAAAAAGTTGCTTTGTCCAATTATCCTGCCTAATAATTCCAGGCCACTACTGAAGAACTGCTGCAAATGCTCAAATGAACAATCTTGGGCCATTCCACCTCAAATACACCCCAGATTTGATATTCAGCTATTATTTTTTATTCTGCAACTGAAAAAAGTTTCTGGGCCTAATTATCCTGCCTAACAGTTTCAGGCCACTACTGAAGAACTACTGCGAAAGCCCAAATGTATAATCTTGGTGCATTCTTCCTTAAATACACCCCAGATTTAACAACCCACTATTATTTTTTATTCTGAAACTGAAAAAAGTTGCTGGGCCAAATTATCCTGCCTAACAATTTCAGGCTACTACTGAAGAACTACTGCAAAAGCTCAAATGAATAATCTTGGGGCATTCTTCCTCACATACACCCCCGATTTGACATCCCGCTATTATTTTTTATTCTGAAACTGAAAAAAGTTGCTGAGCCAAATTATCCTGCTTAACAATTTCAGGCCACTACTGAAGAACTACTGCAAAAGCTCAAATGAATAATATTGGGGCATTCCTCCTCAAATACACCCCTGATTTGACAGCCAGCTATTATTTTTGTTATTCTGAAACTGAAACAAGTTGCTGGGCCAAATTATCCTGCCTAACAATTTCAGGCCACTACTGAAGAACTACTGCAAAAGCTCAAATGAATAATCTTGGGACATTCCTCCTCAAATACACCCCTGATTTGACAGCCAGCTATTATTTTTGTTATTCTGAAACTGAAACAAGTTGCTGGGCCAAATTATCCTGCCTAACAATTTCAGGCCACTACTGAAGAACTCATTCTAAAGCTCAAATGAACAATCTTGAGGCATTCCTCCTCAAATACACCCGAGATTTGACACCCAGCTATTATTTTTTTATTCTGAAACTGAAAAAAAAAACCTTACCTGAAACGAGGATCTCTTCAGATTGTGGGGTAAAAATAGCTTGCGGGAATTAACTCAATGTACAAGGACTTAATTTCTACCGAGCCATGTTAAAGAAAATTTAGTATTTCTTCAATTTTGGAAAAAGTCACTGAGCCAAAACATCCTGCACGACAACGCTAGGCCACTACCACTTGCCAAACTGAAGAACTGCTGCAAAAGCTCAAATGGGCAATTTTGAACAATTCCCAAATACATCCCAGTTGTTAGTAGTCCCCCAGTAATTATTTCTTTATTCTAACATTGAAAAGAAACTTTGTTTTCTTCAGATAGTGGTGTAAAAATAACTTGCGAGAACTGCCTCAACGAACAATTTCTACCAAATCAGGTTACACAAATTGGTCCTACGTTCCTACAAATGGCAAAATAAAATAGGGAATGACGTGGAAAGGTAATCAGGAAGTATGCTTCTAAATTTTCTTTCGTATTTTCTATCTAATGCCAATAAAAGCGTGCAAACATTTATATTTTGAAATTTTTGCAAAATTAAATTTTTAAATATATAAATAAATCAGTAAAATAAATGCTATCTTATATAAAACATTTTTCTAATTGGTAGTATATGTCTACGACCATCGGCTGAGAAGAAAATTTTGGTCGAAGACTTTACCATGCATCCTACATAAAGCGATCCACGCAATTCTGTTTCACTGTTGACTTTATCTAGAGTTGTTGGCGCATCGACGAGTTCCGGCAACCCCCTGCGAACGAAATTAAAAGCACCGGCGTGAAAAGCGAACGCCTTTCACTCCGATGTCCAGAACCGATGTCCATTAAGTGGCCACCTGGTGTCCAGATAAATGGTATCCGCCTGATTGAATTTCCTGACCAACTGACCACTCGTGATGAAGAAGCGAGGGGGATGGGTGATTTGGGTGAAAAATGACCTCCTCTCTCACTCACCATGGACTGCGCGTAACTCTCTTTACGTAAAGTGGTAGTTGGGTTTTTCGTTTAATAGCCGTAATGGAGTGTCTAGGAGTATCAAATTGTTTTGTTTTGTATGTTTTCAAGACCAATCTTGAAACGCATTTTTGTTCTCATTAATGTTTCTTTTGCGGTTGAACAATGTGGGAATTAACTTAAGGGGCTATTTAGGGGCAGATTAACTTAAGGCCTTTAAACAATTGACAATTTTTAGGTATTATACAATAAACCCACGTATTTTCAACGGAAAAAGAGAATTGTAAACTAAATGTGTTGCTTTTTTAACACGTACATGTTGACATGTGAACTTATCACATGTTTAAATACATGTTGACGTGTGAATAGAACCTTTTAGTTTTATGACACTCCAATATGCAAGTTATGAAAAGCAACATATAGCAGAACCTCGATTATCCGAAGGAATTAGGACCGAACTTACTTCGAATAATCGAGAATTCATCAATAATCCTCTAGTTTAACACATTGTATGCGGGACAAGTACTAGTACGTTTTCGAACGATTGATACTTGAGCAAGGGTCACATACTAGTACTGGTTAAGGTAACAACATGGTTTGTTTGTGGGTACAAAAATAACGGTATATACGAGAAAACGAAGCCGAATGTTCTTGTCTGATACACAGATTCTGGAAAAATTTACACAAATAAAAACTAGTTTTTACGTCGGTCGATGCGGAACCACAGAACGGGAAGGTTTATTAAAAAAATCAATTTAGATTTAAAATTAATTTTTTATTTATCCTTGCAAAAATTATATATATATATATATATATATATATATATATATATATATATATATATATATATATATATATATATATACACATATATATATATATGTATATATATATATATATATATATATGTATGTATATATATATATGTATATATATGTATATATATGTATATATATATATATATATGTATATATATATATATATATATATATATATATATATATTATATATATGTATATATATATATATGTATATATATATGTATATATATATATATATATGTATATATATATATGTATATATATATATGTATATATATATATATGTATATATATATGTATATATATATATGTATGTATATATATATATATATGTATATATACATATATATATATACACACATATATATATATATATATATATGTTTATGTATTTCAATATAAATTACGAAAAGTTGGTTAAAATATTAAATAAATTTCGATCTATTGAGATTTAACTGAATAACTAAATTTACGCCCAAAACGCCCGCTCCCGGTACAATTCAGGTGCGAAATGTACCCGAACACACTGTGTTAATATGCAGTATCGTCATTGGTGCAATAATATTCGAATGTTCTGGAACTCGGCAGTATGACCTACCAAATTTCAAACTGGGGTGTGTTTTTGTTTAGATCACAGATGTTTAAAAGTGGGTAAGAGGCCACTCCTACAGAGAATTGTGCTTGCGTGAAGGAATTCTAAAAAAGGGAATTCAAAAATATTTATCTGCATTCGTAGTTTGGAAAGGACGGCTTGCATACAAAAGGAATGTGGGAAAAAAGAAAACTTTAAAAATACATGTTTGTAAATAGAAATTTTGGATGATAGAAGAAAGTGGAGAAAAAACCGACTTCGGTTAACGGAGAGTTTCGGTTAATCGACGTTCGGATAACCAATGTTCTACTGTATTAAGTTTGAGATATCTTTACCTTATGGTAAATCAGCGGATTTATCGAGTTTTAACGAAAAATTTTCCACCGACTTATTTTGGTTCAATTTAACGTGTAGTGAGACTATTTATTTCCGTTATCACACGAAAAATCTGTGTTTTTACACCTGGTAAAAAAAATCATAAACTTATCCATTGCTTTTTCAACACATACATATTGACGTGGGAGTTTATCACTCGTTCGAATACATATTGACGTGTGATTAGAATCCTTAGGTCTTATCACACTCCAGCATGTAAGCGATGAAAAAGCAACAGATTAAGTTTACAATTTCTTTTCCGTATGAAAAATAAGCGAATTTCTCGTGTTTTAAAGAAAAAAGTTCTACCGACTTACTTTGGTTCAACTTTATGCGTGATTAGGTCATTGATTCCATTTTTACACTAAAAATCTGTGTTTCTACATCAGGTAAAGAAATCATAAACTCAATTCGTTGCATTTTCGATTCTTGCAAGTTGTCATTACAGCTTACAAAAATGAGCGGATTTATCGTGTTTTGAAGAAATATTTTCCACTTATTTTGGTTCAATTTAACGTTTAGTGAGACCATTTATTTTAGTTATCACTCCGAAAACCTGCGTTTCTAAAAAACTCCTCGGCACAACAGCCCCTATGGGGCCTACGGTGCCAATCTCAGTTTACGTGACTAAGGGCTGGGGTGCGAAACATATGTTCCGGTTAGGTGGTCAATATTACGCGGAACCAACAGTGTTTAGTTCCCAAGCACGTTTGTTCCTCAGTTCATCTACCCACTGAAGCGATGAAAGACTGAGTCAACCTTGGACCTGTATACGGACAGATAACTTAGGCTGTTATTATATAGGGCATTAGAACGACGTATCAGCGTCAGTGAGACTATTGGAGTAAGTTTGATAAAGAGATAAGATAATTCAAAAATTAGAACGAGGCATCAGCATCGGGGAGACTACATTAGAGTAGGTTTGATAAAGGGATGTAAGGCTATTCAAAAATTAGAACAAGGCATCAGCCTCTGTCAGACTACCTTGGCGTAGGTTTGATAAACGGATGTAAGACTGTTGTAGATCTCGGTATTTTGAAGTTTTTTCTGATACCATAGTCTAGCAGATTTGCTGTTTCTACGTTTCTCACTTTGTACTAGTTTCCCAAAAGGTTTAATGTAATATTCCAGATTACAGTTCTAATTGGATACATTATGGTATTAACTTGTACTAATTCATTGACCTGGTACCAGGTAGCCTTCCGAATTGACAGAAGTGTTTAGTTTTGTACGGTTTGCAACTTTTTGGTATGAGTGTCTGCCGCCAAATAGTGAAACATTCCAACGTGTCTGACAAGAAATGGCATATCGCAATGATGTTTTACAGTTGAGAGAAATAAATCACATTAAACACTAGTGAAATAAAATTTAGTAATTTTTTACAATGAAATAGTGTTTATATTTTCTGTTTGTATGTATAAAAATGACAAAGTGTGTAATAGGATATTAGGTTGGAGAAAAAGAAATCCATTATTTTTGCATGAAATTATGACTTTATTTAACATGTTTCCTCAAAACCAATAGAAGGGCTCGCTGTTTTTTCGGGATTCTGACCCCTCCGTTCTAGAGTGGGACCCTGTTTTTTCTCCGTTGGGTAATCTGATTTTTTAGAGGACAAGGTTGTTACCAGAAGAGAGAAGAGGGTGAACGCTGCTGGTATCCGCTGCTTGAGGGATAGACATATTTTTGGAGCGACAGAAAAAAAGGGAAACCGTCGCCATATTTACATGACCGACACCGTATCCAGAGGAGTCTTTGATATCTATAAATGATAAGTTGTATTCCAGTTGTATTCCTTAGGAATTTAATATATAAAATCATTTAATCAAGACATACTTGTCCATGTGTTTTTTAAGGTATCCGTCTACGTTAAAAACGTCATTTTTTGCCAAAAATCATAATTTTTTTTATTTCTCTATTGTAAAATTTCAACTTTTAGGTTTCTAAATCTGTTTTTGTTTTGTATCTACGGCATTTTAAAGAAAAGTTACAGCTGTTTAAACATCAGTGACAGCTGTCAAAACAAAACGGAAGTAGCGACTTCGGAACCGGAAGTTGTGAATTTAAAGTCTTTTAAAGAGCATTTTTTGGACAAAACTTTTTAAATTTTCATGAAGATTAGTTTAAACATTTTTCTAGTATTTTTAATAATTAGCAACTTGGCAATTAGAAAGTTTTGAAGCAAGAAAGTGTGGGGAATTTTAAACATGTATTTTAATTTTTAATAGTTAAAGTTGCTTTCATAAACTTCAAATGCGTTTTTCTCAGAACGGTATTTTTAATAAAATGTTGAAACTTGAAATGTGATTTCTCAAAAAGTTCTTAAAATATTTTGTTGAAAATTATTATGAATGCTTTTGATAGTATTTACTAGTAAATGACCTAAAAGCTTTAAATTTGGATAATTTTTAATGATGTTACACTCATAGTTAGATATAAAGGTAATGAAAATTCGTTAAAAATTCAATGTGTATGATTTTGAAGGACCAAAATATTTTACCAAATGTAAATTAAGCAAAGATTTTAGGTGATTCACTAGTCCAGTGTATAAGAAATGTGTTGCATCAAAAATATTGAAATAATTTAATTTATTAAAAAATTAGACCTTTTGAAAAAAACCCGATTTTTTTTTACTAAATTTTCTTCATTTATTAGAAATTTTATAAAAACTTCTCCAGGAATAAATTTTTTAAGTGCAATTCTCTATGATAATATAAAAAATAAATCTAAAAATGTAAAAACATGAACTAGTTTCTACGTTTAAAGAAAAAAGTATTCCGAACGTAGACGGATACCTTAATGAGTTTTAATTTCTCCTTTGTCAAACACTAGGGCAACGTAATATTATTTTTACACCTGTATTTCTATGTGCGAAACAAAAATAATATGTTTTAAAAGAAGATCATGAATTTCACTCTTATAAATTCATAGCATGCAATGCCTCAAAATGCAGCCATAAATCTACCAAAAAAACAAAAAAAAAAGATGCAGTACCTTTTTCTATTCGTTAAGAAAAGGAAGGGGGGAGAAAAAGCAATTCAATTTTTGGAATAATTTTGGCAGTAGCGAGTTCATATTTTCAGCGTTATTTACTAAACATGCAATTTTACCAGCAGTCGAATATGCATAGGCAGGTCGTTACTCCCAGATTTGAATTGTGGTGGAAAACTTTTCATCTCGAGAAAATTGTATTCGCATCTACTTCTTTTTCTATTCTTAACCACATCCAGGTACCTCAAATTACCAATATACTCGGTTGTTTTCCGGTTTTACCCTTTTTCCCTCCTCCAGAGAAAAAAATAAATAAATAGTTCCCTGACAAACCGCCGAGCATTCTGAAAATCAAAGTTTTGCATTACATCTTTCCCTCGGAGCCCATGAATATAAATCTAGTCGTAGGGGTGAAGATAAAAAAAAAAAACATTTTTTTCAATTAAAACCGAAAACCGAACTTTTGAATCTTCCACACCATCATTTTTCATCCCGGAATTCCATTCCTTAAAAACACATTTCCTTCTAAAATTCCATCTCCTGTGAATGCTTCCGAATCATGCAAGAACAACCGATTCCATTTTTACCCGTAGCCCGCAGAAATCTCTTCACATACACATGGTAAGAGAGAGAAAAAAAAATAACATTATAATAAACGAAATCGAATGTGACTGCGCGTGCGTCGTTTCCAGACGGGCGGAAACACACGCGAAAGTTCGAACAAAACTGAAAACCCGCACGCACCACACGAAAAGCGCCAATTACTGGGGAAGAAGAGTATACGCGCGTGGTTACGCCCTCCCTTTCCCTCCCCCCATCTACTTTTCGAACGAATATTAAACCCACACCGTTTCAACCCCCCATTTTTGACTAAGGGAAACAATTTCGTAACATTTGCTTTCTGTGTGAACATTCTCTTTTCGAACTGCACACACGCAGTAGTAGGAATGCGAGAGGATTCAATTTAAGGGTGCTTAGAGGGGAAGGGGAGTTATCCCCGCTTTCCTGCGTTCTGTTCTGATTAAAGTTCTACCTAAATGGATATATTTTTAGTTCCATCACACCATCCTTAGAGATAACAACAATCGCAGAAGTTTGCGCAGGAGTGTTATAAATACTTTGCTCTCAACGAAACTTAATTTTAACACTTGATCTTCAGTTATCGAATTTCATCAATGGCGGAAAAATTCATATATAACTTTTCCACACTAATCAGCCGTTCTAGGAAAATGGCAACTTGATATCAGAAATTCCAAGTTCACAGAAAGATTTGCACGCATTACATATCCTGATTGATGCTTAAAAGTGCAGAGTCCTACTTAATATATCAAAAGGTTATTTCGCATGATTGTACTATTAAACTTTAAACATTGAAAAAAATAATGCTTGCAAGTGTAAAACTTTACATTAATTACTAAAAATGTGTGTTTTATCTTCAGAAATGACAACAAGGTTAGAACTTTTTCCAAGGATGTTGTCTATACTTTGCTCTCAACGAAATTCAATTTTGATCTTCAGGATCTACAGTTATCAAATTTCATCAAACGCTACCGTAAAACTTTTACGCACTAACTAACAGTTTGGGGAGAACGGTATTCGAAGAAATAATTCAAGTATAACTTTTCCACACTAATCAATCATTCTAGGAGAACGATAACTTCGTATTAGTAATTACAAGTTCTCAGAAAGATTTGCACGCATTACATAACCTGATTGATGTTGTTGATGCTTAAACCAAGCACGACTGAGTCATACGATATACTCGACCTAATTTATATTAAAAGACAGAGTCCAGCTTAAAGTTTTGAAATTGCGTATGATTGTACTATTAAACTTTAAACATTTAAGAAGATAATGCTTGCAAGTGTAAAACTTTACATTAATTACTGAAAAAGTGTGTTTCATCGTCAGAAATAACAGTAAGGGTAGAACTTTTACTAAGGATGTTGACATACTTTGCTCTCAATGAAATTCAATTTTGATCTTCAGGATCTTCACTTATCGAATTTTTATCAATCGAGGAAATAACTAAGTATAACTTTTCACACTAATTTACCATGCTAGGCAGAATGGGATAACTTGGTATTATTAATTTCCAAGTACATCATGTCACGCATTACATAACCTGATTGATGCTTAAAAATTCAAAATCCTATTTAATATATCAAAAGGTTGTTGCGTATGATTGTACTATTAAACTTTAAACATTTAAAAAGATAATGCTTGCAAGTGTAAAACTTCACATTCAATACTGAAAAAGTGTGTTTCATCTTAAAAACTAACGGCAAATTGAAAAAGTTTTTACTAAGGTGTTGTCTATACTTTTCTTTCAAAGAAACTTCAATTTTGTATTTTCCCTTTATTTTATTTTTTCCCTTTTCCAATTTCATTAATGTCTAGGTATAATTCATGTATAACTTTTACCGCACTAATCAACCATTCTAAGAAAATGGCAAATTGGTATTAGTAATTCCAAGTTCTCAGAAACCATTCGCACGCATTACATAACCTGATTGATGCTTAAAAGTACAGAGTCCTACTTAATATATCAAAAGGTTATTGCGTATGATTGTAATATTACACTTTAAACATTTAAGAAGATAATGCTTTAAAGCTTAAAACTTTACATTAATTACTGAAAAAGTGTGTTTCATCTTCAGAAATAACAGTAAGGGTAGAACTTTTACTAAGGATGTTGTCTATACTTTGTCTAAACGAAATTCAATTTTGATCTTCAGGATCATCAGTTATTGAATTTCATCAACTCGGAAAATCTGTATTTATAAGTTTTCCGCACTAATAAACAGTTCTAAGAGAATGGTAACTTGATATTATTAATTCCAAGTTCTCAGAAAGCTTTCCCAAGCATTAGATAACCTGATTGATGCTTAAAAGTGCAGAATCTACTTAATATATCAAATGGTTATTGCGTATGGTTGTACTTAACTTTAAACATTAAAACACTTTAAACATTTAAGAAGATAATACTTGCAAGTGTAAAACTTCACATTCAATACTGAAAAAGTATGTTTCACCTTCAAAACTAAAAGCAAGGGTAGGTTTTTTTCTAAGGATTGTGTCATACTTTGCTCTCAATGAAATACAATTTTGATCTCCAGGATCTTCATTTATCGAATTTCATCAATGTCGGGAAAATCTATGTATAACTTTTTCACACTAATCAGCCGTTCTAAGAGAATGGTAACTTGATATTAGTAATTCCAAGTTCTCACAAAGCTTTCCCGCGCATTAGATAACCTGATTGATGCTTAAAAGTGCAGAACTAATCAAAAGGTTATTGAGTATATTTGTACTATTAAACTTTAAATATTTAAAAAGATAATACTTGCAAGTGTAAAACTTCGCATAAAATCTTGAAAAAGTTTTCCAATCTTCAGAAATAGTAATGGAGGATGTTTTTCCAGAATTGTCTATGCTTAATCTCAAAGAAAACTTAATTTAGCCACTTAATCTTCAGTTATCGAATTTCAACAATCGCGATATAATTAAAGTATAACTTTTCCGCATTAATTAACTTTTCTAGGAGAATGGCCACTTGGTATTAGTAATTCTAAGTACACAAGAAGTATTCACATGCATTACATAACCTGATTGATGCATTAAAGTGCAGAGTCCTACTTAAAATATTGAAATATTAATGCTTATGACTAT
Source organism: Pardosa pseudoannulata (assembly GCA_032207245.1). NCBI lineage: Eukaryota > Metazoa > Arthropoda > Arachnida > Araneae > Lycosidae > Pardosa > Pardosa pseudoannulata. The sequence continues at coordinate 90,401,538 of CM063497.1, read as the reverse complement.
AAATTACACTTTAAACATTTAAAAAGATAATGCTTTCAAGTGTAAAATTTCGCATTAAATACTGAAAAAGTGTGCGCCATTTTTCAGAAATTACTGCAATTCAAGAAGTTTTTCCAGGGATGCTGTAATTACTTTGCTCTCTGCGAAACTTTATTTAGCCACTTGATCTTCAGATATCGAATTTCAGCAAATGCTAACGTACAAACTTTTCCGCACTAAACAAACCGTTCGGGGAGAATGGTATATGCAAAGAAAGCATTCACACGCTTTATAAGAATCTATTAACTTGGTACGAAGATATATTTCTTCATTCCAGAAAGTAAACTACATTGTCCATGACAATTTTTTACGCCATAGAAAATTTTAAAAGCTATGTGAGAGACAAAAAAGAATGTCCTATGGTGAAATGAATTAAACAAGAGTTAATTCCCTGGAACAGATGTGTTTCCTGGTTAACATTCTAAGGACTGTTAATAGACCGACAAAAGCGTCTAGACCAGCCGCACGTAAAAAAGGAGTACTCGTGAGAAAATACAAAATTGAAAAGAATTAATTTCTCTTGCTGAATTTTGTTTATTTTGAATATAAATAAAGGTGTAAGTAGAAAATAAAAATGCTCATTAGGCCATTATGCCAAAAGGACCACACTCGGTGGAAGATATGCGAAATATGGCGTCTTTCATAGAAGGAAAAAATAGTGTTCGAAATGGTGCAGAAGAAATTAAGCTCCCACACTCCTTTTTTCTCTCTCTCTCTCTCTATCTCTGAGGAGGGCCAGATATCTCGAAAAAGTTCGTTGGACAGACTTGCCTGGGCCGAAGATGGCTCCTCCTCGGTTAACAATCTTGACCAATGGGTCGAAGAAGGGTCACTCTCTTGTCTTTCGTCTCTAGGTCAGTTTCGCTCTGGCGTTGTTAAACTGTAACACTTTGTTACAGGCCGGTCTCATCAAAGTCGTTTAACGGTAACAGCGATTAATCTCTGTTTAGACGGAGAATTGAGTCCTACCATTGGTTGGTGTCATGGGTTAATCGCGGTTAGCCATTAAACGACTTTGGTGAGACCGACTCTAACTATTTATTGTTTAAATGCATAGTGTTCTACTTAAAATTAGTAACGGATAAAGCCTTTGAGAGTATAATTAAACTTGAATTTAAAAAAATGCTTGCAAGCATATGATTTTAAGTTTTTGAAGGATGTTGTAGTTGCTTATGCCACTTGGTCAAACCAAGCACAATTGAGTCAGAGGCTAGACGTATTAAGGGAAGGTGGTGCACCTTTCGTTTGGACGAGAACCTCAAGGGTGAAAATGCGACTTATGCGACTTTATGGACTAGTGGGTCCTCCTATTTTTGAAGCAGGGACCAAGCAGAAGACCCATAGGCTTGGTCTGCCACCCCAGAGGTATTGATTGAGAACTTGCAGGACATTGTGACCACGAACATATTTAAGTGCCCCAGTCACCTTTAAAGGCACACGACTGATCTTAGCCAGCTCGGGCTCCGAACCCACAACTCTTCAGTTTCGATAGAGTTGTTTCCGGAACATTTTTGAGGGTAAGAATAGCAGAAATTTTTACAAGGGTATTAAAAATATCTTTCTTCTAACAAAACTTAATTTTGCCATTGTATCTTGCCATTAGCAGTTATCGAATATCGACAATCGCGCTATAATTGATATATAATTTTTAAGCACTAACTAACAGTTGGAAGACAAATATTTGTTTTATATTTTTAAACACAGTGAAATTCTAAAAGCGACCACCCTGTATAACGGCCATTCTAAACGACCAATTTTTCATGGCACGGATTTTTCAATTCATAGACCTAATGGTAAAATAACCTGTATAGCATTTTAAACGGCCATTAAAGGGATCGCCCATTTCATTTTTCGGGAAATTCTACTCACTCCACGCTTTAATTTTGAGCGGAAAAACTCAAGGTCAGGTTTATGGTCCGATATAAGACACAGGAATAACTTGCGAAATCCAGTACTCCCCTCCTTTCTCACAAAGATTAAATCTGTTATCATTTTTCTATTCTCTCACATTCAGATATTGAATCTCTATTGCATCCATATAAACTGAGGGAGGAACTGGACAATCAAGCGTTGAAGGTGTCTAGGGCCTTTGTTTGGAATTCCAATCAATCCAGTTATAAAGAATTACACTGTAAGCAAATGTCATTCAAAACCACCATTCCTATTCTATCACGTCAGTATGTGCAAAGATGTCGAAATGCGTTTTTCTAAATCTCGAGCAGTCGCATTCAAGTTCTGCGTGACTATGAGAATGGCAAATCGGCAAGAAAGTTAACTGAATTATTTAACTGCGAGAGAACGGAAATGAACAAAGTTATAAAAACAGAATTTGATTTTGAAGGAGTACGAAGACTACAGAACAGACAGAAACAAATTGTAGCCATTTTTTAATAAAATGTAAGGAAGCATGAAATTAAAGTACTATTTTCTCTTTAAATAATAAATCTTTTTTAAATAAGAATAATGTCAGACTTGTTTATATTACACATTAAAGTAAGTATCTTATAATAGTAAATAAAACTCTTCAGAGTGGTCATCCCCTCTGAGCGGTCAAATAGTCTCGGTACGGCGGGGTGGCCGCTCAGAGAGGTTTCACTGTATATAAAAAAATAGCAACCAGCAAATATTTTTTTCTAATACTAAATGCGGGTAAAAATAATAAAACTCTGAAGTTGATTGGAGCAAACTTGTATCGTTAAGGCAAGAAAAAAACCTTACTAAAGAAAACATGTTCGAGTAATATTTTTAAAATTGGAATCACACTTAAAAAACTAAATAAATATAAAACCTATCAGAAAAATCTCAATTTGTAACCAGAAATATTTTTAATTATAGTTCCGTAGTAAGACATATATTAAAAATATCATCCGATACTTTTTAAATCAGAAAACGAAATTAAAAATCAACGCATCTCCCCTCTTCTCAAGTCATTTTAACTGAGAAATATAAATAAATAAATAAAATTCTGTTTCACGGAGTTCAACGAGTCATATGAAAGGGAAAAATTGATTAAAGAGTTTCTGTCTAAGAGATGGCCGAGCGTGAAACTCAGCTTATTAAGAAACTGCTCTCTCTCAACAAAAGTACACCTTCTTATCTTAATTCAGTTACTGGAATTTTTCTATTGCAAAATCTCCTTTTGTTCCCCTTGTACTGTACCCCATTTATGTCCCTATTTATGTCCCCAGAATGAAGGGAGGGAAAAGCTGGTAATGGAGATGGTAATGAAATGGTAAAACAAAGCATATAACAATTGAATTCGTCTCTATCACAATGCAATAATGGCATTAGAGTCACTACGCTAATGCTTTTCTTAAGGGTTAGGAATGGAGAGTGGAAGTTTAAAGAGTTTTTTTTGCGCTTTTTTTTTTCACTCTCTTTTTTAGCCTTATTTATTTCAGGGATTTCTCCATACATTTCACTGAATTGCCGAGGAGTTTAGGCCTTTTTCCCCATCTTTGCATTAAGGAAACGAAGGTCAAAGTGTGTTGTGATGTCGCTTCAACCCATTGGCTTCACAAAGAGGTTTTATTAAAGCCCAGACCAAGGCGACTTTCTGTCTGGGTTTTTGACACTATACTACAAAGGGTTTTCGCTTTGACACTCCTCGAGATATCCAAGGTGATTAGAAGGTCGGACGCGATGCCGAAATGTCAGACTGTGAGGCGCCAACGAAAGAACCAATCGGAGGCTAGCAGAACAGCTAAGCGGGAAGGAAAAGCCAATGGGAAGAGGCGAAAGGTGACATCAGGAGGAGCGAGTTTTTCACCGGATAGTCCTTAAGATGAGAACAAGCGCAGGCTTCGACTTTGGGTGGTTGGCTTTTGGAGAGCTTTTCTCCAGTATGTGGGACTCAAGGAGTCCCAGTTGTACCCCTGTACAACGGTATCTGTCGGAACCCGACCGCAGATTGTTTTTTCTTTAGGTTCGCCTCGAACCTGGGACTTTTAGGTCCGTACCAGGTCACTTGAGCTCTGTGATTCCCATTCAGAAAATTTGTACATAACTTCTATTTAATCAAGAATAAACGTTGTTATTGTTCTAAGCTGCACGTCGTGTCATAACCACTTCGATACCCCCACGCAACCCGAGGATTCCGTGACGTTACAGTGTTTTAAGTCGGCTGGGTAGGAATTTCCAAATGAGTATGGCACTCCTCTTTAGTTTTGTAGTTTGTGGGTTCGAATGCCACTGTCGACATGGACTTTCGTAGCCCCTTGGAATCTACTTTATGTTTTGATTTCATTAACACTCGTAGCAAAAGAGTAGAACCCTAACCAACCAACAGTCGGCGAGATTTTCAATTGAGATATTTTAAATACTAACAGACAAGGTTACAAATGGTAGAATTCTGCCGGAATTAAAAACTTATCGGCCCTTTCGATCTCATGGCTTCTCTGGATATTTCTACGTAACTCATGTGTCTTTTTCATCTCCAGAGCTGCATTTAATTTTTCAATCTCATGGCTTCTCTGGATATTTCTACGTAACTCATGTGTCTTTTTCATCTCCAGAGCTGCATTTAATTTTTCGATCTCATGGATTCTCTGGATATTTCTACATAACTCATATGCCTTTTTCATCTCCAGAGTTGCATTTCATTTTCGATATCATGGCTTCTCAGGATATTTCTACGTAAATCATATGCCTCTTTCATCTCCAGAGCTGCATTTAATTTTTCAATCTCATGGCTTCTCTGGATATTTCTACGTAACTCATGTGTCTTTTTCATCTCCAGAGCTGCATTTAATTTTAACCAGTTACAAACCTAAGGCACATATTTCATGATTTTTTTTAAATTAATTTTAAATGAACTTTTTTCCTTCCCTTGCTCTTTCGTATTAATAATTTAATTTTTATTTTATTATTGAACTTATGATCTATTTATTTATTACTAATTAATAATCCCCGATTATTTTTTGTTGCAATGAAAATTTTATCACCGTATTAACAAAAAAACTCTTTTCATAAATGTCTAGGATATTCTCTATAACTGACTAATAAATATCAGCGTTTAAGTTATATATCTTTGAAAATTAAGAAGTTTGTTCATTTGTGTGTTTGTTTTTTATACATAACCACACGATTTGCAATCGATTCGCTAAATTTTGGACATCATTCATATATACCGCCAAATAATCACTGTCAATATTAAAACCTCTGCTGTCCATCCTATCATGTAATATGACAAGATAAATTAAAGTTGGCAACTAACATACAGTCAGTAAAGATAAACAAATTATTGAGCTTGTACTAGATAATTCTCAGCCAAAAAACAAACCATTTTTTTACCTGCCTCATAGGGTACTTTATGATTCTGGAAAATTAAAAATTTTACTGATCCCTTCATATGACGGGCTATATGCTAGTTTCTATAGTTTTTTAAATGTGTTTAAAAATAAAAATTATAGAAAATTTTTAAAAAAATGAAAAGATGCAATTAAAGATAAAAAAATTTTTATCTTTAATTGTAAAAGAGTAATTATACATTTAATCAACATTCGATTCCTATTTGGAATTTCGAAAAAAGAATTGTAGCAAAATGCACAGACAAGATTGTAGATTAATGTATAAAAAACAGAAATCAAAAATTTTGAAGTTTTAAGGGTTTTGTGATTATTAAATCGGAAAAGAAATAAACTTATCTCTCCAATTCTCAAGTGATCTTAACAGCTAAATTTTGAATACCATTCATATATACCGCCAAATAATCACTGTCAATATTAAAACCTCTGCTGTCTATCCTATCACGTAATATGATAAGATAAATTAAAGTTGGCAACTAACATGCGGTCAGTAAAGATAAAAAAAATTACTCAGCTTCTTCCAGATAATTCTAAGCCAAAAAATAAACCATTTTTTTACCTGTTTCATAGGATACTTTACGATTCTGGAAAATTAAAAATTTTACTGATCCCGTCATATGACGGGCTATATGCTAGTTTCATACAGCTTTTTAAATACGCATAAAAGTAAAAGTAGAGAAAATGAAAAAAATGCAATTAAAGATTAAAATGCTTATCTTTAACTGTAAAAGAGTAATTATACATTTAATCAATACTCAATTTCTATTTCGAATTTCGAAAAAAGAATTATACCAAAATACACAGAAAAGATTGTAGTTTAATGTATAAAAAATAGAATATAGAAATTTTTGAAGTTTTAAGAATTTGTGACCTTTAATTCAAAAAAACAAAATAAACGCATCTCTCCAATACTCAAGTCAGATAATTCTCAGCCAAAAGAATATTTTTTAACCTGCCTCAGAGGGTACTTTCCAATTCTGAAAAATTAAAAATTTTACTGATCCCGTCATATGACGGGCTATATGCTAGTTTCATACAGCTTTTTAAATACGCATAAAAGTAAAAGTAGAGAAAATGAAAAAAAGACAATTAAAGATTAAAATGCTTATCTTTAACTGTAAAAGAGTAATTAAACATTTAATCAATACTCAATTTCTATTTCGAATTTCGAAAAAAGAATTGTACCAAAATACACAGAAAAGATTGTAGTTTAATGTATAAAAAATAGAATATAGAAATTTTTGAAGTTTTAAGAATTTGTGACCTTTAATTCGAAAAAACAAAATAAACGCATCTCTCCAATACTCAAGTCATTTTAACAGCTAAATTTTGGACATTATTCATATATTCCATGAAATAATCATTGTCAAAATTAAAACTTCTGTTGTCCATGCTATCACGTAATATGACAAGATCACGTAATAAATGAAGATAAATTATTGAGCGTGTACCAGATAATTCTTTACAATTCTGGAAAATTAAAAATTTTACTGATCCCGTCATATGACGGGCTATAGGCTAGTTTCATATAGTTTTTAAATGCGCGTGTCAATGCGCACAAAAGTAAAATTATAGAAAATTAAAAAATGCAATTAAAAATAAAAATGTTTCTCTTTAAAAATAAAAGAGTAATTATACATTTAATCAAAACACGAGTTCTATTTGGAATTTCGGAAAAAGAATTGTACCAAAATACATGGAGGAGATTGCAGTCTAATATACAGGGTGTCCCAAAAAGACCGCGTAAACTCTGCACAGCTAGATTCCTCGTTGGGGGTACATAAAAACTGCACAAAGAAGTGTTCCTGTACGATCCATATTTTACAAGAAAAATACAAAAAACAAAATATGACGTCACTGCCTGTGCAAGAAAAAAAACACTTTATTGGACATATCAATAGCAGTGTTTTGCATATCTTTCCAGAAGATAATGTTTAAAACGTTCACCGCGCATATCGCGTCATGCATGCGCGAGCCATGGAATGACGTTAAGCCGCCGTTGTACTGGTATTTAAGAGGCTGCATCTTGCAGCTACAGGTAGTATTCGTACAGTGGCTATGTATCCCGTTCGTCACTACTGTGACATATACCTGATGTACGGACTACGTAATGGAAATGCCTTACGAGCTGTTAGGGAGTATGCCTGTACATATGCTGCTGTTGATATGTTCAATAAAGTGTTTTTTCTTGCACCAGAAGTGACGTCATACTTTGTTTTTCGTATTTTTCTCGTAAACTATGAATCGTACAAGTACGCTTCTTTGGACAGTTTTTATGTACTCCTAACGAGGAATCTAGCTGTACAGAGTTTATGCAGTCGTTTTGGGACACCCTGTATTAAAAAAATGAAAAATCAAAATTTTTGAAGTTTTAAAAGTCTTGTGACCATTAAATCGGGAAACGAAATAAACGCATCTCTCCAATTCTCAAGTCATTTTAACAGAGTCAAAGTAAGAAAATTAGAGAAAAAAAATTCCGTCTCCGAGAATTCAACGAGTCATATAAAAGGGAAAAACTGATTAAAGGGTTTCTGTCTAAGAGATGGCCGAGCGTGAAACTCAGCTTATTAAGAAACTGCTCTCTCTCAACAAAAGTACACCTTCTGTCTTAATTCAATTACTGGAATTTTTCTGTTGCAAAATCTCCTTTTGTTCCCCTTCTCCCTCTACTCCGTTTTATGTCTCCAGAATGGGGGAAGAACGAAATGGTGAAACAAAGCATATAACAATTGAACTCGTCTGCAGCATAATGCGATAATCGCATTAGAGCTACAACGCTAATGCTTTTCTTAAGAGGCAGAAATGGAGAGTGCAAATTTGGAAAGTTTATCACGATTTTTATTTTCTTTAAAAAAATGTCAATCTACGGAGTTTTACGTTTTTATAATTTTTGGGTTTTTTATTATAAAAATTTATATTAATTTTGATTATTATCACAATATAACGTTTGCCCATTTGTAAATGGTACTATAGTTAAAACCAAAAGTGTATTTTTATTGTGGTTAATATGTTACACAACCATAAGTTTTGCCCATATGTAAAGTGGACTTTGGTTTATACCAAAAGTATATTTTTATTGTGGTTAATATGTAACACGACCATAAGTTTTGCCCATATGTAAAGTGGACTTTGGTTTATACCAAAAGTATATTTTTATTGTGGTTCATATGTAACACGACCATAAGGTTGCCCATATGCAAAGGAAACTGTAGTTTAAACCGAAAGTATATTTTTATTGTGGTTAATATGTAACACGACCACAAGGTTTGCCCATATGTGCAAAGGGGACTATGGTTTAAACCCCAAAGTATATTTTTATTGTAGGTAATATGTAACACGGACATAATGTTTGCTCATATGTAAAGGAGACTATAGTTTAAACCAAAAGTATATTTTTATTATGATTAATATGTAACACGGACATAAGGTTTGCCCATATGTAAAGGGGATTATGGTTTAAACCAGGTATGGACAAACTTTTTCGGCCGCGGGCCAAAAATCGAAAGAAATTAAGTTTGGAGGGTCAAGATAAGTTTTTCTAAAATTTTAAAAACAATACACAAGTATCTAATGGTTTAAATACGTTAATGAGATGAATGAAATTGCGGTTTCATTTTTAAAAGTTTCTTATACTGAGGCTCGAAGTGAGATGTACTGATTTTAAGGAACGATGCTCAATGATCATCTGTCAGTCTACTTCTGAAATTATTCTTTCTAATGTTCCAAGTTGAATACGCTTGCTCACATATAAGAAGCAAATATACCGCTGATCTTCTGGGCATGAGATAATAAATTTGGGATATAATATTTAAGCAAAGTAGAAGAGGAGATGGATATATAATGTATAAATATATTTTTCTTTTAATTTGCCTTGGACCAGCAACTTAAAATTCTTTTCGTGGGCCGGATCAAACCTTCCGGCGGGCCGGAGTTGGCCCGTGGGCCGTAGTTTGCCCACCCCTTGTTTAAACAAAAAGTATATTTTTATTGTGGTTAATTTGTAACACGAGCAAGTTTGCCCATATGTAAGGGGGACTATAGTTTAAAACAAAAGTATATTTTTATTGTGGTTAATATGTAACAAGACCATAAGGTTTGCCCATATGTAAAGGGGACTATGGTTTAAACCCAAAGTATATTTTTATTGTGATTAATGTAAAACGACCATAAGGTTTGGCCATATGTAAAGAGGACTATGGTTTAAACCAAAAGTATATTTTTATTGTGGTTAATATGTAACACGACCGTAAGGTTTGCTCATACGTAAAGGGGATTATAGTTTAAACCAAAAGTATATTTTATTGTGGTTAATATGTAACACGACCATAAGGTTTTCCCATATATAAAAGGACCTTTAAACCGAAAACATGGGGAAAACCTTACCCCTTCAAATTGGACACTCCCGACCGCTTCACAAACTTTTAACTTTTGTTCTTTAATCATAAATAATTCCACAAAGATACCTTCTTATTTACTGTCACGAACTGAGACATAATTCTAATCTATGTCGGGAATCAGAAGTCCGCCCGAGAATCCCACACACGACAAATCCACTCACAATTAATTTTTATAAGTCCTCTCTCCTTTACAAAAGATGTGATTAGGTCAGGTTTAGACCACAAGCATTTCAACTTCATTTTATTTATATTAATCATACTAATTAGAAGGATCTAAATCTCTCACCACACGGTGGTAATAATTTGTAAAATTATGAATATTTGGAAAAAACAAACTAAATGATTTTGGAAAATAATGTTAAACAAGAACTTTTAAAAGATAAGGCAGAAAAACCTTGCGTCAACTGAAAAAACGTGTATTCTTGTCCAATGGTGCGGGAGGAGCTGTGTCTTTACCAGCATTCTCATCGTCCTGTAAAATCTCCATTTTATAAATTAAATGCATTATACCTTAATCAAGAAATTTTTTTCTCTCTTCTTTAGTGTCGCATTAGCCCAGGGTGGGCCCTGACCTTCTATAGAATCGAATTCCAGGCACCTCTCTTCTTAGACTGACTTCTCCAGTTTTTGACTCTGAGGACTTTCAGATCAGTTTCAAGTCCCTCGATCCACTGCATCCTTTTGTCTTCCCCTTATTTGGACTCGTTATTATCCCTTATTTGGTCCCCTTAGTTTAATGTTGAAGATATTTTTGGTTGCACGTCCATCTTCCGTTGGTTTGTATCTGTTTAGTGTTAGTGTTTCTGTTTCATTTTGTTTTGTGTTTATTTGGTTCTCTGTTTGTGTGTTGGTCAGATCAGTCTTTGAAATGAAATAAATTTTATTATCTCTGGCTCTTTGTGTAATTTATAAATTTTCAAACTAAATGTTCTTCTCCATGTATGTTTACTTTTTATGCCTCCCAAAAAATACTTTGCAGTATCTTTTTTTCAAAGACTACTAATATTTCTTTATCACTTTCTGTCACCACCCACGTTTCAGCCACATAAGTAATTCTGGGCCTTTTCAAAGTTTTATAGAGTAGTAATTTAGTTTTCCTGCTAGACAGACTAGATTTTAAATATTTGCGTATTCCATGGAAGCATTTATTATTAGTAGTAACTCTGTTACGTATTTCTGGCGTTACTGCATTAAAAGCGTTCAGTTCAGAAGAATAGTAATTTATTACAATTAGTATTTAGAAGAGGTAAAAGAAAATTACTATCTACAATTGGAAAGTGGAGGTAAACAGCATGATCGTGTGATTACAGTTCATTCCTCGACTGGCACCGTCCTATGCGGTTACAGTTACTTGCCGTTTACTAACACTTTATTTGATCTTTTTGTATTAAAAATTTTATTTATCTCCTTTAACTAAAATCTTTATTAACGATTTATAGCTACTTTCTTACCAGCACTCTCATGGGATGCTACTATATTGTGGTCCAGAAATTTCGCAGGTGACATCATCGTCATAATCACGTCAGAAGTACATTATGACGTGGCAGAAAATGTAATTAAGGTTACTAAATTCCCATCTTTTTCTGGTGTGATTATGACGTGAAAGTCGGCTGTGACTCATCTCGACCGAATATGGTAGCACTCTTTGTCCTGTAAAATCTCCTTCTTGTGAATTCAATACATGATTCCATAACCAGAAATAAGAATTCATTACATTTAATATTTAGAAGAGGTAAAAGAAAATTACTATGTAGAATTGTAAAGGGATAGTAAGCGACAAGATAGTATGTTTACAGTTTATTCGTCGACTGTCACCAACCGTTCCAGTTACAGTAACAAAAGCCGTTTTCTGATACTTTATTAAAAATTTTATTTATCTCCTTTAACTAAAACCTTTATTAACGATTTATAGCCATTTTCGTAACAGCATTCTCATGGGATGCTACTATATTGTGGTCGAGAAATTTCCCAGGTGACATCATCGTCATAATGACGTCAGAAGTACATTATGACGCGACAGAAAGGGCAATTAATGGTACTAAATTCCCATCTTTGGCGATTTCTGGTGTCATTATGATGTGGAAGTCGCCTGTGACACCTCGACTTATCACTGTGACGCCTGTGACATTTCGACCGAATATTGAAGAGCTCTTTGTCCTGTAAAATCTTTTTTTATATGAATTAAATACATAATCCCATAATCAGGAATAAGAAGTCATTACATTTCATATTTAGAATAGGTAAAAGAAATTACTATGTACATTTGTAAAGCATTAGTAAGCGGCATGATCGTATGTTACAGTTTATTCTTCGACTGGCACCGTCCTCCCGTGGTTACAGTTACTTGCCGTTTTCTGACACTTTATTTGATTTTTCCGTAATAAAAGCTTTATTTATCTCATATAAAGCCTTTATTAAAGATTTTACAATAAAAAAGGTATCAAACTAATCTATATTTCTGTAATATCTATATCTCTTTCATGTAATCTCCTTACTAATTTATGTCTCTTTAATATCTATATCTCTTTAATCTAATCTTCTTAATATTCTATCCCTCTTTAATATCTATATCTCTTTAATATAATCTCCTTAATATTCTATGACTCTTTAATATCTATATCTCTTTAACCTAATCTTCTTACTATTCTATGTCTCTTTAATATTTATATCTCTTTAATCTAATCTCCTTACTATTCTATGCCTCTTTAATATCTATATCTCTTTAATTCAATCTCTTTACTATTCTATGCCTCTTTAATATCTATATCTCTCTAATCTAATCTCTTTACTATTCTATGTCTCTTTAATATCTGTATCTCTCTAATCTAATCTCCTTACTATTCTATGCCTCTTTAATATCTATATCTCTTTAATCTAATCTCCTTACTATTCTATGCCTATTTAATATCTATATCTCTTTCTATATCTTTAATCTAATCTCCTTACTATTCTATGCCTTTTTAATATCTATATCTCTTTAATCTAATCTCCTTACAATTCTATACCTCTTTAATATCTATATCTCTTTAATCTAATCTCTTTATATTCTATGCCTTTTTAATATCTATATCTCTATAATTTAATCTCTTTACTATTCTATGCCTCTTTAATATCTATATCTCTTTAATCTAATCTTCTTACTATTCTATGCCTCTTTAATATCTATATCTCTTTAATAATCTATATATCTTTAAATTAATCTATATCACTAATAAAAAAGGGAAAAAATTATTTTTAAGTGTCATGAAATGAAATTCAATCGTTTTATTTAAACTAAATATTTTATAAGTGCAGCTTTTATCTGTATTAAGAATTCCGCAAATAAATTACATAAATATCAGTTTTAAACATAACAAATAACTTTAAAGAGAATCGTAAATTATACTGCCTCTGGTATTTTGCACATATTTTTGCTATGCAAGCATGAGCCGTCACAAAATCCCAGTTTAATCAGGTTAATCATCGAAAAGAAAAGCCAAAATTGAAAAATATATAAAAACTCCGTTTTTTTCATCCTTAATATTTTTTTCCCTACTCCAATCTCTGAAACACATATACAAACGCTGAAACTTGCATCCTTCTAAATGAAGCTCAGAGGAATAAATAGAAGCCTAATTGCCATTCTGTCTGACAAGCTCTCACAAAAAAAGAAGAGACCTGAAAAACTTTATTTTCTGTGTAAAACATACATACTTGAAAAAAATCTGATGCTTGCTACAAGGAGTTACAAAAAATGTCATTAAAAAACACACTCCAGAAAAAAATTTAATCTCCCAGTAGTGGCATGTTTTGCTAATTGAAACGTTTTTTATAACATCCCTCAGCCCTGTGATTGCAAGTCTTTCTCTCTATTGCAGACGATTTTTTTTTTCAGTTTTTATTTTCATTATTTTTTTTTCGCTACTGACGTTCTCCTCAGACGATTTTTTCCCCTCTAATTTTAACAGACAAGGGATATTTTTTATTAAAATTCGGATGATGATTACCTGTGATTTTAACTGTGTAATTTTTGTTCCCTGTTTTTTCGTGTACACAATTTAAATATGTAGAACGTTTGTAATTCATACAGATATTCAACGTTATTTTTTAATTAGGTAATGGATGATTCTGGATTATTTTTTCCCCTTCTGACATTAAAATCTGTGTTAGGCACTTGATGTTGGGGATTAAAAAAATGACTTGTAGAAAGTATGTTCATATTTTGCCCCCACGATGTTATTAGAAGGGAATAAATGCTCCGCGGTTTCTCTTTCCGAACATAAAAAATAATTTGTTATTTCTTTTGAATTTGACGTTTTGTATCGTTCACAATTTTTTTTAATTCGTAAACTTTTTTTATAAAAATATCTCAAATTTTTTTTTTCTCAAAGAAACAAGAATTATTAGTAATATTTCATCGAAAAACAAAATCAAAGACATGAAAGAGAGGATTTATAAATATTTTTTCTTGTAATATTTCTTTACAAAATGTGCTTATTAATGAAGTTAGGGGGATAATAAAGGATATAATTTATGAACTTTGGAATATTAGAGCACTATAATTTAGTTATGTGTTAAGAACAGTGGCATGCGGTCCATATGTGCAGGGTGTGCACTGCACATCTTGGCAAAATTATGAGAGACAATAATTTTCTGCACCTATGTCTGCCTATCTTTATATGGTATATAATAATTATTTATAATATAATCAAATATTATGTTGATTTGCTAGCCTGTATTCTCGCAGTGCGTGCGGTACTAGGTGCTGCACCACGTAGCGCGTTCAAAAGCAAAGGAACATGAGAAATTTTTATGTGTACGCACTACGCACTAATAGAAAATTACGCTTTATATGTATGGGCTACTGGAAAAGCACAGCATACTATAGCACTGAGACAAGTGCAGCTATTTTTCCTGCACTTGGCATTTAGAATCATGCAAAGGTACGGTTTATTAAGCGTTGTAATAGAGCGAGGACTTACGTACTGAAGCGCTTTTGGTTTTTTAACTGATTAACTGGCTATACGATTTTGCAAACGGTTAATGTTTAAATTTATATATTGTAAGATTTTGTTTTCGTGGAAATATAAAAGAAGTATTTCATCAATATAAAGGGAAATGTTTCAGCGTGGTAAAGTAATTTCGGTGATGTATTATATTTATAAAAATTATTCACTGAAAAACAATTTTGTTTTGTTAGACAAAAAAGAAACGAATTTTAACAGAACAGTCCAAATTTTACCATTCATTGTGTTTTACAGACAGTATATAAGTTATATCTGTAACACCATATCCCTGGTTTTGTTTTTAAAAATTGTGAAGATGTTTTTCGCAGAATATATGATTTCCAAATGTTAAAAACAATTAATAAATATAATTTAATCCATTGACTGAACGAGAAACAGTTCGTTCTATTGCGCCAACGTGCAGTGAACACAAATCTGTTTGGTGGAAGAACAATACGCTAAACACTACAATACTCCCTCGTTTTTCGAGGTTAATGGGGACCAGAACCTTCCGTGAAAGATGAAAAACCGCGAAGTAGGTTTTGCCCTTAGGAATTTTCGCGTATGTTGTTACATGAATGTTTAAAATAGGTAAACAGTATTTATACTTTACACATTTAAGACAAAAATTACAACAGTATACGTATTTGCTTAAACGTGTCAGTGCTAATTAATAAGGTTAATTACAAAACCTTATAGAGTAATAAATATTAAGCAAATTTGCTTTCTGAGAGAGGTGAAGAGTCTTGTGTTGGTGGAGGAGGAGAGGCTCTCACTTGACTCGTAGAAGTTTTAGGCTCACTCGGAGACTCTTCTGCTGGAGGAGCTGACGGTAGAGCCAGGGGGCTTTACCTTGGAGAGAAACATGGTGATGGGTAGTTGTTGTCTTTGTTTTTCCTTTTCCTTCAAAATTCCCCTGAACAAAGACATAATCTCGTCAAAGCGATTGCTGAATTTGACAGCTCGAACCATATTGTCGTCAATGTCTTGTGCAAATTCTTGCCATGTTGCACAATTGTTGCAGATTCTCCAGGGTAAGGCCACGCTTTTCAGTTTGTTCTTCGTCTTCCTCTTCATTTTCTTCCTCACTTGCAGACTTTGTCATCTCAAGAGCCCGTGGTATGTACTCTGAATCAACTCATCTCTTTGTTTGACATGCAGGGATCCTTCTCTCTCGCGCATCAACATGAGACAACGCTCCTTTCCGTAATGTCGCTGCCAACATAGTTGTATTTTTTCATTTTTATTTTTTGAGGAATATTTTGAAAAAACCTGTGAAGCACTGAAGCTGCAAAACATGAAGCGCGAAGTGGAGAAGGAACACTGTATACAAGCTAGAAGGCCTAAAATTAAAAATGAATAATAATTAATAATAAATAAACAATAAATGACTAATTTTAGCATCAATATATTACTATAATACAATTTATTACTATAATACTGTGCTTGCTTTGAATACAATATCCTCTGGACATGAAAGCTACGAACTATAGCTTTACGACTAAAACAAAAATCGATCGAAAGCTCTATTTATATTTTTTAAACCACACAGGAACACTGTTGAAAACAAAACCGCTTCAGGAGTTATAGAAGAGTCAACACCGATCGTAAAAGAAACTAGCTGATTCTCGACGGGATGTCCAAATCGTCTCTTTATTATTATCATTTATTATTATTTATTATTATTTATCCCCATACTCTTCTTCGAAAGGGAAGCTCAAACGACAAATTTGCATCAAAATGACTTTCAAACATTAGAGTCACAAAGGCAAAGAATTTCTTTCAAAAGCTTTGTTATGGCAAAGATTGAAAAAAAAGGAGTGTCCCAAATTCTTTAAGAATATAAGGTGTCAAGGGAATTCTTTTGAAAGAATGAGAAAAAAACAGTAATTTTTTCTTTAAGAGAAGAATTGTTCTGGTGAGTACTGATAAAATTTAGTTAAGGAGGATTCTTTATGCTCTTGAACGGAGAGTAAACTTTGAAAAAATATACACTGGAAATAGAAAAAATAAATTCTACGTTTATTTTACAGCTTATATTTATACGAGGGTTGGAACTTTAATAGTGGCAACTATTTATTTACATGGAATGAAGAAGTGCTTCATGTCACAATGTTTTACAAACCTTCAATATAGTCGCCAGCATTGCGTATATCCAATGGTGAGAATAACCATGGAGAAGTCACAGAACATTTGTACCAGGACTGTTCTGTTGATAGTTCGAATGGACTGATCTATTGACGCAAGAATCCCTGTAACAGTTCTGAAGCGAATGCCAGACAGTGGTTCCTTCCTCTTAGGAATTAAGTCAAAGTCACAAGGGCTTAGATCTGGCCCAAGTCTCATACAGGTTACTGATACAGAGTATAAAGCCTCTCCCTCCCGCTTATATCGTTCCAGGTGGGTTCGAACAGCATTGTGTCGTAGCCATTTCTGCATTTCCGTCAAATGATGTGGAACCCATCGTGAAGCAATTTTTCTCCTGCCCAGGCGTTCTTTCGGAATGTGAAGGACAGTCGTGTAAGCAAATCGTGTCTGTTGGGACAGCTCAAGAATCGTTTGGCGTCAATCACTGTCCATTAGTAATACAACAGTATGCACTTCTGCTTCTCTGACATCAGGACGACCTAACCGATGCATGTCTGACCCACTTTGGGGTCCTTCATTGAAGGCCCATCTTGCTACAGTTCTGTAAGCCTTTTGAAGCCTTAGATGACATTGTCGTTCTGTACGACCTCTGGCACATTCAGTTTTTATCCAACTCCGTTGTTCTTGTTTTGAAAACATCCTGACAACACTCACTTTAGACCGCACGCTAATACAAGGATCAGTTCTCGTCACTCCGCATGCACGTGGCGTAGGAAGGTCAACTCTTTTTGCTGAGAGGTAAAGTAAGTATGTAGCTCACGTGTAGTATACGAGACATGCTTTGGTTTTGTTGCGTAGCGTTGTTAAGCAGTGTTGCCACTATTAAAGTTCCACCCCTCGTATAAAAGGTTTAGTGAAGATGCTAATACAGCCTAACGACTGAAACATAGTCTAGACTTCTATGATTAAGTTATGATTTTATACTTTTAGCTAAACTATACTAAAGTGGCGTTCTGATAACCGCATCGAAGAAGTTCCCGCAAAGGCAAATTGACATGGATGCAAATCTCTCTCGACGCTGCGCGAGCGATCATGTTGCAGTATATAAGGTGAGCGGCAAAGTTGAGTCGAGAGGGGATATCGCTCTCGGCTTTGGAATCATCGGGCTTGAGCAAAACAACTTTTCGCCTGTTAGTCATTTGCAGGCCGCGAGTGTTATCAACGCACTGATGTCTTATACTTTACCTTTTTAATCTTTATTTACCTATTAGTCTTTTAATAAAAAAGTTTTGATCAAAGACTCATGTTGATGATTAGTTTGTTCCTCTTCAATATCAATCTACACTAATAATTTGGATTGTTTGAATTAGATTGGAGAGCTACGGCCCGCAGTTTTTCTACTAATGAAACCGTGACATCTAGAGTCGATTACAAACGACTACGAACATTCCTGCCAGCAGAAATATTTTAATCTTCAAACTCCGGTTCCAAAGAGTAACGCTTTACCCATTCAGCTACCCCTCAGTGTAATCCCCTTTATAATAATAGCTTAAATTATCTGTCCACCTGTTCTGGAATTTATGATGCGGTTGGAACTGGAATGGATATGTTTCAATTTGCAAAATTGATCAAAAACTGTATTTATATTTATAAACCTCACTAAAGCCCCGTTTACATGTGCCAAAAAGCAGCGCAAACACAGGGGAAATCCGTGAATCGTACTCTCTTTTCAAGACTTATCCCTAACTAGGGAAAATTTTGAGGTAAAAAAAATTCCACTTTTCTACCAGGGTAGTTTGGTTTGGCGTGGAGCTCTACGGTCTCCTGTTTTGCATACGAGGGATAATGAGACTGGGAAGTACTGCTTAAAGCCGATTCCGAACAGCTACGAACATCCATGCCATAGTGGGATTCGAACCCACGAACTCTGGTACTGACGATCACCACCCTAACCAATCGGCCAGCGTTTGGCCCTACCAGGGTAATTGAAGAGTTTAACCTGCTTTCCCATGATTCTTTGCGTTTGCTGGTGCTAGATTTTATGTAGCCCTCACACTATGGTCAATTGTTCACCACCTATTTATGGTGACCTTGAACGATTGTTTACGGGTTGCATCCACACACTGAGCCATTAAATGAGCCGAGCGAGTGGATTCGTACATAGGGTCTACTACGCACGTTAGTTGCTCATCTGGCTGCCTTTGATTTGTGGACGTGGGGATTTCGTACGTTGCTAACCCTAACTCATCAAGAATCCATCAAGAACTCATCAAGAATGGATGCTTCTTTCCATTCCAGGTCCAAACGCTTTATATATTCGAAAACAGACGGACCGATAACTAGGCTAGTATTATATAGGGGATGGTGCGGAAGCTATGTGTATGTAAAAGAAATTTAGAATTTATTCCTTTTTTTTTATTTTTGTTTCTCGCGTACATTTTTTAAAGTTTACTCTTTCTCCAAAAGCATAAAGAATCTTGCGTTGCTAAAAATTTTATCAGTACTCAACAGAACATTTCATTCTTCAACGACAACAAAAAAATCCCTTTTTTAACTAATTCTTTCAAAAGAATTCCCTTGACACCTTGCATTCTTAAAGAATTCAGAGAATTCTTTTTTTTTCAATCTTTTCCATAACAAAGCTTTTTGAAAGAAATTCGCTGCCTTTGTCACTCCAATGTTTGGAAGTCATTTTGATGCAAATTTATCGTTTGAGTTTCCTTTTTAAACAAGAATCAGGGATAAATAATAATAAATAATAATAATAATGAGACAATTTGAACATCCCGTCGAGATTTGGCTAGTTTATTTTTCATTCGGTGTTGACTCTTCTATAACTCCTGAAGCGGTTTTGTGTATGAAACTTTTCTAAATGGGGTTTTAAAAAAATCTAATCTGAGATCGATATATATTTTTTTTTTGTGTGTGAATCGAAAAATAGTTCTATGCAACTCCAAACACATTATTATGGCAATGGAACATACAGTTTATAGTAAGGCTAAAATTATGAATACCAGTTTTGAATCCAAAATATAATAAAAATGTGCTAAATATAATTGAAATATAGCGTTCTTACTTTGTTATAATGCCTTTAAAACAGATCAAGAAAAAAGTGTTAAAAATGATTTCAAATAATGCAATTACATAAATTATTACATAGAAGAGTTTTAAAGCATGTTTCCCTAGTATAGCTGCTTTACGACACTTAGCAAAACGATTATGTAAGTATAAGTTGTGAAATAAATTTAGAATTTACTTTTTAGTTCCCTTTTAGTCATTATTCCTTAGTTTACTTTAAGCCGTTTTACAAACAATTTTTTACTTGGAAGAGTTGAAGTTAATACAATTAGTCAAACCACAGTATATATTTTAACAGAAAACCATGGAGAAAAATTTACTTAACAAAACAAGAGGATGCAGACAGACATAAATAAATTTACTGATTCATATTTTATATTGCCAATATCAACCTATTGCTATTGATTTTTGAGAGAAAAATACTTACGAAATCTTTGGAGAAAATGATGTCTGTAGAATTCAAAATAATCATGAAATATACAATAGATATAAAGAATCAGATATTGTCAAAGTTAATAAGGCAAGCAGCATTAGATGGCTGGGACACCTTTTTAGATATGAAGACTCTAACCTAACTAAACTAGTGATCTTTTCAAATATTGGAGGAAAGCAAAAAAAGATTTGTTGCAGCACAACTCCGTAGTCAAGTCAACTCCGTAGACAAGTTTGTAAATAAATCCACTCTCCTGAAGTCATCCTAAGTTTCTTTATTAAGTTCTAAGACATTTTAAATATTACTGGCTTCGTTCCTTTGTTTAAACTTCTATCTGAGTGACGTGAGGGTTGTTGCCAGCTCCAACGTCGCGCGCCAAGTGAGTGATTTTTGCTCACCTCACCTATTAATTTGATCATGTAACCTTCCGATGGTCTTATTTTCGCTGTAACATTACCCCACAAGCGCGCGTGTCTGATTATTGCCATTATAAAAATGAGTTCGCTATTATTTTAAGGCTAAATTCTTTAAATTTAATTCCCCGATTTCCAAACCTGACACACAAACACACACACACACACACACACACACACACACACACACACACACACACACACACACACATATATATATATATATATATATATATATATATATATATATATATATATATATATATATATATATATATTATTTATAAACAAAAAATCTAAACTGCAAAAAATGAAATTTTCTTTCCTCCCATTTTCCCTTCTTACCAGCACAGTAATATCTCTCTTTATCACTCCATTTATTTTCTATAATTAAATATACACCAAAATATTGAGTATATATACATAAATAAATAATATATACTCTATGTTTTTCTATATAGAGTATACTTCTATATATAAGTATTCTATATATAAGTATATATATAGAGAGAGATAGAAAAATAGATAGATATATAGATGGATAGATAGATAGATATATGTGTGTGTGCATGTATTATTTATATATATATATATATATATATAGAGAGAGAGAGAGAGAGAGAGAGAGATAGATAGATATGTATGTATAAATATATATGTATAAATATAGATTTATGTATCCATACATTCATATACATATATATACACACACACATATATATATATATATATATATATATATATATATGTATACATACATATGTATATAGACATACATATACACACACATATATATGTGTATGTATGTATGTATGTATGTATGTATATATATATATTTATGTATGTATGTATGTATATGTGTATACATATATATATACATGTATATATATACAAGTATATATATATATATATATATATATATATATATATATATATATATATATATATTGGGCATTGTAACCTTGTAACCTACCACAAAGATTGAAAGGGGGTTCATCCTAAATTAATGGCAGTTGAGAGCAATCTAGTGACAGAAGAGAATACACAGAAAGGTTGAAATAAAAAATGTAGGTTTATTTTATCATCATCACTACAGGCTTCTGAGCAAAAAGCAAGTATATGTCGTTATAAAAGTGTGGGAATCAGCCTATCAGAGTGTTAGTAATTAGTAATACGAGGAAGTGGAATGAAGCAAAATTAATTATATAAAGAATGCTAATTCGAACAGGAATTACTTTTCGTGCATGCGAAATCACAAAATTTCCCGACTGAGAAGGAAAGAAAAAAAAAGATTTTCAAATAGTTTGTAATTTAAAGATAGATTCACCTGAAATTTATTTTTAAATACAATAATAATTACGTTGGTTAGTTTAGGTTAACATGTTACACACACACATATATATGATATTTTTATCGCTTTCAGTTAAGATTCTGTTTTTCAAATAATTCATTTCTAGCAACACTAGCGAATGTTCTCGAATGTTCCTTAATAAAACTTTTCCGGTTGCATATCTA
Source organism: Pardosa pseudoannulata (assembly GCA_032207245.1). Lineage (NCBI taxonomy): Eukaryota > Metazoa > Arthropoda > Arachnida > Araneae > Lycosidae > Pardosa > Pardosa pseudoannulata. The sequence goes on along the minus strand of CM063497.1, from coordinate 90,379,284 downwards.
AAAACAAAGTTCTGACGTATAAATTACGTCGTGTAAGTGGCTTGTAGGGATCGCTAATTGGTTGGGACAAATAACTATAAAAAGAAGATGTATTGTATTTTAAAACAGCAAGGGTTTTTCGAGTGTTCCGGCAGTTTCGATAGATTCAAAATAAACTTCGATAGTTTGAAAGTTCAGTGTCTTCATTTCGTTGTCCTTCTTGTATTTCACGACTGCAGGGCGGAAATAACCTCCCAGAACTCCACTTCAAGATGAGGCAAAAAGCCCCATTTCATATATATATATATATATATATATATATATATATATATATATATATATATATATATCCTCTAGTTACAATGATTATGTAGCCCCTATTCTTTTTACTTGCTGGGCTACTGAGCAAGGAGAGATCCAATCACCTAACAGTGATAACGAAAGAATTTTCCAAAGGTAGAAGAAACTTACTCTGCGAATTAAGTGTTAAGATCAGGAAAAAAAGCGGAGACATTTTGCCGGTGACAGCTGGAAAACGTGTTGAATAGACAGAAAATTTACATCTTTAGAACCGAAAGCTCTGGGAAATGTATCGAAAGAATTTTAAGTCAAAGCCCCTCCTTTGACTAACAAGTGTAGAAGCTGGGAAAACGATTTTAAGAAATTAGAATGGGAGAGAGGAAGTTTTTAAAGGAAATATTAAAGTTAAATAATTTTGATATATTACATACATATATATATACATATATATATATATATATATATATATATATATATATATATATATATATATATATATATATATATATATTATATATACATATATAATATATTTTATACATATATATATACATATAATATATATATATAATTACATATATATATTATATATACATATTATATATACATATATATATATATATATATACATATAATATACATATATATATATGCATATATATATATATTTATATATTATAT